>JAXGGA010000032.1:97500-430091 GCA_038373865.1 Uloborus plumipes
TGTTGCATGCAAATAAAAAAAAAAAAACTCTCAAAAAAGTAGGTTATCTTGACGAACAAATATTTTAATGAATCTACTGCCTCTAGTTTCTAAGGGCAGAGCTTATACATTAAAACGGCGTTAAATATAGGATATGGGAGAAAAAAGAAAGTAAGGGGAAGTTTTACATTTGAGCAGTTTGAAAAACTGATTGTATGCCCACTGAAAGAAATTATAACTCAAAAAAGCGTTAATAAATAAATAAAATGTACACAGTATTTAACACGGATAAACCTACGCTCCAGTTCAACATGCTACATAGTTTTCAAAAACCGTTCACCAGATGGCGATACTGGTTCTATTTGAATCAAACGTCACACCATGTGCGCAACTCACCGGAGCGGGATTAATTCGTGTATCACCCACGAGATCTTCTCGAAAGTAGCGGGTCTGCCATATTACATGATTGGCTAAACAACCCTTTCCGGTCTGAAGTGAAAAGAATGCTGCAGGGACCAATGGTCAACTGCCGATGAGGTAAATTGCGTAAAATGGGTATTTTAGGGAGAGATAGCATCTCACGGAATATGCTTGAGTTGCGCCATTTTTGTTGTTTTCTTTTTGTGAAACGGAATTCTTTTCCATTTGAGTGACTTTGCGGGGGATTGGTAGAGTTCGAATGAGAAAATATGACATTGTAATGAAGCGGCTGAATAAGAGTTTATACCGCGAAACTTAAATTTATATTCTTCAGTTCTTGCTTTCCCCCAAAGTTTTGATAGTTTTATTCTAATAAACACATACACCCAAGTAGCACACTTCGTTTTTTAAAGGTTGTAAAATGGTCATTAACGTTGTAATAACCGCTTAAAAACGTTTAAAGGTTATTTGTGCTACTTGGGCATGTACGTGCGCACATGTACATCATATATAAATATACATGTATACATAAGATTTGAAAATGGATTTTTAAACTTGAATCAGAAACGTTATTAGTCAAGTCAAATTATGGACAATACTCAAAATATAAATCCCTAATGGTACTTGCGCAGGAAGAGTTGTTACCTTCAGAGCCGAAACTGCGCTTTTAAATAAAACACAAAGTATGTAATTTACCACTGGTTACTTGTAACTGTTTCGATATATGGGCCAATTCATGGTTACGATCGATACATTCACACAACTCCATCTGTTCATATTTTATTCACAAATGCTGTTAAATTTCTAATGAAAGCAGGTAATGATAAAGCTCATGGTTTCAAATCCTTAGCAGAATTTTTAGCAAAATGCTATATAGCAGCACTTGTCAATTAACAAGTGCATCAATTTGATGCAAAATTAGTGCCTGTCAATCTGGTATTAATTTGCGGATTCAATCCATTGGATTTTGGCACTTGCACTACTTTTACACTGCACTACTGTGTCCGTGTATTATTGGGCGGTAGCGAAACCAATAATTGTGAATAAAATTGATTTTTCTAAAGTAGACATAACCGTTTATGGCAGATAATATTTGCATATATGCTTCAAAATATTAGTAATAATAATAAAAGTGACCTTAAGCTATGTTCGTAACATATATTAAGCTTAATTGTCCTTGCAATTTATTTAAACTTCAAATAAACATATTCAATGCAACCTAAGAATCCTGTGCTACTTATAGTGCACAAAACTGAACAACAAAAAATTACAAAAGCTTGTTAAAACTTTATTTGAAGTGAAACTAAAAGTTCTTCCACTAAACTTAATGTTTAAAAAATATATTTATTTAAACGTTTTTACAAGATTAGTGCAATTCGTATATCTTAACAAACTAATTTTCTTGGTGAAAAGTTATTTTCAGTGGTTTTCCTCTTTCTAATATAAAAGGAAATGTGAATAGCCAACATTTCACGTTACCAGAATAAATTTCAGATAAATCTCCTTATCAAAGAGGAATTCACATTTCCTTCGGGGCATCATCATTGACCTCCATCCAGCGCCATCTTTCTCTCGAAAATTTCCGAACAGAAACAAAAGTTGAAAAGCTCATAAAAGGGACGTGGCACTTCCACTTCGGCAAACGATCGAGTCCGAAAAAATCCGACCCCTACCGACCGTTTACGAATCCGACCGACATGCGGAAGTCGTCATTTGCCGAAGATTTGGTGCTGGAGAGGGCCAGTGATGGGACAAGACATCGGGACATTCTAACGGTGTAACCTAGCAACAGACTTAGCATTGATTTTCCTCCATTCCGTCGGATATTATGGTAACGAGGGGAAGTGGAGAGTTTCTTTTGCCAGTAACGGGACCCAATGGTTCCCCCTCCCTCACTTGCTATTGTTTCCGGTTTCGGATTTTGAATGGTTCCACTAGGAATATTTGTGCTGCTTTTTCTTCTAGTGCAGGAGAATTATGAGGACAGAAAGAAGTTTAGATTTCGGCCAGGCTTTTATTATTATGTCTGCAAGATATACGATTGGGGTTTTGCATATCAAGCTGCTGAGATAGTTAATTGAAAAAATAAAGTTTTGAACTTAAAAATCATTAAAATTGAACAGCAAAAAGGAGAAAACATAAAATGAAATACATTTTGAAGAGATGCTTAAATTTTCAACATTTTTATAAAACATTTAAATTTCTTGACTTAAGAGGTTTATGTAATAGCTGCCCAACTTTTTGACCCAAAACCAAATTAATGTAGCGTAAAAAAATATTTATACCATGCAAAAAATCAAAATTTTGAATGTATATAACAATCGCTTTCTAATTGGATATTTGGTGGATGATGTCACCACATATATTGATTGACCTTGATGACACCGCACATGCATGTTGAAACATGACAGACCAGACATCAACCCACTGTGTATGCCAGAATACATATTGACCACAAGAATGGCTTAACCGATTTTTGTTGTACAAAATATATAAAACACAATCAGTGCGCTCTTTCTATTAAACGTTTTATAAATCTATATATATCAAACATGCATACTGCAAATATATATATATATATATATATATATATATATATATATATATATATATATATATATATATATATATATATATCAAAGAAAGGTAATGCCAGTTCAAAGAACAAAAGCAATACGTCTGAAAGAATAGCAGACACAAATAAAAATAAAATTGCTGAAGCATCCATGTATCCTACTTCCAAAGTGTTGCCATGCGCAAAATAATAAAGTATGAAATCAAAAAATATCAAATGACTATGTTTGAGCTAAAAATAATTTCTCAGGGCGAGAAGCCAAACTGTTATGCTGTGAGAGTCGAAGGCGGGGAACTAAAAGAGGAAAAAATACGGAGGGTGGAAACGACTTTTAAAGATGATTTTCACGACGAAAAAGCGCGGGAAAAAGCATTTACAGTCCAAAGAATACTTTCATCCATCTTTCTTAACTACTTTGCGCAGTTTTTCTGAGTAAAATGTGACTGAAGAAACGAATCATAAAAAGGGTAAAAAAAATGTCATAAAGATAACAATGAGCAAAAAAAAAAGAAGAAAGTTTCAGTTCTTTCTCGTCTCGTTTTGGGGCGGAAGTGATTTAATTCGGTCGTTTGCAGAGTTACCGTTGCCATTCTAAAGTTGCATTTTTATCATATGGTTCTTCATGATATTTGTTCAGTGATAAAAGAAGAATTTGAAAACGGTAAAATGAACAAATAAGTGGTAAGTAAAAAAATACTGTCTAGGGTTTTTACTCGGCGCTATCCAAAATGAATAAGACGAAGGAAAAAATACTGAGTGACAACTAAACATGCATGCATAAATCTAGAAGCTCATTATATAGGTAATATATAATAATAATAATATAACACTATAATTAAAATTGTAAAAGCACGTGCAATAAACCAGAGAAAAAGGTTCAATAGAGAGATATAAAGTCCTTTTAAACAGAACAATAAATTTGGTAGCAAAGGTGATAATTATCAATACATTTCGCATGTCAGCCAACATGATGTTCTTTTAAACAAATGCTTGTAATGTAAGCCGACACTTATCACCACTTAATAAAACCGAAGGACAATGTGATCAGCAATGCACTGCATCGCTACTATATTAACAACAAACTATCGTCAGAAGGCATCTTTTGGCATAACTAATGAGAAGAGATCCTCCAGCTTCTTCTCTAGAATCAGAAGAGAAGCGAATCTCGGAAGTGGCTTTACTTGCAGGTCACTTTGGAGTTAATTGTTCATCGCCTGACTCGAGGACATGTTGACATTTTGCACTTATGCTCTTGTTCAAAGCTAGAAATCACGACGTTAAGTACTGCAAGCTCGGAAGGTCTTTGGTATCACGTCTGTTTGGTAGAGTTATGCAAGAAGCAGTCCTCAGAATTGACATCTTATATACGTAGTTTTAGATTTAATTAATTATCCTTCGGTTTCGGAACATATTGATCTTTTTGACCTGCTGATTTTGATTAAATCAACAAACCACGTAACTATAAGGCTTGTTTATGTTTCATGGCTAGAGTCTGACCGGAAGGAAAGCTAAGGGCTTGTGGCTGAAAGTATATCTTTAAAGAAAGCTGGATTAAGTTTCGCCGCTAGAATAAGACTGGAAAGAAATCTGGATAGAGTTTCGGGGTTAGAATCAGCATGGACAAAAAGCTGGATCAAGTTTCGTGATTGGCATCAGACTGAAACAAAACTACGGTACTGACTTGACTTGAGCGCCACTTCAAAATTAATTGTTCATCGTCTGGTTTTAGAATAAGAACTTGGTTATGTTTTTTATAGAAGCGAACGAAGCTCCTATGCTTACATCAAACGATTGAAAATAACCTTAGAAAAGTCGTTACTTTTACTTTAGTGGAAACGACTTAATTACCAGTCTCAATGACATAAGTCACGAGTGGCATGAAACATTGATTTAAAAATTTAATTTAAAAAAGGGAATATCAGACTGAAATGTATTTTATTTTGTCTACCGCTTTAAGAGGACAGCAGTTGCACTGCAGTTTGGATTTGGAAGGTACATTTTTAAAAATATAACATGGGTGAACATTCTGGATCTTCGAAGTCCACTCGGGAACGTGGCTTGTTTCGAAACCTATCACAGAATGTCGTCAAGTGGCAAACCAATGATTCATTTAGAAGGAAGAATATTGTCAGCAATATGACAGGGGATTGCTTTTGGTTCAAAATCACCACTTCTTAGAAAAAACAAAAACGTTCAATTATTTTTTTTTTCTTTTTGCAATAAATGTTCTTTTCAATCACCTGTCATTTTGCATTTGAACACAGCCAGTCATTTTAAAATTTCTTTGGGAAATAATTATATGAGTTGCTTTTGAAAATTTAACTTTCTTAAAATAGGGGAACAGGACAAACATACCCATAAAGCAAAGAAAGCAAGAAAAAACATATTTTTGAAAATATAATGTTTATAATGTTCCTAGATGCTACAAAGAATACAATTGGATGAAATATAATACAGTCAGCTAAAAAAACACTGATGATAATAATAATAATAAATTAAACAAAAGAAAGAAAAAAACACTGCAGAGATTTTTTTAATTGGAAAATATCTCAAGCATAAATAAAAATATTCTGCTTGAACCTGAAATACCAAATCACCACAAATCCCAAAGTGACTCTAAATAAGTTAAATCGAAAAATTTACCCCTATTATTTATTATTATTATCACAAAAGAGTCGTCTGCCTAAGGGAATTCTCATATCTCGTTTGAGATTCCCGAATCCTAATACGGGGGAAGAAGATACTTACAGCGCTTGCGTATATTGAACCAATTACGACAGAGGAAGATCATCTGAATCGAATTGAATTTATCATTCCCGAGAGTTTATATATGAAAAGAAGCAATTTGCTATGGTTCATAAACAAAGTCATCCGGAAATAGAACTAGGTCTTTTTTTATTATTACTATTACAATTTGTTTATTTTTTGGGGAGCGTTATTAAAGTGGTTTTCATCTCTTACTCGTCGAAGAGAACAAGCAAGAAAAAAATAATAATTAAGAAACACAAGTAGGAAAAAAAAAAAAAAAAACACGAGGAAGATTTTCCACAACGTACTTTGGGGATTACATCCAGTCTTTGCGATTGTAGTGATTGTGAGAAAAGCCAAGAGAGAGTTCTAATTAGTATACCGAGCTGGAGCCCAATTACGAAAAAAAAAAAGCTCTAATGATAAAGGTGAAGAGCAAAAAATAAAAGAAGGATAAAAAGAAAATACGAAAATGCCCCGGGGATATTCTAAAGTGGAAGGCATACGGTTTGGTGGCACAGGGTTAAGTATTGTTGGCTAGAAAAGGCTAAATCTATCGGCAATGCAGGAAAAAAAATGTAAGCCCGAGAAACAAATCGATATATGGTCGATTCTCTGAATGGTTAATCGATATTGGTGGGCCTCTGAAGGCTGTTTAGAACACGGCGGCAAGAACAGTACGAATAGATTTGTGGATTAGAATTAGATTTTGACTGTTGAGATTGAAGTTGATCTGAGTCTTCGCGAGCATAAAATATTTAATAGAAAAAGCGCGGGGAAAAGATAGTAAACGTTATTTGATAAAGTTAATAGATAAAAATAAAGGTTTTTGAAAAGAAACGGAAGTTAAAAGAAGCTGTAAGCATGAACTATCTTTTACACCAGTCCGTGTACAAGACTGGTATCTGCATAAACCACTCCATTTCCATACGTGTTTTTCTTCGTAATGGCGTTAATATAAATATTTACACACATATGTTACGCACGATCAGAACCATAAATTTCTTTAATAATCTTTAAGAGTTTGCAAACTATAATGAATAGATTATTTCATAGCCTTATAAATACCAAATTTGGCTCTTTGGAAATAATTTTATAGATTCAGTATATGTTTTAAAACATTATGTATCCTAATAGTTTTCTAAATCTTACTTTATTGATACTCTAAATATTCGAAACAAAACACCGCCTATGAAAATTTGATAAAATATCGCGGAAAATTACAATAATATGAATTTAATACAGTGGTGGAATCGAAACGATAATTCCCGCTTTAACATTGGTTTCAGAGTAAATATATAGATTAACTAAAGCTATCTTTGAGTTTGTATCAAACATCAATATAATTAATGGTTATCAGCAATAGCCATAAATGCAATTCTGTTAATATCGTTTATAGAAAATGTTTCATAAAGCGTGTACATTGTTAAAAATTCAGGAAGCTTTTATGGTAAATGTTGCTGTAAAATGTAGCGTTTACAGTACAGAGTTTTTTCAAGTGAATTGTACAGATAAAAAAATTGCGATTGTAGCGCCAATTGATCACCACGTGACTTACTGTGAGATGCAGATGACACCCTATTTCTGATCTTCTGATGTGCCTCATCTGGTACCGTGGATAGTAAAGCAGTGTGAAAAAATTGGGTTCCGGGTTCGATCCTTGTCTTTCGCATCTCGTGGTTTTTAATTCTCGTTTTCTCTTCCGAAAAATTTTACAGTTAAAAAATATTTTCCGGTTTTAGTTTACTGGCAACATGGATGCTAGTAACTTTAACCGTAAAATTTCAGGAATATTTTTAACAGTGTATTTTTTTGTATCAGAAAAACTTCTTGACTATAGGAAATGGTTCTGAGTTAAGTGGTCAGGTAAATATCAAAACTAGAATTTGACACTAATGTGATTGAAAAACTTCCTGAATTGATAGGACATAGCATTTGATTCATCATACCCAGTAAAATCAACGACTGGAGGAACCAAAGGAACAAGCCTCCTTGATACCCCATCCAGCAGTGGCCATCCCTACAGCGTTCGAAGTAACCTCGTTTTCTCACGCAATTAGTGACCGCTTCAATAATGATTTTAGGGACTAAATATATAAATTAATTAATGATTTCTTTTTCTTTTAACAAACATCAATATTATTTAGGATTATCGGCAATAGCAATAAAAGCATTTATGTTAATATCGTTTATAGAAAACGTTTTATTAAGTGCATACTTTTTGTTTCAGAAAAACTTCTTGACTTTAAAGGAAATGGTTCTGAGTTCAGCTGCCAGGTAAATATCAAAACTAGAATTTGGCACTAGTGTGATTGAAAAACTTCCTGAACTGATAGGACTTAGCATTTTATTCACCATACCCAGTGAAATCAATGACTGGAGGAACAAGCCTCCTTGATACCCCATCCAGCAGTGGCCATCCCTACAGCGTTCGAAGTAACCGCGTTTTCTCACGCAATCATCCGCGTCAAGGGCACTCGGGCGTGGAGCCTGCCCGCGGGCCATCATTAATTCGGAAGGGTCGCCAGGGGACAAAAATCCCCCTTTTCTGGACAATTAGCCCTATCTCCCCAATCACCAGGTAGAAGAAGAAGAAGTCTTCTTTTACCAGCGCGCAAGAGAAATAAAAAGTACTCCTTGTCCGTTCTAAAAGCCCTTGTCGAGTATCAAACCCATTGTCCACAAATGAGGCTTTGGCCACGGTGAGATAGTGCGTTCAGATAGATAAAAGAATGAAATCGCGGGATTGGAGGTTTCCAGAAACCACTCGACCGTTTCGCCTCTAATGTGTTAAAAGCAAATATGTTGAGTAATAGTTTTTTTTCTTCTTCTTGCACAGACTCTGTCGTGTTCGCTACTTTGGCTAGAGTGTTACGAAGATCATCTCTTCTAACCCACGCCGATTGTTGTGAGCAAAATAAATGGAGAGACCTGGTGTAGTTACTTTTTGTTGCGTAGGAGTTCTAAAATGTGGCAAAACTGTTAATATTCAAGCCCATGGTAAGAGCTATTCTTCTTCTTCGCAACCTTTAGTACTTACTTGTTTTGCGCCAAAAAAGTTGCTGAAGAGGATTTTATTGAAGACTGAAGAGTTTCACGTGTAAGTATTTCATTTGAGAGTTGAGGATATAACAAGTTTGGCACATTTTTCAATAGGATAAAATGAACTACTTATCAATCTTTGTTGATTTTGTCCAGCAACTATCAAGTCTTACCTCACTAACCCACACCGATTGTTATGAGCAAAATAAATGGAGGGACCTGGTGTAGTTACCTATTGTTGCGTAGGAGTCCTAAACTGTGGCAAAACTGTTAATATTGAAGCCTATGGTAAGAGCGCTTCTTCTTCTTTACAACCTTCAGTACAATCTTTTACAACCACTTGTTTTGTGCCAAAAAAGTTTCTAAAGAGCATTTTACTGAAGACTAAAGTGCTTAATTTGTGGATAATTCGTTTGAGAGTTGAGAATATGACAAGTTTGACACATTTTACAATATGATAAAATGAACTACTTATCAATCTTGGTTTATTCTGTCCAGCAACTGTCAAGTCCAAAAGTGATTTTAACCCTTAATATAATATGGCAAAGAAGCTCTGTTTTACAAAAAAATACGGAAGTTCTTAACTTTTCTTAAGAGATGGTACTTTGCAACCCAGCATACACTGTTTGACCATATATGAGATGGAGAGACGCATATCTGGTTTACTACCGGAAAATAAAGCATTTGGTAGTTTAAAGGTATACAGACGCAAGTTACACTCTGAACTAAAGTGAGTTCCATTGAAATTAACAAAACAAGCGGGTCAAATTTATCTTCCCCCTCTTTTCTAAATAGATTTATATCAACTGGCAGGTTGCGAATTCAATGCAAAACGTTAGTCAGATAATAACTCCCCCCACCCTCAACCAGCTACCTAACCCTTACTGAACTCACCATACAACCATACATTATGACTACCAGGCTTTGCCCAATTCAGCAAATGGATCGACCGCATCTTGTTTTTAACTCCATAGTGCACTTTATCGCAGTGTGTGCTCAAAAGTGTTCAGGAATATAGAGGCTATTAGTTGTAAACACAAAAGGATGATAAATATTTATTTTTTCAAACAGAAAGTTAACACTAATTAGCTCTTTTCTCAAACAATTGATGGTCAAATATGACATGAACTACGTCTGTTGTTATGCAGGGCCGTCCATATCTAAGACGGACCCCTCCCATAAAACTCCTAACAATTACACTACTCCAATTCCTAGCTGGACCCCCTCAAGGGCCTATAGCCGTAGTTTCCAACTAAGCTGAGATGGCCTCTCGGCAACCCTGTTGTTATGACAAATGGGGCATGAGTGATTTTTTCATATGTTGACCGCCAATTAACAGCAGATGTACCATGATGTCGAACTTGCCAACTGTGGAATGAAAAACAATTGAAAAAAAAAAACATAATATTTTTTTGTACTTTAAAAAAAAATTAGCAAAGAAATAAGAAACATACGAGGGCTGTCTGAAAAGTTTCCGACCTCGATATGAAAATGGTAAAACTTATGAAACAAAGAGAGATTTTCTTATTAAGGAGTCTTTTGGAAAATTGAAACCGTAATTTTGGCTATTTTTAGTTTAAATTGTGTGAGTGACAGCCATACCAGTGAGTTGCTCCAACAGTTTTTTTGAAAAAGGAAAAAATCAAATATCAAGCTCTGATTCGATACTTGTTTTAAAAAGGAAATATGCCTGCACAAATTAAAAAGGAGTTGGACTCTGTGTATGGGGACTCTGCACCATCGTCTACAACCGTAAAATTTTGGGTACCGGAATTTAAACGTGGCCGTACCAGCTTGAGTGTTCATGAACGCTCAGGTCGACCCAAACTGCTACCACTGATGAACACTCTGCTAAAGCTCATCAAATGGTGCTGGATGACGCAGATTAAAGGTGAGATATATAGAAGAATCTATGAATATCTCTAAGAAATGCGCATGCTACATTTTAAATGAGAAATTAAGCACGTGAAAGCATGCTGCACTTTGGCTGCCGCGTTCGCTCAATTTGACCAGAAACGTGTCCGAATGAACATTTGCAGCTCACTTTTGGCACAATGAATTAGAGTTTTTCAGATGACTTATCACTGTGGATGAAACCTGGATTCATCAGTACACTCTAGAAACAAAAATGCAGTCAAAACAATGGACTGCAGAATGAGAACAGCTCTAAAAAAGGCCAAAACAGTTCCTTCTAAAGGAAAAGTGATGCCGACCGTTTTCTGGGATAGACATGGAGTGATACTCATTGACTACCTTAAAATGGGAAAAGCCATAACAGGAGCACACTATTCTACTCTCCTTGACAAATTGAAGGAGGAAATAGAAGAAAAACGGCCGCATTTGAAAAAGAAAAAAGTTCTTTTTTATCAAGAAAATGCTCCTGCTCACACCTCAGTGGTTTCAATGGCCAAAATTCACGAGTTAAGGCTCGAAATCGTTGAACACCCACCCTACTAACCAGACCTGGCCCCAAGCGACCCTTTCTTGGTCCCTAAGCTGAAAGAAGCACTTGAAGGACAAAGGTTTTCTTCAAATGAGGAGGTCATAAACTTTGTCAACAGCTTTTTTGAGGACACATTTTCATCATTACTTTTGGATGGGTTAAAAGGATGGGAGCATTACTGGATGAAGTGTGTGGACTTACAAGGAGACTATGTCAAAAAGTAACAGCCAGTTTGAACGATAAAAATATTTTATCTATGTTAGGTCGGAAACTTTTCAGACAGCCCTCGTAATAAGGAACAAATGTTTATCAATTTAAAATCAGAACCGTAAAACGTCTTCCTTTTTGATTTGCAAATAATTATTGATGTATACAAAATATTGTTTCTTGAACTGATAAAAGTATCATATAGTTCTTTAAACCGTAGTTAAGACATTAAAATCTGAGTTATTAATTAAAAAGATAAATTACGACTCCGTACTCCTTGACGCTTCCTTCCTTCCCAAAACAGGTTTTTTTTTTTTTTTTTCACTCAAAGTCAACCTTCTTAAAATTTTTTCCATGATTCAAAAAGAAAAAAAAAGTAAGTAGGTATAGAGCGAAAAAGTTTCGTTAAAAATCGAAGAGAAAAGAGGTTGCATATAAATATATACCTAAGAGATTGAAGTGTGTAGACATATATCAGCAACTATTCTTTATGGAATCTAAATGTATCCCAGCCGTTTTTAAAAAGGAAAAACATTCGAAAGAAATGACAATCCGACCAACAATATGGGACCCAGTGGGCGATATGCTGAAGGAATTTGAAATGAACTAGGGACGGTTACTGCAATAAAGAAAATAGTGCCTGTGAAAAAGTGAGATCTGTACGAATAAAGAAATAAATTTCTTGATATAAATAAAATCGAAAACTGCGTTGCCCGTAAGCCTCCACGGTTTCATCAATCATCGGCAGACAAAGACGCAAAAACGTTTTATTGTGCGATTTATCGGAGCAAATGCTAAGACCGATAAAGCTAGCTGCGCCATTTTTATTTTTCAGCGAGGGGAATAAAAAAAAAAAGTCGAAAAGGTATGATCATAATAGTCTTCGGAGGTATTTCTTCCTGGGTTGTACGAAGTTGGAATACATTACGAGACTTGCTCCAAACATACCCTAATGTGGGCACAAATCTGTGCAGTAAATTCCTTGACTTTGAGAGATGGAACTTGCGAGGAAGTTTGGCGAAGACTGGTGAATGTTGTTGCATGCGAAATTGAACTTCTGAGCCGATTGAATTTGTAAAGTAGGAACAGCATAAAAGTGGAATCGTTTTAAATAAAATAAATAAATAAAACTTTTCTTCTGTAACGTTTTATAGTATTTTACTTTGCCACATGATTTTGTTCTTAAGAGCATTTTCGATTCTATTTACATTAGATTGTAATGTATAATGAAAATAAATCAATGGAGGCACCGGCTTTTATTTCTGCTGGGCAAGACATAAGTGTCATTTTCAGGCATAACTGGGCATCTGGGATATATTTTTAATTAAATATGCTAAGTTTTTTTTCGCTAGTAAAAGTGTGTATTAAATTCGTAAGTAAAAACGTGTATGTAATTACACTTATTCTTAATCACGTCATATAGGTTTAAAATGAGTTTCATTATTTTTTAAAACTGAGTCTAAGACTTGCATAAGTATTCCATTAAAGTAATCCATAAGTATTCCATCTTGAGATCTTGATTAATCAGTTTGCAAGCAAACTCCTTAAAAGAAGTTTAAATCATGCAATCAAAAGTGAAACATCGCTCAGAATGATTCAAAATGGCGATGAGCACATTGAGGAAAGAATTTTTTTCTCCAGGAAGCACCGACACTGCAAGTAGAAACAGTCTTCACATTCTTGAATTCTTATTTTCCCCATTACATCCCTCGATGCTTGCTAATTAAACTTAGCTTCCACTCAGAGACTTCGCCAGTTTTCGAGAATTCTTTACATCCATGGAAATTCCTGTCTTCTGAGCTGAAAGAAGACATTCCAATGTTGATTTGTCTCCTTTTGTTTCTTAATAAGTGTTCTTCCTTCCAAGTTCTCTATTCTAGGTTCAATCTCTTTCTTTTTGCTTCAAACTACACTAACTTTTGGTACAGTTAATTATTAACTACGTGTTTATTCGTAAATAAATGAAAGGTAATATGGTTTTGAATACATTTGTATGATTTACAAAATTATTTTCTAGAACTAATTATTTTTGAGCTTTGCGGAATTTGGGATGTGCATCTGTATCGGTATGTTTTTGGAACAGTTGTCTCCGCTCAGAAACAAATTTTTAATTTTGTTTCTATTTTACTGATAGAAAATAGGGCTAACAGCAAATAGGAAAACAGTTTTAAATTCAAAATATACTAAGACGGTTATAAACATCAATAAACAGGAATATACCTAAAAATTCTTAACTGTTTGTAAAATTTTTAAGAGTAACTAAAAATATACCTCGAGCAGTTTTAGCGAAACTCTTTTCATTAAGTACAATTATTGTACAGATTGAACATGTTATAAAATCTGAGTACATCTAAATCCTAAATTGTTTGATGTTATCCATAATTTACAACATATTTTAGGAGATAATTTTCAAATTCAAAAATATGAGTTTAAGAGTAATCTTTTAATGATAGTTTTGTTTTCGGCATTGAAAACATGAGGCTTCAATTTTACTAGATTAAAAAGTCTTTGCTATCAACTAACCTCAGAGTCATCTTGTGTGTGTATGCGTGTGTGTGTATTTTTATCATTTTAACAGTATTTTCAGTAAAGAGTATAATTAACTATTGAATTTTAAAATGAAAAACAAGAAAAAAATGTCTACTTCTTTTCCAAATTTTGAAGAAAATAAAACAATTGCTCATTTCCAGATCCAGTATTTCATGTTAACTAATCGTCACAACATCATTCTTACAAAAACTAAAGAACGAAAAGAATATGTTTCTGCAATGAAATAAATCATAGATCCTGGATTTCAGATTCTTGGGCACAGGAAAAGAGCGGAAATTCGTGATTTCATTTTTCAAGAGTTTCTTTAGTTTTCTTTTTTCTTCCTTCTTTGTACTCTTATGTCGGGCATGAAAAAATACAAGTACAACCAATACCCACAAAGCACAAAACATGTGAAACGGCGTTGGAAAGCTGCTTTTTATTCTCCAGATTTATAAAGAAGGGGGAAAACAAAATTGCGGGGTTTTGAAATTCAATCCAATTGTTTCCAGCGAGTTTCCAGGAATTATACGACAGACAGAGCAAACAAATAGGTCGTATAAAGATGGCTATGACTGCGGAATACGATAAACAATGATGGATATATCTATATTACATGAGAGAAATGTTATTAGTGTTTCGCTACGTCGATCAAAAGTTCTCAAAAAGGGGTTTTGTGGAGATATTGATCAATAATTTCTTCAGGAACTTTATCTCTGAATATGTTATTATTATGTTAATATATATTTATCAGAATTTGTAATTAATTGTATTTCCCTAAAGTGTTTTCAGTTAACTGTTGGCTTAGTTTGATTTTGTCTTTTCTCAAATGACATTTTTCCTACTCATGCGTTTTGATAAACACGTTGCTGTGAAAAAAAAAAAACGGAATTTTGAAGACTTTCGAACCTTACCGGTAGTTCACCAGAAATCTTCAAGGTATTTCGACTATGTCTTCCGTAAGTGCATATTAATATTCTCCGGCTAATTTTGTCACACCAAGTTTGTACTTTTACAGTAACTAATTTATTCTGATATGCTGTTGGTTACCACCATAAGCCAGAGCAAGGACAGAACCACAATCAATATACCAACAGTCGATTTATGACATCCTAAGACTGAAGTTCCGGCCTTATTATGGAAGCATAAGTTATCGGGTTGGAGGCAAATGTCTACTTTTCGAAGCTGGGATTACCTTTAAACTGGTGGATAAAATTAATTTTCCAAATGTAGATCTCCTTCAGAGGATAGGCTAATCTATCCGAATTTTGGTTTACGAAAAAATTACCCGTGAACTATTTATTTGATCACTCTACTTTTTTGTATTCTTTCATTTTAATATTTGAACTCTAAAGGTTTATTTCTACATTACATATTTAATAATACTCATATACCATCTATTTGTCTTTCTATTTATTCGAATCAAGGTTTTCTTTTTATTTACTTTTCCAATTCGGTCCTCATTCTGTCGAAAACCAATAGGGCAATGCACTTCTTAAGCCTTACTAAAAATAATATTTTTTAAGTGGCGTTATAGGAAGACACAATTAAAAAAAAATACAAATAACACTTCTTTCACAACCTAAATCAACAATTGCAACCGGTCACTCATCGCCATCTTGGAATGAAAAAGTTCTGATGGAGATATATGAAATTATTTGGAAGATTTCTTAATGCCACAGCACTCACACTGATGATTGATGAAGATCATCAATCTCCTTGAAGCATCAACAGATCACTGGCATCTTAAGGTGCTGTGTCTCAGGATATGGGGCCAGACGTCAAGCGACATAAGGGTTTTTCAACTGGGAGCAGCGAGAGGAATAAAATATTATTTCTGGGCGGTAAATGATAATGGAAATGATTTGATGGTTATGGGAGGCTTTTAAGTTAGTAAGACTTTTTATGGTAAGCATAATAAATAACGTTTTCTAGCTGCGCAGGTAAGCGCTTTTAAACTTTGTGAACTTATACACTAAAAATATCTTTTACGAATTATTTCTAGAAAAGGCTTCGAGTTTTATGGGTTTCCTCCATTTTCATGTAAAAATCAAGTATATCTGAAAAAACGATTCCTGAATTGTTTACCTAATTTAAAAGTAATTGATTAAGATTAACAAACTATAAAAACTTCTTTCATTTTTAAATCAATCAGTGAAGTAGCACAACTAGCATTTTTCTCAACTATCTGGTTAGTGTGAAGCACTCGCACTTGCCAGGGGAAATTCAAAAGTCGGGCTTTTTATGTGTAGCTTTCAGGATTAATTTTGTTTAGTTTTTTTTTCTCCGATAGAGAGAAAAATCTTTAAGATGATGCCTTACATAAGACGTTTTATGAAGTATTAAGTAAGCTATGGCCACATTTGTGATAAATGATATATGATAACAAAACAGATTTATGCACTATAAACTATACGCTGGACTATAATTAATAACTATATTGTGGCTTAAGTGCACTTACGTAAGAATAAACTAACTAGAAGATTTTTTCCTATGGACACTATAAGTGGATGATACAATTTTTGCATTGATAAGATCATACATAATCTGTCTAATTATAAAAGACAAACAACAATTGATCATTTTTTCTTTTCATTTAACAACAATGCTCAGATCCCAACCAAATCATTGCAAATGTAAAGCATGTGTTTGAATTTATTACTGATATCACTAGAAACTTCTCACATTACACTGACAAAATAAAAACCGTTTTAGTGCTCTTAAAATAAAATCCGGCCAACAAAGATTAAATCTTTGAAATCAATTTTCTAAAAGCAATATCGCGGAATTCCAACAAGTACCGCACTAGCTTTAATGTGTTTTCAAAGGCCTGAACAATTTAGTTGAGGACACGAAGTTTTGTTGAAAGTGACAGGAACACTATAAGGAACGATTTTATTTCCTCACTGCTGAAATACCAAACCTCTCCTTTCTCGAATGTGAGTACTGCTCAGGGGTTACTGTCAGTCTCCAGAGCACGTCTCTTCCATGTTGTCGCTTGTACAGCGCGTAAAAGACGTAACATACCACAGCTTCATGACTATAAACTATACTCTGCACTTATACTTCCCATCGTTTGACAAACTATTGAATCTCTTCTGTAAAGCATTTGTAAAATGCAAACCAAAGCGATTAATAAATATATTGTTTCCTAAGTGCACCAATGTAAGAATAACCTAATTAGAAGATTCATTCTTATAGACACTATAAGTGGGTGATACAATTTTTGTACTACTGAAATCACACATAATCCACCTAAATATAAGAGACGAACAGCAATTGATCATTTTTCCTTTCATTAAACAGCACTGCTCAAATCCCAAACAAATCATTGAAAATTTGGAGCATGTGTCTGAATTTATTATTAATATCACAAGAAACTTCCCACATTACTTTGACAAAAAAAAAGTTTTAGTACCCTTAAAATAAAACCTCGACAACAAAGATTAAATCTTTGAATTCAATTTTGTAAAAGCAATATCGCCGAATCCTAACAAGGACCGCAGTAGCTTTAATGTGTTTCCAAAAGCCTGAACAATTTAGTTGAGGACACGAAGTTTTGTTGAAAGTGACAGGAACACTATAAGGAAAGATTTTATTTCCTCACTGCTGAAAGGCCAAACCTCCCCTTTCTCGAACGTCAGTACTGCTCAGGGGTTACTGTCAGTCCCCAGAGGACGTCTCTTCCATGTTGTCGCTTGCACAGAGCGAAAAGGACGTAACATACCGGCCAAAACATTCATGAGTCTGCAGTTGTCACTCTTAACGAAGGCTGTTCCAAAAAAAAAAAAAAAGGGAAATGGAAAAAGAAGAAAAGGATTTTCTGAAGAAGTTCCGTAGAAAACTTTCTTTCCCGAAAACCCACGAGATTGCTTTAATTTATCATTGACTTCGTTCTCCTTTTTTTTCTTTTATCCGTATTGTCTTTTTTTCACTCCCCAAACCATTGTGGCTTTTCTTTTTTTTGGTTAATTTAAGGTTTTAACTGATCCAAGTTTCTTGAAGAATTACTTGAAAACATTATCTAATAAAGTAACACAAGTGAAAGGTGAATACTGGATACGCTGAGGCATATTTATACAGGTGATTTATATACCTTTATTGAAGAATTTCTTGAAAATATTTTGGAATACTATAACTTGAATTAAATGTGAATACTGAACATATTTAAGAATATTCAGATAGCTGATTTGTATAAATTTATTAAGAAGAATTACTTGCAGATATTTTAGAATAAGATATTCCAAATGAAGGGTGAATATAGAATATGTGTAGGAATGTATTTATGCAGGTGACGATTTTCCGTAATGTGAATATTGTAATATTTATTCGAAATAGCTTCAATATGGGAATATTGAAGTTATCATCAATCGCTGAAATAATCATCGGTAGTAACTTTTTTTAGATTAAGCAGAGAAGGATCATTCTGATTAATCATCAGCTCTGAGAGGGTGAAAACGGTTGTCTGGTGATTGAAAAAGATGGGACTCGCGCTTTTTTATAGCTGCTAAATAATTGCGAAGGAATTTCTTTTATAGAATTACGTTCTCGTGGGTTGATGCGAAATAAGATTTTACACAGAATGCAGTTATTAAGTGAAAACCTCCATTTTTGGACATACGTCATTCTGGTTCTGAGGTATATAACTTACGTATCATTTTGGTTTGAGCTATTGAGAACGGACATAAGAAAAGCTTGAGGAAACTTCAAAAAACCAGAATTTTAAGACATCTACATTTCGCCTCCGTCATGTGTTTTCCCATCGACATCTTATCATCCAGATCATCTGCATCTGCATTTTATAAATGTTCTTGGTGTTTCGTCCTGATTCGTCATGTAGTACGATAATTGCGATTTGCTAAAATGTACATGCAATTCACTGACACATGCTATAGCTATTTCTCAAAGAAATGATTTATCAAATCATTCTATTGATAGATAACGTGATTCATCTTAAAATCAAACTAGTCTGTCTTTGGATTTAAAACCGTACCGAACTTTTTCGTTTACCTGTTCATTCAAAGCAGAAGTCGTTTATCAATCATACTTGTCGAACTCTTCACTGATAGTTTTGAATCGATCCCTAACACTGACACGTTATCGTTTTTCCTTTTCTTTCTTTTTTGCTTTTTGAAGAAAAAGCATCCACAAAATGCTGAAACATGTTCGTACAACTGGTGTTTCGAAAATTATCTATTCATTACACACAACTTTCGGTTAGCCTAACGTAAAAAAGGGGAATTACATATGAAGGGTCAGGGGAAAAACCACGGTGGTCACATTTGATTCATTTTGAGAAAAACGAAATTTAAACTTTACGAACTCATAAACTTCCCCAGCATACTAGTTTTAAAATGACAATAATACATGGACTACAGTGTTTTTTCACGAATATTGCATATACTAAACGAAATTACACCTATTTTTCTAACAGGTGGTAGCATCAGTTTAAATTCAACAAAAAGTGGACTACCGTGGATTTTCCCCCTGACCCTTCATATTGGTTTGAGTTGATCTTTAATTGCTATTCTATTAAAGTAATATAAAATCAAGGTGGGCGGGGGAGGCAATATATACATAGATATATCGAGTTGACTTTTATAATCTGCGGAATTTATATTTTATTAAATTGATGTTCTTTTATTTTCTTTTTTAGAAAACTCATTCAGTCATTTCTCAAAGACTTCGAAAATAATAGCTTAAGGTGCATGGTTAATAGTTTAACAAGCGCATTATTTTTAGGTGCATTTTTCAACGATGTTATAAATGAACTGGACATTAATCGTTAGTGTTGCATTACATTAGCATAAAGCAGTATAAAGCTTTGAAATGGTATCCAAAAAATGAGAAACTACCTACCTTGGAACTACAATATTTTCTTCAACGTTACACAAAGTAGAAAGTACATCGTAAAAGTATATTTTGAAGTACATCGCAATTTGACATTATAATTTTTTTTTTTTACTCTTCGTTGATATACGTTTTAGTACTGGATCAAGAAACATTATTTTCAATTTAATACTAAGTCTGCAATAACAAAACAAAAACAAAAACAAAAACAAAAATCTTATAAGTACTGCAATGAATTAACGGTGTAGTTTACTTCCAATACTTGACAGCGTCACAGTGCGCTGCGCGCAATTGTAAGTTTTATAATTTGTTTAATTTAACTAGACACAAACATTTGTACTTAAACTACAGTAAAACACACTTATCTCATCCTTTTCAAACATGAGAGCCCTTAACTTTGTTACTGGATAGTTAAAGAAATTATTTTTCTATTTCTTTTAACCCACAAAGAATTCTGAAACTTATTCAGGCAAAATAAAAGTAAAACAAAAACACTTTCTTTTGAAGCTCTAAGCATAAAATTTATATTTATTTAGCTTGACTCTTAATGCTTGAAGCAAATTATTTTGCAACCTCCACCTTTTACAGAACTGTCATATTTTTGCTGTAAAAATGTGCTTTTATCATCCAGTTCTTTCAAGGATCTTTGGAACCCTACTTGATCCAGAGAATTAGCCACCGTATTTTATTAACGCAACAAGTAAAAATTGTTTATAAAAACTCACATTTGGCCATTCTATATTCTTAAAATTAAACTAAAATAACCTTTATCTTAATTATATACTTGCTTATTTAATATGAAAGGATTATTACAACTTAAAAAATGTATTTTAAAAGCTTACATGAGAGAAAAAGCCCCAATTTGTTAAAAACATTTTACAATCAAATACGTTAAAAGACATTTTCTCACAACAAACCACCAGCTTAAAAATAGTCAGATTCAAGAAAAGAGAACCTATTGATATTTTTGGCTCTTACAAAAGGAGAAAACTCTAAATTTAAAATAGAGTTACGAATTCAAAGGATAAGACTTCTTTACAGACACACGAGAATTGAAAATAACTTCATTGCATTGAGACCCAGTAAGTGTGAATCCCCTTGACATTTGAGACACTCCCTCGACATTTTGCGCATCCCTTGACATTTAAAGTAGATGCTGAGGAATTCGGGAATTCTTTTTCAACTTCATCATTTCAAAAGTAAAACTTCGATTGTAAAAGCTTTGAGTTAGTTGCCACAGCTCTTCTCCAAAATACAAAACGTAATTTATTAACTCAAAGCAGACAATTTAAAAAGAATGTTACGTTTTTAAAGTATGTAGTGTAATTCTAAGTAATTTATGGCTTAAGAACCAGAAAAGTATGGGAACGTAGACGTTGTAATTGCGTTAAGATTATTATTTTTTGATTAGGAAGAAAACTATTTCGATGGTATAATGCTACTCATGATGGGATTTTTAAATTTAATTTTTGGGTGGCTTGATTTAGCCAAGATTTAAACACTAAAACTAGATGACATTTGCTCCAAAATGCAAATTCTGTAGCTACTAAGAAATATAAATAGCCACACTTATGTTCCAAACAAGAGAAAAATAAAACTGACTATAACCAACAAATCCAATATAATCTACTTTAGAATATCTGTGTGGTTGTATTTTTAACTAATAACTAGTTATTTATATATTTGTTACAATTTCAAAATAAATCACTCTGTATTTTTTATATTTGTTCATATTCTGAAATTTACTGGTCAAAAAGTTAGTTTTTCAAACAGTAACAATATTTGATCTTTATTTCTGATAAAAACAGTATTAAGTAACTTTAATTTAATAATGTACAAATTCCATTACTCCAATACTCTATTTTACATCATAACTTAAACTATTTTTTCAGCTAAAACTAACAAAATGTCTCGTATTGTTCCCAAATGATCTCAATAAACCCTTTCGCTATCAGCAAGTCTGATATTTAGAACCTACACCCAAGCGTGTGCAATTTAAGTTAAGTGAAAAGAAAGCTTTATTTAGTGAAATTCGCAAGTGAAGAAACCTCTAAAGCATTTCTTTTACCGGAAAACTCAAGATTGCTTTAATTTATCTTGTTTCAAGAGCGCGTGGTGGCTTTTTTCTCCGACTCTCCACAGCTGCCATCTTCATTCTCCTCCACTAAGGCCAAAAATATTGTATTTCTGTGGAGAAAAAAAAATGCTTATATTTATATTCCATTCAAAATAATTTTTTCCTCTCCTTAAAATTTTCGCAGCATTAATGGAAAAGGGCAGAAAGATTGCTTTAACGACCAGAAGGAGTAAAAAAGGAGAAGCAAAAATTTATTCCATAATGAATAATGCATGATTTTATGTAATTACCCTTTTTGACTGGTGTGCTAGCTGTGGTTATGCGGTCTTTTGTCTCTGGTCCTCTGCAGTGGAGGCGAGTACCAAGCCGATAAATTTATGATGCGCTTCTCCGAGTAAAAAAATGACGCTCTAATTCCAAAAAATGCATTAGACACCAGGCGATATTTATTTTTTTTTAGATTTTTTGAGTCTCACTTCTTAGCCCACTTTCTCGTTAACGGAAAATAAAGTAAAAACATGAGGTTTAATGCATCATAAAAATATTGCTAAATCTAAGAATCAAAAATAAATAAAACAATTAAATCGATGAAGAAAAATTAAAAATTCGAAAGTAGGGTTTTGATGTGCGCCAAATATGTGTCTAATCGCTCCGGGCGCAATCACTACTCTCGAATAACTTTTGAGGGACCAGTCAGATTCGGACATTTTTTTTTTTATTTGCAACATTTCAGCGAGGACATCTCATTCCCACATTTTACTTTTTGATTTGAAAATTTTTCTTTCAATTGTAAACAGTTAAAAACAAACTTGTCCCTACAAGTGTTGACTGCAAAATTGTATGCAAAGCAAATGCATTGCATCCTAAGAAACAACAAGGTCAATTTTGTTGTCTTCGAACTAGCGCATATGTGTGGGATTTCTTTCATTAAATTTTTCTCTTATTGCGATTTTGAAATGATATATACAGGCTTCCTATACAAACTAAGGTGTCTATTTTCTTCTTGGAACTTTCCTGTTGCGCACCATTACATTTTGTTGAAAGTAACAGTGGAATAGAAGTCCGTTGATACTTAATAGCAGACAAGCAAAAACGTAAGAAAATACCCAAGACCACACAATGCGCTTAAGCCTGCAGCGTAAAAACTTTGGCAAAAGAAATAGTAAACAACAGAAAGAATAAGGAAAGTGAATTTTACTTCAGAAACAACCCTAAAAGCAAGAAATGCTATTACCTCCATGCTCTTAGCAAACACGTCATTTTTTTTCAATTTCAAGTCGCTCAAAAATATTTTCTTTTATAAATACATTTTCTGCTCTGGAGTTTAGTGAGTAGAACAGACTTAATCTATTCATTCAAATGTTTTGTCTATTGAAGAGTTAAAGAAAATATGTGCCGCACGGTCTTGTTTTTGTTGTTGTTACTCTTTGTCAGTGTCCTTTTGTGTGCCTCCAAAGTGGAGGGCGGAGGCTTTGCAGAGGTCGCAACTGATGATTACATTGATATTTTTTTATTTTCAGCTATTTTCGGGCAAATGACATAACTCTGAGGGAAATAAACATGAAAATAAATAAGTGTTTTTGTAGATGTAGTGAATTTGCAGCATACAAAAAGAAACACGCATATTTACTGCATGGGAACTGCTACATTGCAAGAAATAAGTAAAAATAGATTTGAAGCTTAAAATCAAAACTGTGATGTGATGCATTACTCTCCACGTATTAACTTTAAAAAATAGCATGCCGACTAGAGCTTGTAAAGTTGTACTACTTTTACGCAGTTTTCAAGTATTGTATAATATATATCGTGGGGTTACAAGTGAAACACATTGAGTCAAAAAACATGATTTTGAGAAAACGCTGATCAAAAAATTTTTATTTTAACTTCTATGGAATTGACATAATTAAATCAAATTAAATTATAGTAATGGTATTTTTTTTGGTTATTACGAACCATTCTTGACAATGTCATGCTTATTTTATATTATTATCACCAGCATGATAATGGTAGGGCATTAATAATTATCATTAATTATACGACTTAGTGTATTTCGCCAGTATAGCATTGCATAATAAAGATATGACTTAGTGGGTTTCCTCAGAAGAAAAATCTCATTTTTGTGTGTAAGATAAACTAAAAATCTGAAAATTAATAATTTTGACTTAGTGTGTTTCACTTGTAACCCCACGATATAATCTATACGTTTTCAAATTATAAACATTACTGGTGTATTGGCGGAGTATTGCATTACCTATTTGTTAAACTTTTTTTCTGTTGAAATGTTTAGAAAATATCCAAAACTAATAATTTCATGTTTATTTTAACTATTACAACAATAAAATGTTTCACATTATCAGTAAACAACAGCGCATAACTTGCGGTAAATATATAAAAAATGAGATTTAGCACACCAACTAAAACATCCCCATTCCCACAATCTCATTAGTAAAGAAGATTTATGCGCTCTTCTATCTCTCAGATAAATCTTGTAAAACTTTGACTCTGGTTAAGACGAATAGACGTTCTTCAAGTCAAATTGCGTACAAGAATATCAAATGATGACGAAGAAAAAAAAAGTTATTTTTCTTCATTCTATTACATTATCGTGATTATGGTTAAGAAGAAATGGATAATGCCTAAAGGGTCTGCGTTTTTCAGCAATTTTTTTCACCGGGATTTGTGTATCTTTGAAAGAAATGGAAAAACGACACAGAAACATTCCTTCTGGCTGTGTACTTTGACTCATTTGTGGAATTACTGATTGAGGACATTTTTTTCCGTCGTGTACTTATATATCTTTCTCTCTTCAAATATATATTTTTTCTTTTTCTCTCCGCAGCATTTGCGACAAAATGGCTCACAAAGACATTCTAAAGATCCTGAGAGTGTTCGAAATTTTGTTGTTGAATGGGTACTTTTTCTCGCAAAAGAAGCGATTTCTTTTTCTAACTTTGTGAGGAGAACCAGTAAGGTTTTGAATCGTACTCTTTGTGCGTCTATTTCTTTTTTCATAAAGGATGATTTAAATGGATCTTCTCAATGTCATGTTTTGTAGCAGTGAAAAGGGTTTTATTCCGTAGTTTGAATTTTGCTATTTTTAAACATGTTTCGTTGTGGTGTATTTCATTCTTGAGTCTTTCCTAATCTAAATATTGCCTTTAGGTTTCCAGGAGTGGTGGTAAAACGAATTTTACCACGTTTACTTTTATTTTGAAAGTTTCTTGCAAGGAAATAAAAGATGGCTCCATAATTTCGTGAAATAATACTTTAAGAAATTCAACGATCTTAAGTGTTTTCTGTGTTTCCCTTTTCATGGTTGGTATACAAAAAAAAAAAAAAAAAAAAACGAATTAGAGAAAGAAAATAAAAGGGATCCGCAGGAGTGTGTACCTAAGTTTAAATATGTTTTAAAACCGTTTCCACAAAATAAAAGGAACTTAAGCGCTCATCTCGAGGACCTCAAAGGAAAATATCCTTAGTTAGTTACTGCTATATCTAAAATGCTATACAAGAGCATATTACACAAAATAAATTATTTAAATTGCCTAATTTAGAATAAATATAATGTGCAAAATAAGAGTTCAAATCAATTAGTTAGTTCAAAACTGAACTGCTTCTTTAAGGCTTAAAAACTATTTACTACAGTAACACTGAACTCATTTTCTTTAACGGTATGAGATCTGGAATGAAATCTGAAAACTAATACGTATATTTCTAGATAATAGAGAGTAAAAAAAAATGGATAATAGCAAAGTTATCAGATATGAAAAGAGACAAATTGTAAAAATCATAACTAGGTGCTCACGGAATGATGACCTCGACAAGAAATGGTTAACTTTCTGAATAGTTGTAGAAAAGGAGGTTCGACGTGCTAAAATTTGGTGTGAAACTCGAGTCACTAGCAAGCTGAGAAACATTCCAGCAGACGTTCACACTTGATAAAAATCAGTGCCGAGATGAGAACATTTCAGGAAAGAAACGCATTTCACAATAGTAGTTGAATTTCAAACAGGATTCATCAACAACTGTTTTATTTTATTGTTACTTTTAAAGTGATTTCAAAGTGTCAAGAAGCATAGTGATAACTGGGTCAATCAAAATCAAGAAGAAAAACCAATTATAAATTGTGTGAAATAAAATCTTATGTGCACATCATATGACATCGTTGTACACCCGTTAAATAACCACTCCTCTGAAAAACTGAAGTTAAGGGGAGTACACTCTACGTGCACTATAAGTATATAGTATATAGTACAATGGAGTGTATTTTTTAAATAAATTTTTAAATTTTTTCGATAAAAGTAGCAAAAAAGTTTCCGTTTTCGAACATCCGATTGCAACAGAAAAAAGAAGTCCAAAACTAGACCCTATGCAGAAACGACGTAAAAAATTTGAAATTCCTACCGCACACGTCTTTTGACTTACGCAATATAGTGTCCATAAATACACAGACATTTTTGCAATGAAATGGTAAAAATCTGATAAAAATACTCTGATAGACTTATTTTAATTTTTAAAATGTCCAGAAAATAAGTTGGGGGGAAAAAACTCTTACAATAAAAATTCTAAAGAGAAAGCGAAATGTCTCTTAAATTGCTCTCAAGAATGTATAAATTCGTTAAATGATTCTTATAAAACATTTTTCATATTTCTCTTCTTATAATAGGACATTCATGCTGTCAAAACATATGAAATAAACAATTGCTTAAAAAGCTTGTAAAAACAATTCCACTTGTTTCAATTACCTATGATGAGAAAATATGTCAATATTACATTGGAAACTCCATGCCAGAAAACGTACGATTTGTCTTATTCCGACAGCACTTCAGAGTTGAATAATTCAGCGGGCTAAAAATGAAAAACAAAAGCGTTTTCGGATGGAATATTTTCAGACATATCGAGAATCGGAACTCGACAGCAGCACAAATTCAATTTTCCAAAGCAAATTTCCGCAGAAAAGACACTAAATCTAATATTCCGCGGAACGCCCGTAAATAAATTAAATTCGCCATTGCAAGGGGAGGGTTTGGTTACAAGCCAAACAAATCTCGAATTTCGGAGGGCTTTTGATAAACGGCCCACGATGTTGTGGGTATCATTTGGCGCAGCCGAAATGCCATTTTCTACGGTCCTGCTCCATAGTTAATTTCAATAATGAACAAATATCGTAATCATGTTTGTGGTACATGGTTTTAAGATGTAATTGAAACATCTTGAATATGAAATTTCATGGTAAACTACTAAAAAAATACTGAAATCTAAAAAAGAACGTACTTAATCAACATACATATTTTGAAGACAAGCTTTTCCTCATTTGGGTTTGTAATTTCGAAGATTCGTTTTAACACTCTATTATTTACATTAAATTAATGTTCGTGTTGAAATACATCAACAAATCTTTTATGCACTTGTATAATAGTATAATTTGTTTACTTTAACTAGTTATTTATTCCCAGTTTTGTATAGATTTTTATTAAAGGGAAATTATTATAAACTAACCGATATGTCACGCTTGAAATATTATTCTATTAATTATATATAGCAATTACAAGCTTCATTTAGATTAAAATTTCAGCATTTGAAGGACTAAAAGTTGCATTTACACTTTTTGTATTAAATATTGATAGTCGCATTACTTGTTTTTTTTACTGGGTTTTACAATAATTTCCATAAAACAAAAAAGGTGATTGTAAAAACGAGTAAAAGCAGTGGAGTTTAAATAAAACAATTCACTCCCCTAACCGTATCTGTTTTGTTAATTTATTTAGTGATAAATCCCTCCCCTCCCCCACTTTTTCAAACAAAACGTTCTCTGATTTTCTCCAATGGATCTTACAAGTCATTCATAACACATTCCTTACTGCTCTTTGAAATCTAAAAAATAAACTCGGCAAAACTGACATTATTGTACAACCCTGCAACCACTTTCTTGTCCATTACGCGGAGGCTTCTTCTGAAAAAAGAATTACCCCACAATGATAGAAATCTGTCGACAACGATAATGTCTACGCTGATGAATAGACATTTTCGGGGATATATTCCCCGCCATCTATTCTGGAACTTAAGAACTCGGCCCGCAGTCTAATCATAGTACGAAAATGAGAGGTTTATGCGGATGGTGTAGAAGGCCACATTTCACCCATTAATCTCCCGTCCTGGTGGCGACTTCTGAAGGCACCAGGACATGAAGGATGGAGACCTAAAAGCTTTCTTTACGGTTGGAAATTCCTTGAGATGATGTATATTCCACCATCTCGGAGGGTAATGGTGGACGCTGAGTGTGTGCGATAAGTAAAGAAAATAAGTTTGCGGAGCTGAAACCCATTATCCCCAACAGAAAGATTCTATAAAATAGCAATTTCGACTCATTTCCATCTGGGAAATTGAGAGTTAAAGAAAGTGGCGTTCTCTTCTACAAACATAAAAGCTTTGGGTAATTTGTTCAGGACGTATTAATTTTGGATGCAGATGTGAGTTTTGTCATTCCGGTATGCAGGAATCAAGTTCTGTCCCATGATTTTGTGTTTTAAATGCATGAATTAGGTTTAATTAAAAAGGCGTTCTTTAACATTAATTGCTTGGGGGAGAAAAGTTCACGTTGCATTTGCATTATAATAATGTTTGTTTTCAATGACTTACTAAAGATACGCAATGCATTAGAAGCCTGAAACATAGCAGGAAATAAGTTTTTAAATTAATTAATAATCCATTACAATACATAATTTCGCACCAAGGCTAGCTTTTATTTTTTTAATCCTGTAGAATATTAACTAACTGAAAAATGAAAAAGTATACAACTATTTCAAATAATACAGTTCCGTTATGGAAGTGCTACGAAGTCAATAGCAATTTTCAGAAGGAAATGTGTAAAAAAAATGGAAGGAAAAAGTACAAAGTAAAAAGTAAACAAATAGAAATGTGAATAGTGAAACTATGCAAATAAAAGGAGGGGAGAAAACACGATAAAAACAAGCAAATTCTTAAAGAAAAGTAACATTTATGCAGTAAATCCAATTAAAATACCGTAAATGTAAAGCATGACAACAACAACAGCGAAATGGAGAAGCTTTAAGAATTAAAAGTATACAAACATAGTGCATAACAAAGAATTTTCGTATGCAAAAAAAAAAATTAATGTTTAATTCAAAAGAGTAACATTTATGCGAAGCCAAAAGATAGGATAAAGGCATGGGTAAAGGCATGGGTAAAGATAAATAACTTTTAAAAGTGTCTTTCAATATCTCAATTTTTACGTTAAGTTTACAAAGTTAAAAATAATAATAAATTAAACGTTCATTTTAAGAAATTGTTCAAGGAAAACAGTTTTAAATCGAAGTACCCAAAATAGTTTAAATGTCACACGGCATATTTTAGAATTGAAGGATTTTTTTTTTCTTTTCGTAGTTTTTCCAATATTGTTTGTTCTCAGTCTTTCCAAGTAAATCTTGAAAGATGTTGACTTTTCTAGCTATTGATTTGACAAAGCACATTACGCTCAATCAGTAAGGAAGAATTAAGGAGAAAAAATACGAACTAAAGAAGATTAACATTCGAGAAAGAAAAAACTGAAAAACTCGAGTTGAACTCATCGGAGGAAAAAAAAAAAACAGGGATTTTTTTTTTTTTTTTTTTGTTATATGTGCAGAAAGAACTCTGATATTATGTCTAACAATTTAACTATGTATATTTTTGCGCAAGAAAGCATGCCTTTATGTATTGCATGATGAATTGTATGATATCTGTCAAAAGAAAATTACTGTTGACTTTTCATAATTTAGTTATACTATAGGCTCATCACACAGCTTTTCTAAAAAATACAAAGTTTATTCATACCAGCCTTTATTTTCTAAAATGCCTGGTAGGATAGATAACAACGTAGATAGTGCGTGATTTCAAATAATACGAGAAACGTATTTAACAAAACTAGAGCACTCTTATTAAACAAACCAGTGTATATAGCTAAAGCAACAAAATATAACAATGCTTTTAGAGAAACATTTTCTGTCCATGTAAAATACCCCCCCTCCCTTGCTTAAAAAATATTGCTAAGGGACTAAAAAAAATGAGGGTTATTGAATCAAATTTAGTGAATTATAGTACTACTAGGGGGCTACCGCCCCCTGCTCGCTTACGCTAGCCAACCCCCGAATATAGCTTTGAATTTTATGAGTGCATTTTGTTTTCCTAATCAATGTGTATTTCTTCCTCAAAAAAAAAAAAAAAATCTTAAAACAAAATCTTATAGGAATATTTAATTACATTTATTAATTATATTTGCTTGATTAATAGAATATATATTTTTGTACTTATAAATATTGAACTAAGCAAATATTAACTAGTTAATACATAATTTTAAAAAAATATTTATTTTTAACCATCATGTGGCGGTACGAGAACCTTAATGAAAAAAATCTAGCCATGAAATTGCAGAGTGAAAGATTGAAAATATTTTCAACTTTCAAAACTGATTGCATCAAAGCAAGAACAAATTTTCTCAGTTCCTGAAATTACGAGTTAATAAGTAACGGGGAAAAAAATCCATTTAAATTTTAGAAAGATGAAAACATACGTACTTTTGTCCATTCCTAAACACAATGGTAGATTCAAAGGAGGAAAACAAGTTAACCATATACTATAATCATTTATTAATTATGGATATGATTTTTTGTGGACAAAGCACATTTTTTTTAAATTCATAAGCAATTGCACAAGCAATTCAGATCAAATTAGTTATAAAAAATATATTTACACTTTTACCGTTTAGTCAATTACTTTTTTTATCGTATTAATATTTCGTTGAAAATGTGTCCCATATTTATAAAGTTTTTAATTAAATATAATTTTTGTAAACAACTAAATTTGACTGATAAACCCAATTTTTTTTTCATTAATGTAAAAAGACCTTGAAATTAAAACTAATCTCATAAATTATGCTTTGCATAGTAAGTAAAAGAAACATATTTATTTTTACTTTTAGCAGATGAAGATTTTTAATCCTTAAAAACGCCATTTTTTACCAGCAGCGATTAACGTTTATTTTAGTGCTTCAAGCTATTATGATTGTTAAATACATTAATTAAGCATCGTCATTAATTTCAATAAAATAAAAGAATAACGTAAAAAAGCATAATGAGGACAATTTATATAAGAGCCTACACGTAGTTAAAAAAAGAAGTTTAAAGGCATTACGGATGTTTCTACATAACTTTTAGATAATAAAGACATTTAAAGGCATTTATAATTACAGGCTATTTTTCATATTTTTATTCAGCACTTTTTTTTGTGATCGATGCTAGTACTGTTTTTTTTTTTCAATTTATAGCTTATTAGAAAGATATAATTGCATACAGATATGTGTCGCCCATGTTCTGTCTTTTATTTTTTATAAAATAAAAAGTTGTTCAACTTTCGTATTTTGCTTGTAGGCTGACAAATGATGAATTGCAGAGCAGGTTTTTCGTTTTTAATTTAATAGTAATTTCGAACAATCTATTAATGAAACAGTTTTGATAGTTAGCTTGAAAAAATATCGCACGTTTTGATTGAAATAAATGTCTTTGTTTTGAGAAATGAAATTCTATGTGTTTTCCCCATGCTAGAGTCTTATAAATTATGTTTGCTTTGTAAAACAAGTTTTCATGCAATTTATTTTTTGTATTTTATAGTAACAATTTGAGCTTTAAATGCGAATGATTTAGAAACAATTAAAGATTAATTTACTTGTTTTATATTTTTGTAAAAGCAATATAAATTTTAAATCATAAAGAAAAAAAATTTGAGACAAAAATCTATTTTAGAATTGAAGTAAATAAATGGACCAATAGCTAACTATTACATTTAATTTATGACAGTAATTGTCTTTAAACGTAACATGCTCTACGAGTCTGCAAAAAGTTTAATAGATAAATATCATGAACTCTTTGTGATAAAACCTTCTTTATTCTTGTTCTAAACGAAACTGAAATATTGTTTTTTTAGGGTTGGGCTTGTTTATGCTGAATTTTGCTACTTTGTAGTCATATGAACACACTGTTAACATTTTTTTTTTGAAATTTTACGGCAAAAGTTAATGGCATCTATGTTGCCAGTAACCTTTACCGTACAATATTTTTTTTTGCTATAAAATTTTACGGAAGAGAAAACGAGAATTAAAAAGGGCGAGATACGAACTACAAGGATCGAACCCGGAACCTATTTTTTTTTACACTGCTTTACTATCCACGGTACCAGATGAGACAATCAAGAGAGCGGAAAAAGGGCAATCTGCATCTCACAGTAAGTCACGTGGTGATCAATTGGCCCAGCAATCGCAATTTTTTTATCGATACAATTCACTGTAAACATTTTCTGTACCGTAAACTTTATATTTTACAGTAACATTTACCATAAAAGCTTCCTGAATTTTCCTGAATTCAATCTATAATACGTTTTAATGTGTTCAATGCATTTTCATGTTCAGTAAACTATATTCAACCTATTTGTTTATTTACCGTTTTGCGACATTTAAAAATGTGTAGCTTTACTTACCTATATATTTATTTTTTTCCCTTGACTTTTAAACAGGCTCTGTAAAATGCTAAATAGTCAACTACAGCCTAATGCTGATAAACCTTCAATTAAGCTCGCTTTAGCATTAAAGTCTCTATAAAATGATCACTTACATATATTTATTCATCCTGCTATACAAACTTGCTCTGATTGACAGCTAAACCATTCTGATAAACTTCAGATTATGTTTATCTCTTACATGTATATGACAAATCCAACCCTCCCTAAATCCAAAAAAGGGAGGAATCACCACCAAGTTTCATTTTAGAATAGAGGGGAAAAACTTTTCAATCACAAGGCTTCTATGCAAACAAAATATCGTTTTTTCCCCTAGTGCCATATCCTTTATCCTTGTTATCAACCCTTCTTTTCCCTAAGATCATCCATCATCCAAAATTTTTTTCTCAACTTTTTCCTACTTTTTATTAAGTGAAAAATTCCTTCTTTCTTGAATAATGCTTTATTTTTTTTGTTTTACAAGGTGTTCTTCACTGTGATCTGTACGAAAACATGTATCTTTACTCGCTAACTATGCTTTACTTTTTTTAAGTTATTTTCTAAGCTTTCAGATATGGACGTCTTTTCATAAAATTCAACTCTCTATTTTTTTCGGGTTTCCATTGTTTGCATACTCCACGAAAATAAAGTTGGTAGCAAAGACTATTTTTTTGTTTACTTACATTATACTGCATACAATAATGCTGTTGTATATCAAATTTTTATTTCTCCGGATATTGAAATACTGAAAAGGGAAAAAAATAACACTAACGGTGACAGAAAATGTTTAGGGTAAAGCGATGTTTTATCAATGCAGCTGTCTGTACTTTTTATTTGACCTGAACCCAAAAATATTGTAGAAGATATTGTAGAAGATTCATCATATTTTTCGACTGATTTTTTTTTTTTTCAATATCATATTATTGATTATAGAAGTGCAAAAGAGTTTGTGTCACTGATTTTGTAACAATGATGCTTCAACAGAAGCCCTTAAAAGATAATGTTCATTCTGTGTGAGATAGCTTTTGTCCTCCTTCTGGATCATATTTTCTTTTTCAGTTACTTTTTAGCGTAATAGGATTTTTCACTCAAAATACACCCACATATAATTGCACAATTATATATTTAAGTACCTATGTAAGCACCTATTAGGTACCAATTTCAATACGAAGTGAAGGAAAAAATAAAATTATAGTTTAAAGAACGATTAAAATGACGGACCTATTTGTATGAAAAATGCTTTATTGCTTGGATAATACTTGATCTCATAAACCTTCAATCTTCTATTTTAGTCCACTGGTGCGGCAGTTTTAAAACATTTAAACCTTGCTGTAAGACGAGCTAATTGCTTTATTTAAAAGAATATTTATGGAAGGAAACCTATGATGAAGTACAATTGCGAGAGCAATATTATAGCATATGAAATGTACCTAAATGAACGAAAATATGAATGATGCATTTATTATTTTTTTTTCTATTTGTAGTAATAAGAAAACGAAAGTATGATTTGAGGAATCGAGGTGTAAGAAAAAGTATATAATTTTTAATTATAAAACTCAAAAATTAGAACACGTGAATAAATTATTACGTAGATGACAGTTTAAGAAACTTCCTTAAACTCATTAAGTAAAATGACTGAATTCATGCTCAATATTTATAAAAATGAAAGTAAGAAGGACATTTTAATAAAATAGATCCAGTACATTCTTTCACTATCGAATTTATAGCTATGGTATAAATGTTGATAGTACGAAACAGGTTGTATTTGTACTGAAATTTTCCATGTTTAATGGAGTTTTTAAATCGAAAGATAGTATGTGGTCTACATGTATTGTTTTTCTGAAATTCTGGAATAGTTATAAACACAAAAGCTCTATCTGAATACAAACTACGTATTCACGACAAAACTCCTAAAGCTTAATAGTTGTAAATTAAAAGTATTCATTTACTTTATATTACAAGCAATGAATATCAGTATGGAAGTTATAAACTGATATGGAAATCAATGTATGCATATAATGTCCTACATCGTTAATTTGCAACAAGATATAATACAAATTCAATCAGTATAGATTTCGTCTACAAACAGTTTTATATCAGGAATGGAAAAGCCATCCTATCACTAAACACAACTATTCCCAAATAAGCTCACCTCACAATAGATCCATAACTTGTTTACCTACTTCACTAATGATTAATTAAAGCCGAAAGAAACTAATTTAATTATCAAACCCATTCCACATAGCAAACGAAACTTACGCTTAAAGCCTCAATAATCATGAAGTTTTGGATAACTTGGGGCAGCTAGAGAATTTATCTCCGTTTCCCACATTTTCACTAATTACCACTAACAGCTTTCATTACCATTTACCGGCAGTATATTCCTTTGGCGGAAACCGCCATTAACGCTGAGTGGTTGCTGAGATGCAGCGATAAGGTCCCGCGACAGGACAAGCTACCACACTCGGTGCTGCCTCCAGTGAATTAAATGAGCTTCTTGAAATTATCAGAAGACATTCTGGGCAGCCCCAAAACAATCAGATGGGTACTGTTAAAATCTATCCGAGCCATCATAGGGAATAGGCAAAATAATAGTTTAGGTGCTGGGAGTCTAGGATGCTTGAGAGTTTCGTTGTGTTTATAGTTAAGGCTTACTTAATGAAGTTAAGGTAATGCACAAAACGGAAAACTACCCTTTGAAGCGTGAGTTAGACTTTGAAAGGGTAATTAAAATGAACTTAAGCTAAGTCTTACTTTGTATTGAGTACACTTTACTCCAAAAAATTAACAGCAAACTTAAAATAAGTAAAGTTCGAGGACAAAGAATGTTACTGCAGCATAAAATATTCGCAAAACTAAGGTTTAACATTTCGGGCAGCCACAAAACAATCAGTTAGTTACTGTTAAAATCTATCCGGTGATCATATGAAATAGGCAAAATAATAGTTTAGGTGCTGGGAGTCTAGGATGCTGAGTAAAAGTGAAAGTTGTGTGATGTTTATAGTTAAGTTCAGCTTAATGAAGTTTAAGTAATGCTCAAAACGGAAAATTACCTCTTAAAGTGTAAGCTGGACTTTTAAAGGGTAATTAAAATATACTTAAACTAAGTCTTACATTAGGTATAATGAGAAACAACGCTTAAAAGCACAAATAAGATTAAAAGATTAAGTTTTAAAAGGGTCAAACATATTTCGGCGGCAACAGCCTGCTTCTTCAGTGTCCATCAAGCAAATGAAATGAAACAAGATCACGGGAGAGTTGAAATAGGAGAAAGGAAAGAAGATGGACCAATCAGATCCAAGCATGTGCTAAGGTAATATTTGACGTATCAGAATATGTAAATTTGAGCCAATCGATTAAGGCTTGAGACATATGCGGAACACCAAAAGATTCATTACAGATTATTTATATGTTTGAACATAAAATCTATATCAAGTACAGTAGTAGGTCTGCAAATGATTTTGGCTTCCGAAAAACAAAATTATGCCCTGTGTCCCAACAATGTTTGGCAATAGAATACTTGCTTAGTTCCTGTCTGTCCTAAGTCTTACATTGCATTGAGTGCACTTAACCCAAAAATATTAACAGCAAACTTAAAATATGTAAAACTCGAGGACAAGGAATGTTGCAACTTGCAACAGCATAAAATATTCGCATAGGTACGTTTTACTTTCTTAAAATGAATCTGCTTCTGCTATAAAGGAGGTTGCACACCACTGTAAAGTATCAGAAGTTACGTATTTTAGCTCGAGGAAGGGACTCCAATGGTAAGAATACTTATTTGAAGCTAACTTTTGTTTTCTTCTGTTTTTGCTTGTCATAGTATTTTATTCTGATCAATCAAAAATTTCATTGATTTTTTCTAGTTGTTTCTATTTTAAATCCCATTCTACTGTTTTTTACTTTTTTTTGTAAATAAGTTTTTTCTTTTTCTTTTTAATGTAAAATTTTATTAGTATATAACTGCTACGAAAGTAGGATTTATTTGCTTCATGTCCAATAATCTAATGATACATTGTTGCTATCGTACATACTGAAAAAATAATACTAGTCATTTTCAGTATTTAATACACATATTCGTGGTTTTTCAAAAATATTTCTTGGTATTATAAAATGATAAAATTCTTAAGCATATCATTTTACGTATTAATGTACAGTCTACCCATGCAGTGATCATTTAGTTCATATTAATCATGTTTTGATTTTTACGTTCAATGCAATTTGTCAAGTGCACACGGGGCAAAGAGGATAGCGCTTAGCAAAATATTTCATTTCGTTAACTTATTTATTTATTTATTAAATCATATGCATATTTCTTCACGTTTTTATTCATTTAAATTATTTTACTTATTATTTCAGTTATGTATTCATTTATACCTTTTTTACATTCTTCATTCTTTATTTTATTCACGATTTTTTTTCTCGTGTATTTCGTAATTCATTTATCAGTTTATTTACACATTTGTTTGATGAAAGTAACTGTTAATCATTAAATAGAAAATACTTTCTAGCAAAACTATTTCACTTTTCACTTTCACCCATGGTTTTTAAAATAAAAATGTTCCACCTTTTTTTAAGATACCGTAAAATGGGGTGTATAGGAACAGCGGGGTCAATCGGAACAAAATTTCCCGACCTTACACAGAAATTCTTCATAAATATACTATTGGGTATTTTTTTGCCATGATTTTTTTTAGAAAGGTAAGATCATAGGAAGTAGGGAAAAAATTACTTTTGTCAATCTGGCAACGCTACTGGCTTTTAAGGAGGGCTGCACGTGCAATGCTAGAAAACATCACATTTTCATAGACTGCAAAACTTCATATGCATGAACAAACCTTCTTATATTTAAAAGCTAAGTGTGGTATGTTTCAATTATACATGTATCTGAACAACAGAATACCACATTAGAATTTACATTTTTTATAAATTGTGTCATAAAAATGAAGAATTCTTAAAAATGCCATGGGAAAAAAAATTCGGGGTGAATCGGAACACTTAGTTCTGTTGTTCCTATTCAAAGTTATTTAAAGGAAACTGTTTGAAAAATCAAGATTCTAAACCCAATTCTTCTAATCAAGACAATGACAAGGATTTATTACTGTTTATCCCTTCTCGTGAGCAACTAGATCTTAGAACGACAAAAAGTTGCAGATTTCAAAGGATTTTTTCTCCAGGAGACATTTTTTACTTAAAATACGAGGGGGAAAGCCACATAGACTTTATGTAGTATAAGTCCAGCATACAGATAGTGATGAACAAACTAAAAAATCTTTTAGGACAATCCCCGAAACCCAGAGATTTTAAGAAACTAAAGAAAAGGCAGAGTTTATCCCAGAAGATGTTATGAAAAAACTTAATCCAAGTCACAATTGATAGTTTTAAGGACAAGTACATATTTGTGTATGACTTCCATTCATGTTAAATCTTTGTATTTTAATTCAAAAGCATTTCTTACACTTACTTTTCATTTTTCATAAGTTCAAAATTATTTTGAATATTGACAAATTATAAACGTTTACTGGTCTTGAAATTAAACATTTATTTGGCAGTAATTATCTATTATTATTCTCCCCCATCAATATTACTCATGTTTGTGAGACCTATTATAGGTTAAAGTGAAAAAAAATAAAATTTTTAACATGTGTTTCGATTGACCCCTATCAGCGGGGTAATTCGGAGCACCCATTATTGTCTATATATTTTAATAATAACTGTTCAAAATGTTTTGTCTTTGCTTGGAATATCAAAAGTAAAGTAAGACCGAAGTTTTCACCCTAAAAACCAAATTTATAAAAAATCTTTTAACTGCTTTTTTTGCAATCAAAGCTGAAAAGTGTTCCGATTCACCCCATTTTACGGTACAAAATACGTGCCAAAAATGGGAAAAAAACGCGAGTATATTAAAAAAGTGCATTGTTCTTTATTTATATAAAGTATTTTTCGGAACAAATTCCCAATTTGTTCATTTTGATCTAGGTGAGTTATCTCAACTATTTCACTTTGCCCTACATTCCCCTGCATATTTCCACTCCCAAATAACGTGATACGCATAACATATTTATACATCATCCAACTAAATTGTTTAAAATTAAATGCAGCATCAACTTTACCACCGATCTCATTACAGTATCCCCAACAGAAAATACTGGAAAATTTAATTAACACATATGTTTCTCAAACAAATCCACGCATCTTTACACTGAAATTTGAGAACTGAGGCATAGTTCGAAATAAACCACATTTATCTCCGTTTTCCACATTTCACTTAATTGCTTTTAACGACATTCATTACGTTTTCCTGAAATCAAGATTCCTACGGCACAAACCTCCATTAACATTGGGGGCTTATTGAAAAGCGTGCTATATAGGTTTCCTCTTTTAAGTTAATGTCGGTTTTAACTATCTCCTCTACTATAAATGCTAGTGATTACATGGCTTTCAAACAGTTTAGTACTCTTACATAAATAGAACTTTATACTATATATTTAAATTATATCATATGGAGCGTAGTATAAATTGAGGGCATTCGAAAATATGTTTGCAATATTTTGTCTCAAGAAAAATGAAGAATGTTAATATTAAGAATCAAAAATAAGAGAAGAAAAAAACTTGAGCACTAAATTAATACTAAAGTAACCAAGGGATTGATAGATTGATTATGTAAGATCAAAATCTTTACTTTTTTACAAAAAACATCATATCACACCGAGAAAGAAAAGGACACTTTTTAAGTTGGATTAGGATTAAACTATTACAGACTAAAAAAGAAAGAAAAAAAAGGCTTTCATTCTCGGTGAACGATATGTCTGAACCAAGTTTTCATTTCGCAGTTGATTAATACTTTATACTTGTAAGTGTTTTCAGCAATATACATTGCTTTTTTTTTTCCTTATAGATACGCACTTTGTGAATGCAAATAGAGGTTGAAATTTAAAATGTAAAAAGAATAATGAAACTCGCTTCAAACTGAAAGCATTTGAGACATCTAAACTGAACTCTAAAAAAGACTCATAAACGTAACGTTAAATTCCAACAATACCGAACAGTTTACAAGGACATTGCAAAGAAAAATACTAATATTTTTTTTTTCTTTTTAGCTATTGGCCACCATACTTAACACAAAAAAACACGTATTTCACCACACAGAAAACGGTTATACACTGCAAAAACGAGCTGTTGTTTTTACAGTATAATACTGGCAGCCAAGGTTCCAATTTAAAACTGTAAAATGCACAGTAATAAAATGTAAAACTAGCAATTTTAGTTTTTTACCGTAAAATAAGCAATTTTACAGTTCATTGCTGTAAAATTTTGCTGTACTATACTAAACAACAGTATAATACTGGTGGCAAAGGTTCCAGTTTAAATCTGTAAAACGCACAGTAATAAACTGTAAAATTAGCAATTTTACAGTTATTACTGTGAAATAAGCGATTTTTAGTTTATCACTATCAAATTAGCTGTATCATACTGTAAAAACAACATTCATTTTTTACAGTAATAATGTATCACCTGAGTAAGAAAATTGTGTAAGACGACTTTCTTTAAAAGCAAAAACTATACATTTTGTACAGCCTGCAAAATGATTAATTTTTTAGTAAACCTTAAATAAATATAAAAGCAACATAAAATAGAGAAACTAAATCACATGTAAAACAATGCATTCTAATTACGAAAGGGTATGCTTCCGAAATGCCAAGAGGTGCTTGGGACTCAGAGTTAGAGTTAAGTATTTCTGAGCGACTGCAATCCTCTCTAATGACACAAGCGAATCCAGTTCTAATTACTTAAGAAAACTTCATTGAGAAAATATAAAAGCAGAGCTCATTCATTAGCTACTTCGTAAGATTAAACAACGACTAACTTCGTTTTATTTTTGTTATTTTACTCCAAAAAATATCAGCTCTTCAGAAACTAAGCAAAAATTACTTATTAAAAAATTCAAATAGCAATAGAAAAAAAAATCTTACTATAATGACAATTTGTAACAAATAATTAGAGCACTCATAAATAAAGCATTAATTCAACGCTGATGAGAAAATTTGTGATAAAAAGGGGAAGATATTATTATAAAAATAAAATTAAAAAAAAAAGATAAACAAGTCAAAAAAAAAAAAAGCAAAACTCATCAAGTCAGTGCTGGTGAAAAATTATATTAAAAAAAGGAAAAAAATAGCATTAGTAGAACTTGGAAAAATTTAGAAGAAAGATTAACATCAAGTCAAATAATAATAATAATAACTAATAAGGAAAATTATGTAAAACAAAAAAGGCGAGATAGCATTGTTAAAAGGTATACTAATTTATACAAAAACATCAAGTCAAAATAATAATGATGATGATGATGATAAATATAATAATGATAAAGTAAAAGATTAATTCATCGCTGATGAGAAAACTTTTTTTAATAAAAAAGGCGAGGTATCATGCTAAAACTTAGAAGAATTTATAAAAAGAGATAAATATTAAGTCAAATAAATAAATTAACTAAAAACAAATGAATTAATAAAATAAAAATTAACCATAATGATAATGAAAACCAGCTCTACTCTGGTGCGAAAGTTCAATTAAAAAGCGAGATATCATTTTTAAACCTAAGAAGAATTTACACATATAAAAAAAAAAGATAAAATTAAGTCAAAGGGGGAGAAAAGAAATAACGAAAAAAAGAAATAAAAGAAAAGAAGAAAAATATTGCTGCGATATTTAACCTCTGAATTTCATAGAATCTCTACAGACTGACTTTATGAATAGAGGAAATGACTCTAAAACGGGATGGCAGTGAAAATGGAAACAATGACTCACATAAATTTAATTAAAAAGTGCCTTGTCGCATACTCATCTATCACGATTACCCCTGAGGAGTTTCTAAAATTTCCCACGATACCTGTAGATCTGTATGATCTCACAGCAATTAGAAAAAAAAAAGTAATTACGGAATGCGCCGAATGAATTGTCGATAATTAGTAGCGTGCAGAAATCGAAAAAGAAGTCGAGTACTCTACATGGCGGAATAAAAAAATACCGGTAAAGCAAACATCCCGATCTGAGTTCTCATAAGACCAAGAAAGGGAAAATACAGAAAATAAATCCCCAGAGTCAAAACAATGGATCCGTTATTATGCGGACAGACGTTTCTTGATGAAAATTAACCCTACTCTATAGAACTGACGCAGAAAGTTTCTGCATAAAAAGACTTCTTCAAACCTGCCATTTAGTGTTAATGGGAGCTGCCTGCAGGCATTGATGGGTATTTATATCGATTAATCGTTCAGGTCAGTATTACGGGCGCGTGAGAAAGTTTTCTGCTAGACCCCCCAGGGCAGTAGTCAAGTCACCCAGTCAATACCTTTTTTTTTCTGATTTCTTTCATCCAGCTTGCAGGGTGTCCACCTTGTAAATGCAGCTAAGAGGACGTCGGAAGGAAGGAAAGTTAAAATAAAAAGAAATGGAAAGGGTTGCAGAACTTGTGACTCGTCCTTTTTCTCAAAGCTTGACAAGAAGATGCGTTGAGCAATTGAGAATATTATTTCCTCAGGCGATTAAAGCGCAGAGGCGCCTCATCAACGTGTTTGTTGACAAAATTGTGAAGTAAGATAACCAAAGCTTTCATTAAAAATTCGCTGGGGAGGAAGAAAATCAAAAGCATTTGTTCGTGTTGCAATTTGTAATGAATTTCACTATTTTTATGCATTAGATACTACCGCAAAAACTTTATAGTTTCATCAGGTATTTATTATTAGAATGGTATTTCACACGAACAATTGCTCTATGATTCGCTTTTAAAAAGTAAAAACATGTCAGTAAAATTATTTTATTATTTTTGCCGAGTCTTACACTTCACTTCTTTCCTTTTACAATCACAATCGATTGCACATGAATACACTTATCTAAAAGCCGGTAAATAATGCGTGTGCATGTGCAAAGTTTACAAAATAACCGTAATTAATATTGCTTCTGACTCATTAATTTTTTTCTATTGCATATTTACCAATTGTAATTATTGCTATAACCGTAATTACTTTTTGGGACATGATTATAATAATACGTACTCAGATTCATAATCTTCATGTTTTATGATTTTGTCTATTACTACATCAGTAAATACATGACGATGCATCTCTGTTACAGTATAATTATTTTAAAAACTATATCATATCGGTTTTTAAAACATGAATCAGCAGTACTCAGAGCTATACTTATAAAAGTCTTCAAAGAAAAGGCCACAAATCGACCAAGAAATGCCATGTGCATAGTAAGATAAACATAAAGGACAAAATGCAATGATTGACAGTATTTTATAAAATTAAAATTTGTATTCCGTTGAGGCACATAACTTAAAAATGCTGACCTAAGGTCATGAAGGATATGGTTAAATCCAGTGCGTCAGTTGATAAAAGAATAAAGTCGAATTACATTAAAAACTGAGTATCTATCTATATTTCTTTCTATCTATGTCCAGCTTCTTTCCCCGGAACGCAAGTGAACTGAAAGTCGAACTAGGTAACGATAGATTTGTAATTTTATAGCCTTATTAGTTTCAATTTACATAATTATACGATTTCAATTGTCGGAGATATCAATTAATAATTTTTTAGACCTATTTTTTCCTCCGGCGCGACTGTGTAAGTTATCTCTATTGGCTATTGAAAAAATATGTATAAAATGTTCTACATATTGGTGTAAAACCGCTGAACACTAGTTGGTAGCTAATCTAGCTGTCTTGGCAGGTAGTAATATAATAAAAGCTGAGGTGGACTTAACGAAGCGACTCTGCTTCAAATTGTTAATAACAATTACAAGCAATAGCAGCTTATCTACTTCACTGCAGGATAGAAAATACAGTACCAATTTATATATTCTCGATCAAACGTATTTTGCTATTAATGTCTTAACAACCTCATATTGCTGCGAAATTAAACGACATAATTTACTTTACAATCACAATTGCAAATAGCGTTTCAGCAGCGCAGGAATGAGCCATCTCCTCGTAACTTATATTCATAACATCGATAGATCACAATATCACGCATTTGAATAACTAATGTATGGCCCAAACTTACCATACGTCACTCATCTCGGCAAAGATCACAGTCCGTTCAATTTTAATGCGATTGGTTCCATCTAACTGAAGTCCTATTCCACGCCATTATTCACACTAGAACCCCTATAGAGGACAGGCCGACTTATCCGACATTTTGGTTCCAAGACGGCTTTGGATCCAACCTCGTTTATAGTGTTTGAAAATTCGTTAGTTTAATCGATGGTAGCTATATTGTCAAAATACGCCACATTGAGTCAATCTAGTAAGATAACTGAATTCTCAAATCAAATACTAGATTATGAGAAAATATTTCCGGTAAAGAAACCCATTTTCATCCTTTTTGCTTGTCTACAATTTAAATGAATGAAATATCCTCATTTTATTAGGTGGAATAGTTAAACTTCAATTAGGTCAGCCATCTGAAGTTTATATATATAGCACTAGTTTTCTTCAACGCGCATTTTGTACACATACCAGTGGAACCAACGTGTCTTTTTGGAACCAAAATGTCGGATAAGTCAGCTCCCCTTCCTTATGTAGGGGCCTTAATTCAAACAGGCGGTTCAATGGGAAGGCAATGCCTAAGCCCCCTTTCGCTGTCTATATCGTTAAGGGCAGCGCTTTGATGAATTGGAATTCATCACGCCAAGGGAATTAAGACGCTTCGCCCATAAAGTTGGAGGGGAAAATCGTGCCAGATTAAGGCCTGGACTATCTTTAATTTGGCGATCTGCAAACAACTGCTGATTCTTGGTTGGTCAGTTAATGTAAGGATTGCCCGAGATGAGATTAGGGTTAGCCAATGAAGAGATAAAAGAAACAAATGGTGTCCAATCAAGTCTTGACTTTGTAAATAATTAAAATGCCTTGTGAAATACTAATATGAAAAAGGAAAGAAAAGAAGGGGGGGGGGAGTTATTTAACTTTTATTAATGCCTCTAACATAGAAGTAAATGGTTCAGTAATGGTTTAAGTTCTGAAAGCTGAAAAAAAAAATTACTATGCACGAATGCAATAAGAATTTAAAAACAATTGTTCTACTTAAACCAATTTTAAATTAAATTACTAAACTTTTTTTATAATACATTCAATAGTAAAGATAACCAAAATGGGCTGTAAATAATAATCCCTTGAATTAATGATGAACCATACTTTTTAAAAAATCTCTATACTTTTAATTAACGTTATTACATGAAAAAAAAGTAGTTGTCGGTCTTAGGGTTTAATGCTGCTATGGATTTTCTTGCTTTTGACTGACTCATTTTCATTGGTTAATTCTGATCCGCATTTCCAAGGATATATTTTCTAAGCTCATTGTAGGATTTTAAACCACAGTAGTACTGTTGCATTAAAACCAGAAAAGAAAATGTTTTATTTAGCATGCCAATTTAGCATGAATAATGTTCCTCAAAGGTGTTTTTTTTTTTTGCTGGTTCCTTAATGCTTCATAAAACTACCAAAGTGAGGCATAATTTCATTTTTTTTAATCGGGTGATTTTTAACAATTCAATTTGTGCCTGTTTTTCGAAAAAAAGACCGTAAAGAACCGAATCTTGAAATTACTGCTTTTAAGTGCGAATGTTCCTCTTGGGTCTGCCCGTTTATAGTATTTTTTATTCGTTTAAATTGAGTCCAAACAAATAAATTTCCTGACAAATGGACATCAAGTAATGAAAGAAGAGTCATAAAATGCTATTTACTGAAACATTTTTATCTGTAGTAATAAAGTACTATTTTCTATAAAAAATAATAACTTCATTACTAATACAAAACCTGAAGCGATAGTAAAAAACCCAATAAAAATAAATAAATAAATATGCAAGGGAATTTGTTATGATAGTTCTACGGGAAAATCCTTACTAGTCAAGTCCAGTTTAATTCGTGTCCCGATTAGTTTGTTATATGCAACAAAAATATTGTTTTATCCAAAATATTAATTGGAATAGAGTGAATATAAATCCCGATTCATTGGGACAAGATTCATATAAGCTTTTATGAACCAAATAATAATATATTGCTACGACTAGCTAGTAAAAAATGCAAGGTTATAATAAGTATATTTATTTGCATATGAAACATAACATTCGTAAAAATAACATTATGGTTAGATTTGTGTATGAAAATTCTGTGTATATAAAGTACTAATTACGTACAAACTGCTTGCTTTTCCTTTACACATACATATAGATTTTTGTTCATTTGGGTGTTTTTCCAGAATGCAAATTTTTTATGAGGTTATACTCTACGGTTTGGTAATGACAAAAAGATATTCGGCAAATACAAAGAATTTGATGGAAGTATGATCTATACACACATTAGTAGCACAAACGTTAAGGCTACAGTGGACTTTTTATGGATTTTTTTTTTCTAAACATAGTTACATTGATGTTACTTCCCTAAAATGTTCTTATTTAGATGGTATGTGAATAAAAATAAAAAATAAATAAATATTTTCACATGTTTAGAGAAATGCAGCAATTTTAGAGAAATTTATTAATAAAAATTAACTAAGCTTAATACGCTCCATGCGTCAAAATATTAAACGAATATTCTAAAAATATTTTTTTCCACATCTACCTTTGATATTGAACAGATTGTAGGAAAAAAATTTTCACTTTTTTTGTCCGACATCAAAATAACGACAAAAATTAGTGTTTTCATCACAATTTTTGAAAAAAGTTACGGAAACGGGTTAATTTCAAGTTTATATCAGTTACAACATGGCTTTGGTCCAAGTTGCTAAAAATCTGTTTCCAACAGTTTACAGATGATGCATTGGGATACACAGAAAAAAAGTTTTATCATCATACGTAAATTATTTTGACGCATGGAACATTTCGAAGTTTTAATAAGCAGTAAAGTATTTGTTCCGAGAAAAACTCATTTTTAGTTTTAAAGAGCAATTTCAGCCATAACTCAAGAAAAAAAGATCGAATCGAGAAAATTCCTTTTGTACTGAATAAAGCTATTTTCAGAGCATAAAAATAGAACAAAAACAGTAAACCCATATTTTGAAGGATTTTCGCCGTTTTCAAAGTCCACTGTAGCCTTAAGCCCTAGCTGTTGTCTTTATATATGCTAATATACTCAATAGACAATATTACTTTTTAATCAAGACTTTTATCCCCCACTGCACTCCCAGAAAGTATAAAGCCATTCAGAATAAAGCAACCATCAATAGTCAAAAACTTTTAACATCCTCATTGCCAAACAACTTTCCAAATTTGCTCGCTTTCATTGAAAATTTGCAGGCATATTCCTCGGGAAATCACACCTAATAAGATCATCCATTTTCTTCTGACACTTTTAGGAAGTTAACCATGCTATTCTCGGCAATTAAAGCTTAAGATGCAAATAATGGTCATTATTTATAAAAGATCACGATGCGTTTATCAACTACCCGCTACATAGCGTAGCATAGGTCATTAGGACGCTATTAAAATGAATAGAAGTTTCGCTAAATCTGCGGCCCTTTTGAAAATTTTAATGACTTCCAAATGCATACATTCGCAAAATTTGTCAAATGGCGTCTGACTTCTGAACAAATTGTTCCGACCGAAATTCGTTTGATGTTCGTGAACCATACATAACGGAGTCAGTAAAGTGCAAACGTTTGGAAGCGGAAAATGTAACGTCTTATTACACTTAAAATGTTTTCAAATGCAGTCACGATGTGATACAGTAAACTAAATATCAATGTTTTGTTTAAAATAATTATTTCCGCAGTTTTATAAAAAGTAACGCTCAAATTCCATACTAAAATTGCAGTTCAAAGGTGGAAAAAAAAGGTGGAGGTATGAAAAAATAAAATAAATTTAGTAATGACAATCGAAAGGTAAAATAGTTTCATAATAGAAAATACATTTAGAAGCATAAGTAAAATTTGGAATAAATGTTACTGCTAATCACTAATTAGTTTAAGATGGTGATATGACACTCTAGTTGGGGCACAGCTAACCTAGCATCACTGTGCAGGATATGTAGATTCGTAGTACAGCATAATGAGACTGTCAGGTTTGGTTTTCCCCAACTACAGTGCGTTTTGTGAGAGCTTTTGAGTATATTTCAAAAATGCGCTTCAAGAGCAACATTATCCAAGCAATAACCGCATTACAGAACACAGGTTTGTCACAACCGTCATGTAATTGGGGACGAATGATGACACACAGATGCATAAACGATGCACTAAAACATATAATACGATTATAATCTTAATTCGGTTCATACCCAATCAATTCCATAATTGTATAATATTTTCAAGATACTTATTGAAATAAAATAAGTAATACTGATGGTGAAAATATATCCCAAAAGGAGAAGATAAACATTGTGTGGTACATTTTTTTAAATAAATGATTTTTCAGTTCATTTTAAGTAGCCAAAAAAAGAAGTGAAAATCGCCACAGAACTCTGCTACCATTCATTAAAACAATCAGATAGTTTAAAACACAAATGTAAGCCGATTTAAATGTAAAACCTAATCCTAAATTATAAACGTAGATTTATTTTTTTCTTTTTTGTATTTAAAGTCAAATTCATTTAGTCATGAATTACTTTTTTTTTCCATGGAATCGACGATTACTAAACTAATCTCCACCAACATAATCAAAAACTTACTCCATTAAATATTTAATACATTTACCTCAGAGTATACCAAGAAATTTAGCCTAATATTTATTAATCAAGTAAAAAGCAGATTAATGCCCTCCAGTCGAATAAAAGCGATCAAACCCTGTCGGTTTAGTCTGCTTCTGAACTTTGCGCATATATCAAGCAATCATCCTCCATCGATTTAATAAGGACCGGTCGGCCGATTATAATGATATTGAAACGAATCGATATATCCAATTCTTCGTCTGCGGCACTTAGTTCAGCGATAGCATTGTGTCGTCTGTGTCAATAGAAACAGGTAGGACAACTCTTCTCCTCTCCCGGGCCACAAACAGGTTAAACGGCGTGGGAAAATTTCACTGTTTTTGTTTTGTGTTACTGGTGCAGTTTTCGTTTTGTTTCTTTTTATGACTGAGATCGCGTGTGGAGTACATATTACAAGATATGAATGGAAGGAACTACGTGTTCGGGAGAATAGATGTTGCATAATGGGGGTCATCTCAAAATTAACGGGTGTTAAGTATGCTGGTCCCGTACAAAAGATGTTAAGGTGATAAGAAACATGTTTTATTTCTTTTCGATAGCACTATTTCTCATTGATTTGAAATAGAGTATTGTCAGATGAGATATACTATTAAAATTGGGTAACAGATGTTCTCATCTATGTAGTAATATTTTCTCCTAAATAATTACACATTTTAGATGTGGTACAAGTTTGGTAATATAAATTAACTTTCACATCAGAAAGAATTATAGCACTTTCAGTTAGATATATACGAAATAAATAGTACTACGATTAACCAATTTACTCTTTAAAACATACGAATTGCATTTACTGAACTGGAAAAAAATCCACTACTTGTCAGAATAGATATTAATAAAGATGCTTTTTTTAGGAAAGTATAATAATTAAAGAAGCAACTTACAGCAACTTAAATTGGATTAAATGTTCATGTGCCAAATTTTTCTAAATTATATTCGCTTATATTTAGGAGACTAATGTAGCATTATTAACGAAATGAGGAAAGCAGAACAAGAAAAATGTACCATTTGGCATACCGGTGTACCGGGATGGAGCTCACTGTACAAAATACATCCAGCTAGGTAAATCGCTAAATATGTATATTCTTATGAAAGGTGAGGAAAAGTGTTTTTAAAGTATAGGGTATAGAAAACAACAATTGACATAGTTAGTACTAGAAAAAAAATTTAAAAATTAGCTGATAATATAAAAACATGAAAATCGTAAGTTTATTTGACGCTTACATGAAATTACGTTAACAATTGCTAGTTCAAGCTGTGGGATGCTCTCATTGTTAATAGAAAAAACATAAATTAATGTGAAAATTTTTATAATTAACGTCGTTTAGAAATTATTATTAGTAGCATTATTATACTAACTTTATTATTATTATTACTATTAGTATTTTATTATTATTACTATTAATATTTTATTATTATTATTATTACTATTAGTATTTTATTATTATTATTACTATTAGTATTTTATTATTATTATTATTACTATTAGTATTTATTATTATTACTATTAATATTTTATTATTATTACTATTATTATTTTATTATTATTATTATTATATTATTATTATTTATTATTATTATTAGAGTAGTATTAGTATTATCATTATTATTATTATTATTACTATTAGTATTTTATTATTATTATTATTACTATTAGTATTTTATTATTATTATTATTACTATTAATATTTTATTATTATTATTATTATTATTAATATTTTATTATTATTACTATTATTATTTTATTATTATTATTATTACTATTATTATTATTATTATAATTATTATTCAACAAATAACAACGGAAAAAAGGGAACGAAAATGCTAAAGATGTAGCAGGCATGAATACCATGCACTGATTCAAAATAAATTTATTAAGTGGGCTTGTCTTTACCTAGCATAAAATGTATTCCTACTTCAAGTGAAACTTTTCAAAACATACTGCTCAGTAACGAGAAAATGAATCCCGAAAATTCAACGATATTTAAAAGGTGGCGGCTGCACGAGGCCGTACGCCTCACGGTGTTGAATAGTGAGTCGTTAAGAAAGGTTATTTTCAGTAGCCATTCAGTGGAGGGGTAATTTGTCTGAGTTTAAAATGACCCGGATGCGTACAATACATTAACGCTTGATACTGGTGTTAAGTGGGTGATAACTTTTGCGAATTATTTAATTTGAAACATTAATCTAGCGGTTTTAACGCTTCAGAAACTCTTGCACGGGGAGAATAATTTGAGGCGATGAAGTTTATTTGAATAAAGTTGCATTATTTCCGTTCGATGCCCTTGTATGAATGCACATTTTGCTAAAGTTCTCGTTTACTTTGGCGGAAATTTATATGAGTAATTATTTTACGTTGTTAGGTCTTAAATTTGTTAGTAAAAACAATAACGTAGTTGTCGAAAAAAAAGGAATAACCCTTATTTGTTACCTTTAAATAAAAAAATCATCGCTTATAATTAACCCTAAATAAATTTGTTTAAAGTATAGTCTATAGTTTGAAGATTTTTTTTTTCACTACGTTAATTGTTTGAAAATGTCGCGCACCAAGAATGGACGCCCCCCCCCCTTTTTTAGTCTATGGTTATTTAAAGCTAGTACAATTTATAAAGTGCCCCATCATTCCCGATGTAAGGTGCGTTAAGGGGTTACAGTACCTTTCTAACAAATTTCTTTAATTTAAGTGAAAAAATTAATTCTTTGAAATATTTGTTTCTGCACTTGTTTAAAAATCAATAATTTATTTCCAAACATCAAAAATTTTGAAAACTTTTTTTGAAAATTTGAAAAATGTAAGAAAATTTCAGTTTTTTTTAAAACCCTAAGGCTTTTTTGTTTTTGCACTAATTTCAAAATTTCTTTTTGCGAAATGATCACAAGGAAAACCTCAACAAATCTGTGCATTCAATTTCTTATATTTTGATTAGAAAATATTTTGTGACCTTTTATGTAAAAAATTCTTAGAAAATTTTGTTCTTCGAGGTTTAACAAACTCTAAAATTTTTTGTAATTTATAAAACGCTTATTCAATGCACAGTTTTGTAAAATATATTATCCTGAGTGCAAAAAATATTGCTTTAAAGTTATATCTTTAATAGAAAAAATTCCTTAGCATTTCTAGTAACATAGAAACACTAAAAACTGATCACCGAGAAAAAGCACTTTAAAGTTTGGCTTTTCCATTAGAACACATAGCATGTATGCCCTAAAGTCACTCATAACTTTTTAAATAATTTAGTTAGAAGAATGCTGTTTTTTTCTGAGTGTTTTAAATAACTTTTACTTTTGAAATAAGCAATAAAAATTTTTTTTGTCTTTTTGTCATTTTTGAGGTACTGTAACCCCTTAACGTAGTTTTGTGACTATTTGATTTCAGAAAATAAGTTTTGAAAACTATTATAAGTATAACTTATGTTGAGAAACTTAGCTCACGGGACGAAACAAAATAATAATATTAAAATAAACTGAAAGCTTATAAATCTTGCACAGAAAAATTAATACAGTATTTAAATTTCAAATTATATATTTTTTTCATTGAAATATTTAACTAACGACGTTTTTAATTTTGTATGCTACACTGTACAACGGGAGGTATTGGGACACTTTCAGAAATTAATTTTTAAGAAGAATTTCGTAAGAAAGAAGAAATTAATTGTTCTGAAACGTGTCATATAAAGTATATGCTTCAGCTAACATCTCAATTAACTATGCATTTAGAGAATCATCACCAAATTGAATAAACCAAGAAAGTTTTTTTTTTTATCCTTTGTCGTAAATAGCTGAGATTGAGCTATGCATTTGGTTTACTTATTATGTACAGTAGTTTTATAAACGTTCTGATAAGTATCAATCATTTTTGAGAAAATAATAAGACTTGGTTTCAGAAATATAAATTTAGTTTGAACATTTTTGGTTCATAACAAGCACAGTTTTCTATTAAACCTTGTCAAACTTTCAGGGAGCTTTCGAGAGAATCATTACAATTAAAATTCCAAACAAAAGTATTGAAAATGTGCTGAAATTCAAGCGTTTATAACAATTAATTTTTCACTGGACACGTGCGAATGCGAGTAATTTGTAATTTTTAAAATTTCGTAGCCAAATAGTTTTGGAAATTTATAAAAAAAATCAAATTATTTATAAAAAATTAAAAATATTTCGACGATCTAATGAGCCGTAATGAAATGATACTTGGAAATGCAATAAATCGTTAGTAAACTTTAAATGTAACTTTTGCACAAAAAATGTATATTTGGTTTAGTTTATCTTAGGTTATCAAAACTCTTTAAATAAATAAATATTTGCAATAAATTGAAGCCAAGGCCATTTCAGGGGACTTGCAGCGCATACGAGAAAATTGATGTTGATACAAGGGAAAGTAGCTGTGTTTTCCTTTCCGTAAAACTAAAAAAAGAGTTCGTTTTGATTTTATCAGCTCTACTTTAATTTTTGCTTAGTAACCAAGTGAAAATCGTATCAAGAAATATTTCCAAGATGCATAGAATTCTAAAACATTCAATGTACTTGACGGCATAAAAAATACTTCATTTTATATTACTGTATTACAATAATGCATTTTTTAACCGTCAAAATTTGTTAATAAACTTCAAATTATCTTAAACATGTCTCTTAACTTTGTTTAATACTTCTCGTGAAATTATGTATATACTAAAAATGCGGTTCTGTTACATTAAAGCATAATTAGCGGAGAAAATAAAAATGGTGATTTGAGCCATTTTCTTTCATTCTTCCTGTACCAGTCTAGCTCATTTGAGAAAACGCTATTCTTTTCCATACTTGTTTTCTTTCTGTTAAAATTTCAGCAATTTCAACTTCTATTGGGAGATAAAATTCGAGTAAAAATCCAATAGTTTCAAAAACGTACCTTGAAAACAAAAAACCGATACTGAAAATTTCACTTTTTCCCTCTTTTCCTTTTCTTTTTCACTTATTCAGCTGCTTTCGCAATCAATCTCAGCGACATTTACAAGTTCTCCAATAAAGAAAACCATATTTAACGATTCTTTCCTAGCATTTATTAGAACAGCGGATTAGCGTTTTCCTCTGACAAGCTGTCAATGTTAATTTAACTTCATTTTATTTTTAGATGAAAGAATTTTAGTGGATAAACTAAGGGCTAAAGTAATGTACAAGGGAAGTATTCAACGCTCATGATAAATATTTAACGTATTAATTAAGACAAGTTTAAATTTGAAACCTTAACCTTTGAAATGCTAGCGTGAATGTGAATCGTTCTAATTATTGGTTCAATTGCATTAGTCTTAAGAAACTAAAACACAAGTAGGTATGATGAAGTTTGATACAGTTTTAAATAACTAAACTGCTCTAAAATGAGTTATAAACAATAAATAAAATATGTATAAACTCTTAGTAGAATGCCTCTAAAAGTTAAGCTTATTGTACATAATTATTTATTATATACCTTCTTATTTATTCAATAAGATATTCATTTATTTTTAAACCATGAAATGTTTAATATTAGGAAAATACTGAGAAAAATTATAGTGTAAGTTGATTTTTAAATGTGCTTCAGAAATATTGCCCTTTTAAGGGGTTACAGTATCTTTCTAACAATTTTCTTAAATTTACGTGAAAATTGTAATTCTTTAAAATATTTGTTTCTGCACTTATTTAAGAATCAATAATTTATTTCCAAACATTTAAAATTTTTTTCCACTTTTTTTTGAAAATGTGAAAAAATTAGGAAAATTTCAATTTTTTAAAAACCCTAAGGCTTTTTTGTTTCTGTACTAATTTCAAAATTTCTTTTTGCTAAATGATCACAAGAATTACCTCTAAAAATCTGTGCATTTATTTTCTTATATATTAATTTGAAAATATTTTGTGACCTTTTGTTTAAAAAATTCTTAGAAAATTTTGTTTTTCGAGGTTTAACAAGCTCTAAAATTTTTGAAATTTATGAAGTGGTTATTCAATGCACAGTTTTGTTAAATATATTATCCTGAGTGCAAAAAATATTGCTTTAAAGTTGTATCTTTAATAGAAAAAATTCCTGAGCATTTCTAGTAACATAGAAACACTAAAAACTGATCATCGAGAAAAAGCACTTTAAAATTTGTAAAATCTGTTCCATTAGAACACATAGCATGCATGTCCTAAAGTCACTCATAACTTTTCAAATAATTTAGCTAGAGCAATGCTATTTTTCCGAGTGTTTCAAATTAATTTTACTTTTGAAATAAGCAATAAAATTTGTTTTGGTCTTTTGGTCATTTTTGAGGTACTGTGACCCCTTAACAACCTTTAAGTTTAAAATTAATCCAATCCGTATATGAATTATAACTCACTTAGCAAAAATAACACAGGTCTGCAACCTAAAAACAGCATGGGATGTTTTGATTGTTTTTTGTGTTTCGGTGTCTGAATTCGAAAATGACCTCTGTTTTTATCCATCACGTACAATTTTTTCGCAAAACGTGCGTACTGAGTGGGGTTAATGTAACATTTTACCTCATATAACTGAATAAATAAAATACTAATTCATGATTTTAGAAAACTGTTTACTACAAATAGTTTATCTTATTTGCTTCTTAGATATTCAAAATGTACCCACAGTTAGAAAAACTGAAAAGAAAAGGTAGAGCGAAGCTGGGTCGGACACATAGTTTGGGGTTTAAAATTTTTGAAAATCCAAAAAGCTCAAAATTCAAATTTATCTCAAAATGGTCATTTCCTTTCATTTTGAATATATAAAGTAATAGAAATAAGCCTTTAAGCATAAAAATTGATAAAATTTAAAACATTTAAATATGAGTATTTTCCAACAAAGATTACGATTAACAATAAATTATCAATTTAAGGCACAGCTATTTCATTTTAGCATGAAATTTGTTTTCATATGCTCATGTGAGTAGAATTCATTCAAATAATTTTTAAAGCTATGTTGTATTAATAAAATCCCGGGCTACGCCGGGTAATAAGGTAGTATCAAATAATACTTCGTTTATGTACACCCAAGTGATCAAATGACTGCCAATTCAAAATTAGCGAATTAACTTCATGTGATTTCGTCGTTTAATTCGTTTGATCACAAACACCGTGTCACGAAGAGGTATAACGGACACTTCAAGGTAAGAAGATTCAAAATATATCATTTTGTTGCTTAAACAATTCTGCCGAAATTAAGCATTATGCATTGGTAATAATCCTTAGAATGCTTGTCTGTTTCAACTCAATGCTGCAAAAAATATTTAAAACCATCTTCTTCCCGCGGAAATAATGCTTGTACTAAAATTTGCATGTGGGGAAAATATTCTCATAAGTCGAAAATTACAATATAAAAAAAAGTATATGGAATATAAAATGCAAAAAAAAAAAAAAACATCTATAAGTAAAACGAACATATTTTCTTCCCTTCCATACGACTGATTTAGCGATTTATTTGATACTTTTATATTGAGAAAGGATTTTCTCTTTCCTGTACTTTTTAAAGACAAGATGGAAGACAAAGTCCCAAAGGAGCTTTGTTAACATCATCTTCGACAAAATATATCTTTTTAGCCCCATTAGATTCAGCGGCAGCGAAGTGTTACTTGAATTCCTTTTTCTTATCATTAAGGAAGAAAGAAAAAAAATCAAAATGTGCCGATGCAAAATAAAAAAAAAGGACTTTTAAAAAATAATACTCTAAAGTAAGAAGTGAGAGTAAATTTATTTTTCAGACAAAAACTTTCTGCCGAAATAAAAAGCTCCTAGGGATAGAAAAGAAAAAAAACACTCTGCATTTCTTCACAGATATTAAGAATGTTATTTTTTTTCGTTGGCTAAAAACCTTATTTGAGAATCTTAAAACTAAAAAAAAAAAAAAACTCAACTCTACTTGCATACATTTTTACTACAAAAAACTCCTTAATTATTTTCGAAAAGAGATTTTTTTCGTTCTTAATAAAATCGAATTGATAGAAATGTATTTAATTAGCGAGGTTAATTAAAACAAGTAATTAATACGAACACTTACATAAGTTGATAAGTTTCTTAAGGTGCTCATACATTTTACATAAACAGCTTACCTAAAAAAGAACAAAGGGAACAATGTATTAGTTGAATTATCACTTGAAACAAATCAATTTAACAATAAAAAACATTTCTAAAATCTAGAACAAAGGACATTAATTTTAAAATGTTCAATGATTGTTAAGGACTTTTTTCATAGCGGCATTTTTAGTGTGAAATACAAAACGTTTTTTTTTCTTTTGCATTTTCTAAATTTTTTGCTCGCTGAAGATGAATTACATTCTGCTATTTTCATTTTACTCTACAACTTTCAAGGCTTTCTTATAAAGTCCACAGCTGGTCTTGCGAACCAGAACTCTTGTAATTCAGAATCATTTAAATAGTGCTTCGAGATTTTTGCTAGTCAGATTCATGCCTTATTCGGAAAAAGAGGAATGACATTTTTTTTTTCTACACCTGTGATTACTAATCGTACGTTTCTGTCAATTTTCTAAAATTTTTCTGTTTAATAATGAAAATTGATTAATATAATTACTTCTCTTTACATTTAAATATCATAAAAATTATCACATTTATGAAAAACAGTTTATTCATATAGTACTAAATTTTTAAACTTGTTGTGTTTATTTTTTATTTTTTAAAAGTTGTTATACTACAAAAAAAAGTACTGTTGGTTCTACAATATATTACTGCCAGCCGAAGCTCCAATTTAAAACTGAAACGCAGCGTAATAAACTGTAAAACTAGCAACTGCTAACATTGCAGTTTCTTACTGCAATGTTAGCAGTTTCACGTTTATCGCCGTAAAAATAAGCTGTATTATACTGTAAAATCAGCAGTATAATACTGGTAGAAGGGGTTCCAGCTTAAAACTGTAAAATGCACGGTAATAAACTGTTTAATTCGCAATTTTACATTTTACTTCTGCAAAAGTAGCAAGTTTACAGTGTATTACTGTAAAATTAGCAATTTTTACAGTTGATTACTATAAAATTAGCTGTATTATACAGTAAAAACAACATTCATTCTTTACAGTGCAGGAACACATTTTGTGAAAGTCAGTGCTTTGAAAAATTGCAAATATGTTTTATTAATATTTTATATCAATCAATATACTAGTTTTTTTAACTACTTTCAATTTTGATTTTCATACTGCATTTTATTACCAATTGATATACAACCTCCGTTAATTCCAAGATACATTTTTAATGTTTAATATTATGCGATTACAGCTTCCCATTTCTTGATCATAGAATATAAAATTTCGTGTCATAAACCTGAAACATGGTATCAAACTTTCTGAGATAAAATAATGTAGCAAAACTATCTCATTTATAGAAGAGATTCAAGTCCCGTAAAGCTCATATATGCAAATATTTCACACTTCAGAATATGAAAGTATTCTTAAATTCAATTTCATTGTCACACGTTCATTTCGACAGCAATGATTCCGTTAGACGAAGTACCGTTAATGACGTCATGAACATGCATATGACGTCATTAAAGTGTCAATACAAGTCCTATAGATCATTAAAGAATGTAGCTGGATTTTGAATGTGAACAGATTATTTTAGCAGCAGCTGATAATGAAATATTAATCACGCACTTGGTAAAGTTGTATCGATTCTTGGACCATTATGCAAAATACGAGGACTTGAAATGGCGATTGATAAAGATGGGAACGATTTGTACTATCATTACGTTTGCTACAATCTACACAACAAGGGACTGATTTATCAGTTTTTTTAAGCATTCCTTTTTTCTACTTAAATAACACATTTTCTGTGTCATCATTCTTATTATTTTGTGCCAGTTAGATTTAAATTTACTAAAAAAATTCATACTTTATTTCTTTAAAATCAGTCTTAAATCACGTCACATCAGTAAAATGTATAACACTCAAATTCTTGAGTGTAGAAAATTATTAGTTGCTTTTAAACATTGCTTTAATCTCAAAAGTTGTTTGGAATTTCAAATAAATATATAAATTAATTAATTTCTAAAATAAAAGAAATTAATTAATAAATAAAATAAAAATGTGCATTTAAATCCTGCAGAAAATGATACATAGATCTAAGAAGTGTCATGATTTTTTTCTTTTAAAACTTTATAAATAAACACTTACTAGCTTATTACCTGGCGTTGCCCGATATTGCTTTATGTTTATCTTATTTCATGCTAAAATAAAATAGGTGAGCCTTAATTTGATAATTCATTGTTAATCGTCATCTTTGCTGGAAAATACTCATATTTAAATGTGTTACATTTTATCTATTTGTTTGTTTAAAGGCTTTTCTCTATTACTCTATATATTCAAAATTGAAAGAAAATGAAATTTTTGAGCCGAAAAATTTGAATTTTGAGCTTTTCACATTTCAAAACCCGGCTGTGTGAATTCTAGTGCATTAAGGAACCTCTGTGCCAAGTTTGATGAAAATCCGACCAAAATTGTGGATTTATATAAGAAACAAACATACATATGTATGTTCAATCTATTTTTATATATGTAGATTGACCACTGAAGTTTAAATTCGTAATACTTTATCGTTAGGTAAGAAAGAAAAGAAAAGCTAAATACAGAAAGATGTAAGTTTCGTAACAAAAATATACTATTTTGCTCAGCATTAATAAAAAAACGACCAGATCAAAATAACCCTGAAGTTTCAATGAACGCATTAAATATTTTCCAAATTCACACAAGTTGCATTTCATAAGTGAAAAATTACATTTTCTCAGCTCAGCCTCAGAAGTAAACGAAAACAAAAACTCCACAGCACCGTTGGTATTTAAAATAATTCCGATCACGTGGGTTGTGTGCGCACTTGTTTCATTCCGTCCCGCTCAAAAATAAATTGGTTTCCCTTCTTCGAATGCAAAGCACTTAAACTTCTATGAATAATTATTTGCTAAAGTTTTGAAACTGGAAAAAGAGCGCTTGTACGCACCTGTGTGTGAATCATTTAAAACCGAGGCTACATAAGAACCCCTTTAGAACACAGCTGGGCTGCTGAGAAAAATTTAATTTCCTCCCGGCGGGAAAACATTGTTTTGCATTTTGATGATATCAGCCGCTACGCGCAAGCGCACTGCAGAGAAATGATAGATAGAGGCATTGAAAATTTCATGAATATGAATTACTTAAATGACTAATATTAAAGAATTTCAAAATAGTAAGGAAACTCTAACCCTCTTATAACGGACATGATAAGGTCGGTATTTATCTGTAAATATTTGTTCTTTTACACTCTAATTCACACACTGTAAAACACAGATGTTTTTACAGTACAATACAGCTGATTTTATACTAATAAACTAAAAACTCCTAATTTTACAGTAATAAACTGTAAAATTACTAATCATTGTTCATAACTGTGCATTTTGCAGTTTTAATTTCGAACCTCTGCTGCCAATTTTATACTGTTGTTTCTACAGTATAATACAGCTAATTTTGAGGTAATGAACTGTAAAATTTCTGCTTTACAGTAATAAGCTGTAAAATTGCTAATTTTACAGTTTATCACTGTGCATTTTACAGTTTTAAACCGGAACTCTGCTTCTAGTGTTATACTGCCAAAACAACAGTTTATTTTTGGCAGTACTCACAGCAATTTCAGCGACACGTGTGGGGAAAATTGTGCTACAGTTTTCCTTACATTTATGAATGTACAAATGATTTAAACCTAAACGTTAAACATTTGCAAACCTAGTCAAAGTACTTTATATGCGCAATTTCTTAAGCAGATACCATTTTCAATTTTTATGCTTTAAATGAGCTACGTGAAAGACGCACTTGGACACTAATTTCAAATTTCGTGATCCTAAATGTAAAAATGCTTCGTTATTCTATTCTAGAGATATGATATTTCAATTAAAAATAGCATGCATAAGAGAGAATCTCGGGTGCTTCCCTAAAAAAAATAAACTAACATATTGGTTTAGAAGGCAATGCACAAACGAATTATGCAGTGTTCAACTTCACGGAAGAAATTAAATTATCATCATCAAACAATTTCAGGAAATATAATTTATTAAAATGTCAATGAACAATAAGGATCACCAATTAATTCCATTTGCATGATATCTCAGCAGTGTATTTTTCTACACGCTATCTCGTCACCCCTTTTCAATTACCTTAAAATTAACACATCTAGTCAGTCAATTAGTTCAGACAATGTGTCAGAAATAAAAATGAATAGAAGATACTGTTTAATTAAATTTGATTGTTTTGAAAACCATTGATACGTTTGAAAAATGTATTTTACCGACATGATGACTCAGCAGCTGTCTCGGTCCGAAAATAGTTCTTAAATGAATTTAAAGTTATATTCCTTGAACTAATTTTAATGAACTTGAAACTACGTCATTTCCTTTAATTGTTGCTAATATACCATGAATAACCACATTGAAGAAAATTAATTATTATTAGGGATGGACTAATAAGCAAATTGGCCGATTACCGATTAATCGACATGCTTATTATTGATCATGACTGTTATTTTTATTCTACCACTTACTACATCACGTTTTTTTTTTCCTTTCACAATTTCGATTTTAGAAATAGTTACCAATTTTTTCTGACGACGATGTTTTTCTCTATTTTCTTAACTTTCTAAATTGTATCAAATTTCAGAGCCAATTTCCATGCATGAAAATTAAAAAAAGGAAAGGAGGCTATAGTGATTACCTGTTATATTATTATTTTCAGAAAATTATTTATCTTCCTTTTATTTAGATTTATTTATCAGTTTCTCATTGAAGGTATGCATTAAAAAATATTTAAAACATATTTTTGCCTTCGATTAATCGGCCAAATTTTGATGGTTATAAATTATTGGCAAAATAGCCTATTGTGGCCGATTAATTGATACTGCATTGATCGGTGCATCCCTAACTATTGTTAGATTTTTTTTCTTACTCACAATCTTAAGATCCTAAACTTAGCCACCAAATGTTACATTCATTTCAGAGTAAGCCTCAGCACTTAGCATATTCAATTGCTGGAAAGAGTCCATTAACTAAGTAATTTCAAAACTGCAACCGAATACTTGGAGCAAAGTTTCAAATACTTGAAATCAAAGCACCTCCTTTGAAATATCCTCGAAAAGGCCAGAGGTCTCAGGAATTCATTTCAATGAATAAAACATTCTATCCTGTTCCGACTTTGGTCAAATAATACACCCAAACGAAAGCGGTTTCAAGAAGCAGCATCGCTTTCCGGCGACGAAAATTGTCGAGAGCCATTTTCGCCGAAGTGAGCGGAACTTAATGCTACTCGAAGCGAGGCCAATCGGAAAGTAAATAAAAATAAAGAGCTAGAAATCCGTTAAGACAAACACCCTTTTACTAAATCTCACTTGACGTCTTTGGGGGACATGTATTTGATTTTTGAGAATTCTGTGATGCCTAACAGCCGCCATTAAGGCTCACATAGCCGAGCTTTATTTTGCCAGATCTTAATCTAACAAATTTAGGTTAAGGTTGCTATAGAGCTACGTTGATTTTACTTCTATAAAAGAACACGAGTATTTCTGAAATTTAAACTAATTTACGGGATCTTGATACATAAAAACTTTCGTATTATTTATTCCAGCAAATCTATTTGAAGTCGTGAATCAGTATAACTTTTACTACTTTAATTAAAATACGCATTTTGTTCTCGTTTAGCTCGAATTTTATTCACGGATAAAAAATAGATGTTGTTTTAACAGTATAATACAGCAAATTTTATAGAAATTTTACAGCAATGAATTGCAAAAAAACTAATTTTACAGTAGTAAACTGTAAAATTGCTATTTTTCAGTAATTAACTGTAGAATTGCTACTTTACTTCACAGTGATAAGCTGTAAAATTTGCTAACCTCACAGCTTTTTACTGTGCATTTCACAGTTTTAAACTGGAACCTCTGCTGCCAGCATTATACTGTAAAAGCAACAGCTTATTTTTTGCAGTGTTGGGTTTTTTTAATGCAACACTGCCAGCTTTAAATCTGACAATGGAAAACAGTATGTATTTCATATGTCTACAGTAACACGTGCCTTATAAAAATGTCGCAAAACATTTATTCGGCACCGTAAATAAGGGTTACTTTTACCCTAAGGGGTTACTTGAGCCCGACAGTACAATGATAAAATCTGGGTTTGATACTAGCGTTAGACTGCAGAGTGTTTCTACCTAGCGGAGAAACGAGGAACTAATAAGTACCTAACCCAGATTTTATCATTTCCTGTAATGGGCTCAAGTAACCCCCTAGGGTCCAAGTAACCCTTATCAACGGCATTTAAATTATGAATACCATTTTCTATACACTCGTATTTATTACGTAGCATTTTGTGAACTCTAGTTACCCTAAAATAATTAAGACAAAAATTAAATCTATGTGCTGTTTTATGTAATAATGCACCTTCAAAGGAAACACAAGTATGCAAAGTTGTATTTGCGTTGAATGAAATGAAAAGACAATTCATGGTTAACACATGTTTCGTGTTACATGAAGTTTCTGCGTTACATACGAGGTGTGTTCAAAAACTAACGGGAATTTCAATTTTTTGAAAAAAATATTCATTTATCCATCTACATTAATGTTGTCCCCTTCAAAGTAATCCCCCCTGGATAATATACACTTGTGCCAGCGCTTCTTCCAATCCCCGAAACGCTTATTAAATTCGATCTTTGAGATAGCCTTTAGCTCCTTCAGCGATGCACTCTTAATGTCATCTATGCTTGTAAATCGACGACTCTTTAAGGTTCTTTTTATTTTTGAGAATAAGAAGAAATCACACGGAGCCATGTCTGGCGAATATGGAGGCTGAGGCATCATTACAGTGCTGGTACTAGCTAAATATTTACGAATAAGCAATGAAGTGTGTGCTGGTGCATTGTCGTGGTGCAAACGGAACGACTTGTCCTTCCACAAATCTGGGCGTTTTTTACAGATTGCTTCACGCAAACGACGTTGAACTTGTAGATAGTACTCCTTGTTAACCGTATGGCCTTGTGGCAAGAATTCATGATGCACTATGTCATTAAAATAAAAAAACACAGTGAGTAGAACCTTCACATTTGACCGCACTTGCCGAGCCTTTTTCGGTCTTGGCAAGCCATTGTGCTTCTACTGGGATGATTGGACCTTAGTTTCGACATCATACCCGTATACCCATGTTTCGTCACCTGTTAAAACACGTTTCAGTTCTTCTGCATCGTTGTTGACTTCATTTAGTAACTCCTGAGAAACTTCCATTCGCCGTTTTTTTTTTTTTTTTTGTTCAAAAGTCAACAATTTTGGAACAAATTTTGCTGCTACACGTTTCATACCTAAACACTTCGAAAAAAGTTGATGGCAAGAGCTAATAAATATTCCAACATCATCAGCAACTTCTCTGATTGTGATTCAGCGATCGTTCATAACCATTTCGTTCACTTTTTCCATATTTCTCTCACGAACGTAAATAAATAATGCTACATATTTTCCGAAATAAAAACTTCAAATTTTTACGTTTTCATGTATTTCATTTACCCCTAGGAAGTAAAAGGGAAGTGTATAAAAATGATAATCGCTTGCTATTTTTCTAATTATAATTATTGTTGTAATAATCATTTCAAATTAGGCCGTACATAACATTTCACTCAACTCGATTAATGCATTCCATACATGAAAGCTCTATCAGTAAATATTTTTCTTTTCCAAATTACAAAAGGATTCATTAGAATTCGTAAACATAAAACTAATGTACAATACTCAGTTATATATATTTAAAAAAAAACATGCCACCCCATCATAAGAGACACAACAAGGTAAGTAAATAGCTTACTTGAAAAAACTGACGTAAAGAAACTTGTGTAAAAAGTAATAATCTTTAAGAAACAACAAGATTCATTAAAATTGATGAAAAAACTAGAAAACAAACAATTCTTTTATGACCAAAACACCTTCAAACGACTCGGAAATGTCTCGATCAATAAAATCCGTATAAACGATTCCTCGTCACGTATATTTCCAGGATAATAACGATATCACCGGAGCCTTTTACTGTAGAAATGTCTTATTAAGCTTTTCTCCTTTATTACAGGCGTTAAACAACATTTGAAATGGAAGACCCACAATCACGTAATACTTAGAAAGAGAAATAACCATAATTAATTCAAGACGGAATCAGGCAATGGAGTCTTTAGCGTTCGACAGAAAGAAAATGCTTTTTGAACATTTGCGAAAGTATTTCGATGATATCTTCTGGGAAACTCGGGGATTCTTAGACTTATAGAAAAATATTTTTATCATACCCAAAACAACACGGGATTTAATCACTCCCACCAAGTTTTTTGCATGTGTACTTTGAAGATGCTATTTTTGCGAATCACTCACGTATTCTGTGAAGCTACATCGTAAACAGCCGTAAACAAACAGACTATTCCTAATTAACTATTACTGTCACGATATGCCGTTTCGTAGTTGATCGCATCTGTGCAAATTTTGAAAAATACTTTGAAAATATATATAACTTTAAAACAGTACATTTAAAACATTAATAGATACAATAAGTAAAAAAATAATTAATAAAAAAATTGAAGTAGAGATTTAATATTTATCTAGATTTACTACTAAATAATATAAATTTAATTTACCTCATGTTTTTGTAATTACTAACAAAATAGATGTTCGCTTGTACTGTTCGTTTTACTCAACGAGAAACTCTGCTCTTCAAATAAATTAACATCATTTTTTTCCTGCAGGTGTGATATTGCCACCTTGTTCTAACTAAGTAACAATTTTAGGACCATTCCAAATGATCTATAACGCGGATAAACGGATACCGTTTTATTATTAGTCGACTGTATTATGTGCAAGACATCCAAAGAAAATCTGTTTTGCAGTTAACACCAAGAAGAAGCGATTTATCAAGCTAAAAAAATGGTATTTACCTTATAAATCCACATTTACGGAGAAAAAAACACTGAGAGGTGTTATTACAGTTTTCTTTCAAGACCTCGCGAGTATGTTTGCAATCAATTCATGAACAATGTTACTTATTTGAACTGCATATAGTAGTTTCATTCATATTACTAACGATGATCATGAAACCGTCCTTATATGTAAACTACAGTAAATAATCATAATAGTAAGCTTATTAACATCATTTCAATCCACCATCTACGATAAATCGATTAGTTTCAAGACCTATTCTAAATTTCGAGAGACAATTAAACCCATTCGATATTCACTCACTAATGTGATGACTTCATTTATTGCAGACCCTACAATTAATAGGTCGCTTCCTAAATTAGTAAAAAAAAATTTGAACAATATTTTTTTATTAAAAAAATGTAAGCAATATATAAGTTATATATTCATATTAATAGTGTTATCCCACACAGTTATTCGACTAAGTAATTCATTAAAATGTAGCTAATGTTGTCACCAAGCATATCAATGTTCTGCGAAAAATGCTCCTGTATTCTATACTTTTTGCTCTATCTTCATTATTTCATGGTTTTTTAACCCATATACCATTTTCTAAAAAAAAAGTATTTTCTGAAAATTTTATTCGGACTGAGAAAAATTTATTTCCAAAGAAGAAAACAAAGATTATTTTTTTATTCTGTGGTCAGAAATGTCTACCAAGACTACCGTTTTGCTATTTGACGCCTTTCCACCTAAAATCTGCTAAACTCGGTGAATTTCTTTTAACGCTTAATGAGCGCGCGATCTGTATTCTTAGAGCTCGTGAGTTCGCTATTAACTTGATACGTGAGCGATCGAAAATCGCTGTCCTACCAGAAGTATTTTTCAGGTTGCGTGATTGCTACTTGTCTTACAGATTGGAAATGGGCAAGTGCGGGTAGAATTCTGGCTGCCAGATGAAGAGCTTCAAGTTTTTCACCCTTGATGGGGTAAGTTTCTGCCTTCTGGAACACTTAAGTTCTCGTGTTCTGCGAGCCACTTTGATTTCTCTTGTAACTTAGGTCCTATTTCTTAGAGTGTTGGCTTACAGACGCCTCATTCAAAGATAAGTTGTTAGTGAAAGCTAAAATGTGAGGGTTTTTATAATAGCAAATGTTCTTTGGACGTGGTTCTTGTAGCTTGCCTTTCTCTTTCTGGGAGCTGGGATGAGGATTTAGGAGCTTTTAGATTCGGGTTTGGGTCGTATTTTGTTCTTGTTACAAGGTGGCAAGAGTGGTCCTAAAAAGGCATTTCAAAGGAAGAAATTGTCTCAGATTTGAGTTCAGCGTTTACTTTGAACCTGCAGAAAATCGACACTAAAGAAATTTAGAAGAAGAACTACAGTTTTTTATTAAAAACATTTTATAAAACGGAAAAGGGAGGAAAATAAGCATCAATCGTTTTTAGTCTACATGCTTTTGCTGAATCATTTTAATGCGGTTTAGAATGTCATGATTGAATCCTTACCTGGATCATAATGGGATCCAGAAAGTTACATAAAACCCCAGTAAAGGAGTAATTTTATTACTTTGATTAAAAAAAAAAGTTTAAATACAGTAAAGGACTTCGTGAGTTAAGTTTAACTTTAAATACGAAACAAGGAAATAAATCCAACTTTTTAAAATTTACGAAAAAACTTCTTCCATCAGCAAACTCCTTTTTTTATACCTTTTCAAGCAAAATCGGGTGTGAATGGGACAAGGGTTCCGATGGTAAAACAAGAAAGACACAAGATTGTAACTTATGAGTCGAAACTTTTTTTTCTATTTGAATGTTCTGCATTTCGTAACAATTTCTTTTACCACATGTAGGTCTGGGTTCGAACAGTTACTTATTCGCCAGTAACTGCATTCCTCTTCAGAAAAAAAAGTTGTAATTGAGACAAATCTTATCCACAGTGCAAAATCAAAGTACGTTTTATTTTTTGATGATCTGACTCTGTCTGATTTTCAATTACCATCAAGCGAGCATTATACGTACCCACAGTCAACAGCTATTCACATGGAACTTGAAGCGAAAAAAAGAGCATTTCCTTTCAGTGCGTATTAGAGAATTAATTAATAACTAGTGTCTTGAACCTTTTTTTATGATTATTACGATGGCTTGTTAAGGACTGATATACCCAAATAAGATGATGAGAGGATGAAGCATCTGCAGGTAAATGAACTTGTCTAAATGAAAGCCAAAGGGAAGAAAGTGACAGACAAATCTCCCTTGATGATCTTTTATTTTGCTCTTAAGTGCTCCGGGGGTGAAGTCCGGAACCTGTTTCACTGCCATGTGACCAGAACACACCCCCCTCAGGGTGACGAAGCTCAAGTATCCATTGACCTTTGTGCTATGGTGCGGAATAAAGTAGGTGCTTCTTAAAAAGACCTGGTGGTTGGTTTTGCTTCACGACGCGACACTTGTCTGCACGTTGTTGTTTTTCAAAATTAAATGCTCTATTTAGTGGGATTTTATTTTACAACACATCTATAAGATCTCTTTTCTCTATATCATTGCCACACATCTCTTTGCTCTATAAGAGGATTTCCGCCTACTGCTCATTTAATTCCTATTCCATGCTGACGAGTACCAAAAAGCACGAAACTGCAGTCCATGGATGGAATAAACGAGATGGTGGTGTATTGCATGTTTCTGTCTTAGCCTTCGGTTAGGGGCCGTTACTTACTGCTTTACATCCATAGGAGTTTTAAAAAAATTCTAACTCTAAGAATGAAGCCTATAAAAAACAATTATTATTCAGTCGAACCTGCCTAGCTTGTAAAACAAATCGCTGATGCAGAAATTTTGATATAGTTTTCACAATGAACAGTGGTAAAAATGTCAAATTGTCAACACATTGAAATTCTGATATAGATCAAAATTATTCTGCATTAATATTATTGGGCATTTTACAGCATGAGTTTTAGCAAGTATAATGGAAGAAAGTTAGTCAAATCGGTGGTGAATTAAATTTAATATCATGATTTTTATGTCAATCTCATGAATCCATACTTTCCTCATGGACATCACTGTTTAAATGAAAACATTATCCTGCATAGGTAATCGTTCAAAGATTTTTTTTTAATCTACAATCGAAATAATGTAAAGACTGAAATGGCATTAACTATAAATGCACTGGATACTGCAGAATAATGGTTCGTCTTGACTCAAAAGCGAAAATGTTAAAACAAAAAGAAAAAAAAAAAGGAAAAAAAAAACGTATGGCAAGTTATATGCAGTTATAAAAGTAGGTCATAAAGATTTTTAAGTTCCGAAAGCCTATAAATTAACTTTCTTTCATCCACATTTTTTCTTAATGTATTACGAAAAAAGGTGTTATGAAATAAATTAGTAGGTGAGAAATAAAAGTAATGAAAATTTTACCAACTAGTTTTTCTTTGAGCCATAATTTTAATTTCATAAATACTCATGAATAAACTTTACAACATAAAAGTGAAAGACATTTTCACAAACTCGTAGGTAGTGTCTAAAATAATGCTCGAAAAGAAAAAATTTTATTTTCCCTTCTTGGATATTTGTTTAGAAACTTCAAGGATAAAAAAACTCAAGAACTCAAAAAGGAGTACCGCTATCTTTGTATGTAATTCTCTTAGATAAACAAATTCGTTTTAAAAATATAATTTCTATACTACATTCATCAGTTTTTTGTATCAGCTGCAAATTTTTTTACTTACTTAAAAATTAGAAGATAAGAAGCTCTCTTTATCTTGGTTAACTAGCATCGAAGAAAATAAGTTTTTCAGTATTGAATTTAACATTATGTTATTTTCTTCAGGTAATAAATACTGAATTTGATAAAAGAAACTCGTACATAAGATAATAAGGCCAACCTTGTTTGATTCTAGTTTTTATTTATTTGCTTTTTACTAAGAAAAAATGAATAACCCATTTCAAGGAAAGAAGAGTAATTATATTTATTTAGAAGGAAAAAGAACATCGCATAAGCTAAAATGAAAAGTTTTTATAAAACGCTCTTTGCTTCTCCTAAAATTTATTTTGAGCTTCTTCTCTAAACTTGAAGATGTAGCCTTTTTTTTTATTCACCTTTCTCAAACTTTATTCCCTAAATTTGCTTCTTTTCTCTTTTAATACATCCTTAGAAAACTTTAAAATTAAATTTGCTTGTCATTTTCGATTTTTTTTAATTGAACTTATCACTTTAATAGAATAAAATATACAGTGCCTTGAAATTTCTATGGTTTGAAAAATGTTAACAGTGTAATGCGAACAGTTTACATAGTTTCTTAAACATTTGTTATTTTAGGCCCTAGCACAAAGTTTAAACAATATATTTCTTTAAAAATGGTTTAACGACTGGGAAAACGAATGTAATATTACAAATTTCAAATATTTCACTTCATTTTTTCTTTTTCTACTACTTTGTTCAATTTTATTTTAATGTTAGCTTTGCTTGTCTTTTTTAATCTTCATCGTAATATTTGAAAATTGCTGGTGTACATTCTGAACTAGTTTCAACATTAGAATTGTTTTCACTATTTTTAAAATTACTGAAGCATTTTTGCTTTGGTCTAAAGCATTGTTTTTTTTTTAATTAATAGTATTTTAACCCATGATGAAATATTTCAGTACTTACTACGAAAAATGTCCAACGTTTCTACAATATATCTTACGCATTTATAAATCTGTATTTATATACAATTATCCATCCATTTTGTCCCACAATAAACCTGGTTTTGGGCACTTAAAAATGAATTTATTTCCAAAGTGAAATCTATTAATTCCATGATATACATTTTTAAAATATAAATTCACATTTGCAGGTGGTAATCAATATATCAAAACCAACTGTTAGTGAAAATATCCTTTTTTAAGCAGAGTGATATGAATTATCTTAAATTTCAGTATTTTCTAAACGAAAACTATAAATACATAGTTTATGCATTGCAAAGGTCTTCTTTTTGTTACTTCAAAGTGTCTGACATCACAGATTGTTTCTTATTTTTTCTTTATTTTAGAAATCAAAATAGTTTTTATTTTGATACTTGAAGAATACCTTACACTTTTAGTCAACAAAATTATGTGAATTAAGGCTATTAAAATATCGTAACAAGAATTTCAAACTTTTCATTAAGAGAACAAAAAACAAATTAAAAATATTTACACTCTAAAAAAGATTAAACATTTCAGAGCAAACCTTGGTAGAACCTATAATTCAAGAGACTCCGCAGCGTCAGGCTCATAGAGGCATAAACCAATCAATCAATTAAGAGCGAAAAAAACTCTCAATGTTTTTTCAATTTCACAGCTGGAGGGTCAAATGCCTCAAAGGTCACTTTATTCAATCACCACTACCATAAACCTAATCCATCACCCGAACCGTTAAATTAAAATAGTCTCATCACGTCAGAAAAACGTGACCGAAAAGGGGTACTCACTCAGTAGTCTCTTTTTAGGGGAAGTCTAGGGAAGGGGACACATGCACAGACCCCCCCCCCTTCTTCTCCCTTTTTTCCCCTACTCATCTCGTACTTTGGATTTAAAAGACATCCCTTCAACATTTAAACAGATGATATTGTGTCGAAGTGAGCATGTTATTGACGTTTCAAACGTTACAATCGAAATACAGACTTTTTTCTACTCTTAATACAAGCAGTTAAGAGCCGTTTCGATGTTTCTCAAGAAAAAAATTACTGCTTTATGTTTTTCAAAGCGAGAATGTTGTTTTTAACACTTCAAAAGTTTTCACACTAAATGAAATTTTTCTTTTCATTATCTCCTTTCTTTATTCTGCAGAAAACAACGTTTGTACGCATCTCGTTTGAGATTGAATCTAATAATAGTTTACCTTTGCTAGTTTGTTATTATTAAGGTTTTAAAACTTGATATACCGAGTAAAAACTTTTCTCTTTAGCTTATTTGTTTATTCTATAAGCAATCCCGTTTATACGTCTCTCATTCAAAAATCAAACTGATGATATTTTTCCAAAGCAAGCATGTTATTATTAACTTTTAAAGATTTATTTTTTTGTCATTTTTATGTTTTCTACTGTAAACAGAAATGTTTTTATTAATCATATTGCTACGTTCTACAAGAAATCAAGCAATTATTATATGTGTCTCTTAAAATGTAGTCTTAAAATACTTTGCTAAAATAAGCATGTTATTATTGGCGTTTCAAATATCTCCTTTCAAAGATAACTATTAAAGTCTTATTTCCATTTTCTACAAGCGCCATTTATATGTAACTCGTTTATACGTTCATAATCAACTAATAAAAAAAGAAAAACTTTCTTCCTTTGTTTAAATACTCTCTTTTTTTTGGCATTTCTTCATGTTTTATAAGAAATAAGAACTACTTCTGAAACATTTATTTCTTTCATTGACGGTTAAAGTTGGAAGTTTAATAGATTTTGACAAGGGGGTATTGAAATAACGAACGTCAAATCATAACCCCCTCCCTGCCCGCCTTTTTTTATTAAAAACATTGTTTATGACAGAAAAAATCAAATAAACACGTAAGTGGAGCTATACTAATTAATTTTAAACAGAACTAGCTCACCTGCAGGCCATATTTTGGTAGCACATTTTTCACATTTTTGAGGGGGAAAAAAACTCCACATTTTTCTTTCAGAACGAGTGACAAAAGAAAAATTCAACTTAAAAGTCGCGATTGTTACTCTGTCGGAAATTAAACTGTATCGTACTCTATGATCTCTTTAAAACGATAGATAAAGCACTTACGTGGAAAAATGGTACGTTTTTTCTTTTCCCCTTTCATTATTCACATTTTTTATTTCATTTCTTTTTTGTTTCTCTACATCGTCTGATACTTCCGCGGACCGACCTCCCTCCTGTTCTACGGAAGCTCGGGAAAAGTTCGCAGATAATCTCTTACAGTTTAATTATGCAAATGACTCGATTATCGGGTGTGTTTCAAACACTGATGGACGTTTGGAAGCTTTAGATTAAACCTACCGGGACTTAACAAAAAAAAAAGTTAAATACAAAAAAAGAAATTGCAATTTTTCCGTCATTACCTAATGTTAGAGAAATCCTTTTGATAATGAAGAAAAAAATCGGAATTGTCTTTAGTTTTGCTTTTAAGCTTTTGAAACTCTCCAAAGAATTTAATTGATTTTGTTGACCAAGTTTCTTTTCTAAATCACATAACTAGACAAATACGTGTTACAAATTTAAAATAAATTAAGTACTGAAGATTTACATTATTTTATTTCCTGTTAAAAGTTAAAAGCGTACATTTTTAAAACAATTTTGGGCATTTTAACATCACCTGATTTTTTTATATTTCATGATATAATATTTTTCGATGGTAAGGGATATGAGGAAAGATAGTTTTTAACCAAAGTTAAACCAAAAAATAGTATAACTGTAAAAATTTTAAGTTGCAAAAAGAAAACAGCTAAAATTAGACATTATAATGGAGGCGAGGGGGGGGGGGACATAATATCTCATACAAATATGCAATTGATTTGAAATCCGAAAACACTAAATTTGAAAAGTAAATTTGAAAGCAGCTGCTGTGGAAGGGGGGGGGGCATAGAGACTATATATCTCAGACAAATATTAAATAATTTTAAAAATAATAATAGCCTTGTATAAGTGCTACTTTTCAAGAATGTTGAGCAATAAGAGCAGCAGTTTTAGTAGCAGCGACTGGATTTTATTAAAATTGTCACCACTATAGCACTTAAAATCATTAACATATTTTGGTAACATTTAACTTGGAATACTCTTAAAAAGCGGGGCGAGATACACGTTAGTTCATTAGAGGCGCTTTCTCTCACTGAACCCCTACAGCTAAAGTCATCAATTATGAGTTATAAGAGACGACGTGTTTCAAACGAATGTTTGAGAATTATTTATAAAAAACAAATCTTAAATAGGTATTACTTTTCAAGAGTGTAAAAATGTACAAATATAAGTTTGCCCGTTCAGTGGAAAGGATGTAGTTTCGTTAAAACGTCATCATCATAGCATCCACAATATTCATTAAATTTTTGCAACAGTTAACTTGGTATGCTCTTACTAGAAAACTGAACGCGGGTTAGACATTGGACCGCAATGTGATTACACCCTTTCTCTCTCTCTCTCTCATCTAGTTTAATATCATTTTCTGCACTGCAGGAACTAAGAAATGCAGACCAATTGATGATAAGTTAAATGCGACGTGCTTAAAGTGCATTACGATCGGATCACGAGCAGCAAATGCATTGAAATTAGGAAACACGAATGATTGCATTCAAACCATTGATGGGGACTGGAAAATTCAAAATCACTTAAAGTAAAAGATAATCTTATACAACAGCCATGCCGAAATTAAAAAAAATATTTCATCCTTTACGGAGAAACGGAGAGAGGCTCGGTACTTAGTACGATACATTAAATATTTATCCATTAAAAGGAAAACACTTTTTCAATTAAACTTTACTGATAATCGGATTATTAAGAGAACGCCATTTCTGTTTATATAAAAATAATTTAAGACCATATAGCTTGTTAAATGCGATCTGTAATGGACGATTTTATACACATATAAAGAAAGATTTTTATTGATTACTCATCACAACTTCGAACTGATGCTTTCTAATAAAAAATAAAACTTTGTTAAAATAAGCGAGCATCAGTAATTTAAAATAACTAAGATGCAAAAAGTTTACTTTTTTACGTATATACTTTATTTATATGAGTTTATTTATGTATGCATTTTTATTTATTAATTAGTTTATTTATGTACTTAAAACTCTCGGAATTAGTGTTTAAAGTATAATACTGTGTGGAATACATATATTTATACTAAACGTTTAGTATTAAAAGTTGTATGGTTCGAAATAAAACACTATACTACCAAGGAATAGAAGCTAAAAAACTCGTAGTTCATTTAATTATCATTACGAAAATATTACCTGTACACAACCTACGTATATATATTTCCATTGCTTACATATATTTTCATGCCTGCATATATTTTCATGCCTACATATATTCCCTTACCTATATATATTTCCATATACAGTTAGTTTTAAATTTTTTTATCAGAACATATTTACTGGTAATGTCGACAAATACATCATATTTACTTATTTCGCTCTATGTAACTCATTGGGAATTTAATTCAAAGGCCTTAGAACTCAAATAGAAGCAAGTAACTTTTCAAAGAGAGAGAGAGAGTGTAAAAAAATGACCAAAGTTTAGAAATGATGCTTCAGATCATCGTTTTTTAACTTTTTTTTTATTCGCGGACCGGCAAGAGCTTTTGAAAAAAGAAATCGTTGCCCGTTGTTCTTTTTTTTTTTTTTTTAATCTTCACATTTTCTTCAAAAAAAAAAAAGGGGGAAAAAAGATATTTTTGACTCGAGGGCCGTAATATATTTTATAACATTTGTGAACGATTGAAAAGGGTTTTGTTCTTTATTTTTTGCCAATTAAAAAACATAATAAATGTATTAATAATAATATAATAATAAATATATAAGTAAAATTTTGATTCGTGTGAAAGAAGTTGATAAATATTCAAATGTTAAAAATAAGATAAGAAATTATTTCAATACGCATACATCAATAAAAAATATTGCTGAAAAATCAATGAAAGTAAGAAAATCAATCATAAAATTCACGTAAAAGATGTCGCATAGGATATATTAGTATTATTGCATTTTTTTCCATTTTTTCTTTGTTTTCTTTAAGTACATTTTTGAACGTGGAAAGATAACAATCTCTGAAGACCGGTCAAATACTTCTTCAGACTTTTGCCGGTCCGCTGGATCACCGCTGATCAGATATTAGGTTAAAATTTTTGGGTGCGAAGAAACAAGTCAAACACACTATTTTGCAGTCACGTTTTGAATTAAAAGCAACTTTGTACTTCAACTCTGCTAAAGTTATTCATTGGACATTAAATGCAGTTTAAAAGGTTAAAATACGTTCCTAAACCCAAAATTATAAGGCTAAAACACGTTCCTAACCCGAAATTAGTAAAATATATGTGTTCCAAACAATTGACTATTTCTTTACAAACCAATTTTATACAATTTCTGAAGTAGCAAAACAAGTTTTTCTTTCAGCATCCTTTTATTTAAAAAATTGTGTTGTTGTTAATTTTGCTAGAAAAAAAAAGAAAAAAGAAAAAAGAAAAAATGTTATATTTACGAAACAATATCTTTTTTTTTTTTTTTTAACTAGCCGAAAATATTTGTCTGTAACATAAATCACAGAAAAATAAAATTCCAAAAAAAAAAAAGACTAAGAAATTGTAATTTTGCGTGAAAACCGAAGTACTTACGCATTTTTCTTATTTTTAGAAATGAAAGATTCAGGGGAAAAAAGCCCACTTTAACTGATTAAAAACGACGCGGCCTTAATTTGAGCTATTACAATGTTCCCCGACAATAAACAAAAATTAAAATTAAAAAGGCAAACAAATACTTCCTTTCTTTCAATCTAAAGAACGCAATTCTTAATTACTAAGGCTGATGTGGCTTTATTCTGGGTAGCTCTATTCTTCAAAGTCTTTTGATCGCCAAGTGCAGGCTCCAAGCTTTCTTTTTCTCCATTTTGACTCTTTTTAACTCACAAACAAGTCCTCCACGACTTGCGGTTTACAAAGCAGGGCATTATCTTAGGAGATTTATTTTTTGTAATTGCTGTCTTTTTCGTGTGGGATGACATTTTTACTTTCATTTGACGCTGTTGCAGAAATAAGACGTGACTGTTGCGTTTTATAATGCTGGTGATTATGTACTTGCAGTAGTGTTGAGAAGATGTTTTTCTTTTGTCTTAGGAGTAGGGGGTAATTAAAAGTGAGACTACAAGTTTATAGCAGCATATTATTTGAAAGAAAAAAAAAATATTGAGCTCATGCCAACTAAGCTAAACACACGTTTCTATAAAAAGGAACTGCTATTAATCATGCAGTAATTGAATAGAGCTTCAAAATAAAACTTATTTCAGTCAAAAGTATGATCCATTAGTTTTTATTAATTTTAAATTATTTAACAGTTAAAAATAAATATTATTCAAAAAAAAATCAAGGCCTACATTACTGTAGTTAGTTTGCTTCAAAAAATATAGGTCTGATAAATTGGGGTAATTTCTTGAAAAGTTGCAAGAAGCGTTTTTAGTTGATAGTTTCCGATATTACTGTAATCATTAGTAGTACAGTACGTTAATTGTATTAACTGAAAAGATCAGTACGTTTCGTACAAAGTATAGTATAACAGGTGAATTATCAGAGGGCATATTAATTCAACTTTTACGAACCTATATAACAATAGATATTATCTAATTCTTACTTACAATCAATAACTTTTTAAAATATTCGTCTAATTACAAACAAAACATTAATCCCACGTAATTTTTATCATAAAGTACACCAGTGGTTCTCAACCTTTTTTCAGCTACCGCCCCCTTTAAGACTGAAAATATTTTCAACGCCCCCTTTGCAAAAGGTTGTGAAACGGAAGAAGGAAAAGCAGTTTTATTGGCCAGTTTAACTCTATAATTTTGCCCAAATAGATAGTTGAAAAATGGCTATGGAGTAAAAAAACTTTTCAAGTATATGATTTTTTTTTTTTAAAGCAGTCAATGTTTTTCCTCCAAAAAGGTGTGTCAAAGAATCAACCAAGTGCCTAGAATGTTCCATTAACTGAGTGAAACATTTTGAACCTAAATAACAACAAAAAGGTTTGAAATAAAAATGCGTTGTTTTCAATTTTTTTTCTTTTGAAAACCAATAAAACCAATATACTTTGAATACTGCACTGCGTTCAAATAGTTCCCCAAACAGTCCAATCCGTGTTGTTCTTATTTACTTGCAACTATGCAATACGCATCCCTCATTTATGGCAATAACAAAGTCTGACTTTCGATTTTTTCCAGGCGAGACGAAAACTTGAAATTACCACCCGTACATGTCATACTTAAAGATTAAAAATTAAGTTTTAATTGGAGGGATAAAATGAAATAAGTAAAATTTACAAATTAGAAGATAAGTTCAATTCAGAGAAATTCTTTTTGAGTATTTTATGGATTGGAAGGTTGGATAAAATGCCAAAAGTTACAATTCTTAATAACGCAATTATAGTATGCCTTTGGAGACAAGTAAAGACGATGCTTGTTTTGAAAATAGTCTTAAAAACGCAGTGCCTTTAATCTTAAGTTTCGTGGGGTTAAGAGTTAGATTCCGACTTCACCACAGTGAAGCATTTAAACTTGACGTAATGTTAGGCAAGTTTTGGTAACATTAACAAAGGGAAAAAACTTCATGAAGTTTTTCAAAATTGAAAGTTATTTTAAGGTTTTTTTAGTCATGTTAGGGGGTCAAAGCTCCTTCCGGTGTTCTCTGAAATTGAGGTCTTAAAAACCTCAATTTAAAAATGTTTTGTTGAGGTTCAGGGGATGGTAAAAGTTTGGGAGTTTTCTCCGAAATTTTTTTCCCATTGTACTTTGAAAAATGCAACTGTGAACTACCTTTAGTGTTGTTACGGCGATGCTCTTACAACACAAAAGGCGATCAATTCTGGTGAGAAGAAAGTCTCTTCTAAAAACTTGTAGAAACCGACTTCCTAAAAACGCAATTCTAGGTTCTTTTTGGTCATGCTTGGGGAAAGAGTAGCGGGTAGTTAGAGATTCCTTCCCGTAATCATTTTTGAAAAAATCAATTGGCTGTCTTTTAAAATGGTGGTTCCCCGTAGCTCTTCGGCAGAAATGTATAAAAACAAAATTTGTAAGCTAAGTGTGGTTATGATAGTGAAAGAGGTGGGTGGTTTTGGATCTTTACCCCGGAAGTTTTTTAAAAGTGAAGTTTTCAAAACGTAACTTTAAACTATTTTTTGACTATAAAAGTTAAGGGAGCAAGGAGGGGTGAGGAATTTAGGACTCTTCCTTGAGCATTTTTTAAATGGACACATTTTTAAGGCTATTTTAGATAGTTACGCTATGAAACTGGAGACCCATCTCCAAAGCCTTTTTTGAAATTTAAGTGCTATTGACAAATTTTGGCTATATTTGAGGACGTTAGTAGAAAGATCAGGGTTCGGGAGATAAGCATAGACATTTTTTTTAAAGCTATCCGTACCGATTTATGGGAAAAGGGTTTCCTATCGCCCCCGCCCAAAACATATTCTCTCAAATTTTAAAATACACCCACCGCCCCCTTACCGCCCAAAATATGTCCACCGCCCCCCTGCCGCCCAAAAGAAGTTCACCGCCCCTCAACATCGTCCCACCGCCCACCAGGGGGCGGTATCGCCCCCGTTGAGAACCACTGAAGTACACGATCCGTATTTATAAAAGATACGTATTATTTTAATTATCTTCTTGTGCTGTAAACTTTACAATAATTAATATTGCTTCATTTTTTATCGCTTTGCATTTTCTACAAAAAAAAAAAAAAAAAGAGTTTCCCTGCACTTACTAGAAAAAACTCTGCCCTCAAAGGTTCTTTATCTCCCTCTCTCTTTTTCTTTCTCTTTTTAAAAAATCCCATTTCGTTCACGTTGAAAACAAAAGTAATGAATTGAACCAGATGTACGATGATTATATTAAAAAAATAAATTAACATAATAATAACAGTAATAATAATAGCAATAATAATAACAATAATAATAATAATAATAATAAAAACAACAATAATAACAATTACAATCCATAAATGTAAAATAACAACAATCAATGGCCTAACTTAAATGGACTTTAAACTTTTTTTTTGTTTTATTTTTCTGTTTTTCTTTTTAAACCACTTTCAAAGTTTAAGTACATTTCCTCAAACTTAAACCACATCAGACAATAAAGGCGCAAGTTCATTCACGCAATTCAGAAGACTTTTATTTAATTTAAGCACTTTTTCCAAACAATACTTTTATTATTATATTTGTTTTGTTTTCAATCCCATGAATAGTCACAACTTTCAGAGGAAGGGAAAAAAATGAAATAAAAAATACATACAAAGAAACTCCTTCGCAATATTTCAAAATTTAATATTACTCTCACAAAAATGAAACATTTTCATTAGCTCCAAATCAAATATGGCCGAAGAGCAAAATTAAAGTCATGAAAGAGTTTTACCACTTAACGAAAGGCTCGCCTTTTTTCTTCATTTTCTTAGAAGCTTTTTAACGCTTCAAGATCAAATTCTTCGGCGTTATTGTATTAAGCATCATCAGACGCTTAACACGAGCTTTAAAAGGATGAATATACCGAAAATCAGCTACTTCTTCGAAAAGAATGGGAAAAATTTAAATTATGAAGGACTTCAAAGAGCTCCTTTCAATGCCTAGTTACGGACAAATAATGAATAATCGTTACCCATTAGCACATCTGTGAAGTCATTAGTACTTCGTTTTATTATGAGAGGTCATTGATTAATTATAACATAATGACACCTAAAGGATTTATTATTGCGAAAGATTAATTGCTAGGAAATTGAGTTTAACTGCATCTTGAGAAAATATTTAAAGGTTAAATTTTCAAAAGATGGCTTTTTGTTTATCAATTTTATGAAAATTTAAAAGAAAATATAAGTTTTAAGTTAAAAAAACTTGACAATAATTGTAACTAAGTACGAACCTTTGAGTAAAGAAAATAAAAAAATAATAATAATTAAGAAATAAGAAAATTTTAAAAGTACTAATTCCAAAACCTTTTGAAACAACAAACAGTTTATATATGATATATTGTTGCACGGTTCTTGGTTCTGATACTGTAGTAGGTTTTAAGGGTAACAAGAGAGGCCAGATGATTCTGGTTGGTTGATTTTTGTTCATTTTATAACTTTTAGTCTATTTAAGTATTACAACCACTTTCCTTACTTTTTCCAAGTGTAACAACGAAAACATAGAGCCACATTGTGTTGGCTTTAATAAAGTAGTTCTGCTGAAAAACCTCTTGGATGATATGAAGTTTTCAGATTTAAAAAAAAAAAAAAAAGAAAAAAGAAAAACTTATTATTTTACTAGATTTTATTCATTTTTTTTCTAATTAACGTAATATTAAATAATAAAAAAAATATTCATTCAAAATAATAATAATAAAATAATTTATTTAATAATGGACATCTTTGCAATAATAATAATAATAATAATAGTTAATTACCAAAAACTAAATAAATGAAAAATTACTTCATCCTTCTTGAATCTATTATCCGCAATGTTTCTCCGTGAGCATTGCTGGTTTCTTAATTAACGTTTTATTTTCTAACAAATGTCATACTTATTTAAAATCACATTTAATGGCGCAAAAAGCCACCTAAGATTTTGTATATTAATTTATTTTCAGTACACACGTGTGCTTATATAAAATTTAAAAAAAAAATATTTAAACCAAGTTCTAGTTATTACAAAGAGTAATTAAGTTATACAGAAATGAAAATGATTTTAAATATTTCCTTTCGAAAGAAACGAAGTGATGTGAAGAGAAGAACGCTCGAAAAGATACAAAACTCTTCTTCGTTAATAAACGGCACTTTTATAAGAAAAAGCCCCCAAACGTCTCAATTCATTATTGCATGAAAATTCCGCCAATATTAAGCTTAAACACAGCGGTAACTTTATTAAAATATCTCAAACATACGTAGAATTCAGCTAAGTGGAATTACACGGTTTACAACTTTCCAACCCAATAGCACTCCAATCCGGCCTTAATTCAATTCCAAGAGAACGCGCAGCGCGTAACAAAATAGTTCCTTTTCCTCCTCAACAGCCAGAGGGCCATTGGACGTTAGTGACATCATTTTAAAGCTAAATTAAATATCGATTTTCCGACCTCTCGTTTGGTGCTTCAACAGAGAGGGGGTGGAGAGCTAGACCACGAAATCCCCGGATTTTGCGGACGGACTAATCCTTTTGAAACGTCCAAAAATAACGCCTCTATAAGTGCTTCTAGGTTTATTTCCCGTTCTTGGGATTTTACTTGATTGAAAACGGCCTGAAGTTGAAACAAGGTCATGACCTTTTTTTATGAGTCGGTTGCTCGGGTTTTAAATTAATTTTTTTGTGTTGCTACAAGCGGGGAGAAAATATTAAATAAGGGTTTAGGCTGGAGTCATTCGATTTGCCATTTATGTGGCTTAATTTATATAGGAGATTAAAACACTTCTTCAAGGGGGTACAACTTTATTATAATGAAATTGGCGGAAGTTGTTTTAAAGTTTATTTCGAGGGGTTTCTCCCAGCCTGAACTAAATTTCCCCCCAACATTGAGGAGAATAAGTCAATAAAATTATTAAAAACTCAACAGCTTATCGAAAGAGAAAAGTTTAAAGCTTTTTCGAATGTTAATCAATACACTTACTGAACTTTTTCAAAGACTACAGACTTAAGTAGTTTATATCATGACAAACAGTTTAAGAAATGTGATTTAAATTATAAAGAAAGTTGATAGTAACTTTGAGAAAGATAAAACTTTTGATTGCTATTGGCAGTAATGATACGTTGGATGTGAACAATGACAGTTACTTTTTAAATAATTAATATACGACTCGAAATATAATTTTAATATATTACATGAAAACTTGAATTTAAATAATTAAATTACGCAACCCTTCCATGTTTAACACGAAGGTTTTTGTATAAATTAAGGAAAATAAATCACATTACTTCAAGTATAAATCCAAAAGCCTTTTATGTTCATAAATGTTTTATAAAACTTCAAACAAGAAGCAAATTATTTTAAATAATTGTAAAAAAAAAACTCTAGAAAAAATCAACATGTTATAAAGAAGAATGTAGAAACAAGTAAAAGGAAGAAAAATACAAAATTTGTACTTAAAAAATTGCCACTAGTATAAATTACGAACCTTCGCTAACACTATTGTAAAGTGAAAAATAATAGCATAGTATTCTGTGAAACTAATTATGTCAGCAGCATAAATATTATTCTTATCGTTTAAGAATTAACCATTATAATTAAACATTTTGTTCATAACAGAAATGATTTTAAAAACATTGTAAACATTTGATTAAGACTTCACCGCAAAAAGAAGACAAAACAGTCCGTGGCACAAATGAAAATTATTCAAAATCAAATAGAAAAAATAGATAAAACATGAACGTAAGTTATTCATTAAAAAGTATTGAGTAATGACTACAAACAGTGGCAACAATAAATCATCGGATTATCATCTATCATGTTGACCGATTTCGATTTTCATCCGTAGCCTATTCAAGTTTAGTTTCAACGCATCCCACGAAAACGTGATGTGACGATATATGTTTGAAACATTGAAATTCTTCATTACACAATTACAGACTTATTCGTAATCCATGGATGGCTTAGTCCACCAATTAAACCTCAGAAGGCTATCAACCACATGGCATGAGGTAGGTCAGACGGGCCCACAAGGAGACAAATCTTATTTCCGATTGCAGATTTGTTGCTGGATGTGATTCCTTGTGTTATTACGATGGCTAAATAATGACCACCATTCCTGATCCCCGGAGGCATTCAATGTCTTTACACGCCATCTTACCATTCACAAATTAAGGTCTTCGCAGAAGACAATAGGCTAAGCGTTCCACTCTGGCCAACAGAAGATTCGCCATTCTTTTGTTGGCTTCTTAGCTTTTGTCTCCCCTTCTGTCTACAGGTAATTACCGTCCTGCCATTACAGATCCCTTAAGAACGCCTGAATCGTCTTTTATTATTTCTTTTCGCCAATACCCGTGGTGTTGAATCCAAACACCACAGAGCCTTTCGGTTTCCCAACGCAGAAGCCGCTTCTTCTTCCACGCGCATGATACTTTTTTAGAGTAGAAATATACTGTTTTATAGCCGCTGAGCAGACGTGCGGAATACAAATCATGTCTGGGGTGGCTGGAAGAGGTAAGACGAGAGTGGTAAAGAGAGATAAGAGAGCCTGCCCAAAATGAATGTACGTGGAAGAAATGAGAAAATCCCGGGGACTTGGTCGATTCTGTTTAGAGGTCTTCAGGACTGTTAACCCATTTCTTTTGCACCATTTCAAACCACAAATAAATAAAAAGGGAAAAGGAAAATCCTCACTAGATAATATAAAAATACGGACATCAGGGTCAAAAAGTATTTTAATTTCCAAACACATTCACACAATTGTATTTTTACTTTAATTTAATTGCATAAAAATTGCGTTATGATTAGGGTTTAAATTAAATAGGTTAAAGCTTAGAGCTTCATAAATTTTACTGAAAACAACTATGTATTTCCTGTTACGCAGCCATATAGGCAAACAATTTTTCTTATCAAACTTTTTGGGGTAACTGGACTTTGAGGAAGAGTGGGTTAGAAATAACATCCATCATTTCGGCAATTATATATTTTCAATACATGCCTATAGATATATATGCTATATTTGCTTAACTGTATGTGTATATATTAAACAATCGAAACCAAAGCTGAACAATTTAACTAAACATATTATTCAATAGAAATAATTTTAAGTTTGAACTATTTAAGCATGTCATTTTTTTAAAAACTAATTTTAACTTTAAAAATCGATTTTTATGAGAATATCAACAAAAAAAAATTGCGTGAAACAATCTAAAATTCATAATAATGTCTGATTTTTAATATATTATCAATAGCTTTATCATTATTATTATTTAGCTTTTGTAAGTATTTTTTTTAATAAACAGACACTTAATTTCAGCAGTAAGTATTAGAAGCAAAGTTGCTTGAACCAAACAACAGATGGCTCCATTCTTCCTTCTCATAAGTCATTTTTATTGTTGCTACAGTTGGAAATTGAGATACCGCTAACAATGCCAAATTTGAGAGCACTTAAAACAGAAGGATTTTCGATAGCTCCTTTGGCGACCTTTTCAAGAGCGAAAAACTTTCGGTTCCTTAGACCTAATAAGGCGAACGAAAATCAAAAGAAACACCACGAAAAGAAGAAAGAACCCAGTCAACCCTTTCCTCATAATCACCGTCATTTACAAGGACCCAATACTTAATCAACGCCTTGAAATGAGTTGCCATTTATTCGTCAACAACAAACTGGTGACAGAATACCGGCATTCATTTCAACTGCTCTAACAACTGCAGCAGAAAAAAAAAGTGCTAAAGTATCGCTGTCGCCAACTGATGACTGGACTTTTATCGCTTGTAAAAGAGAATCTGATTATTTATAATCCCAATACTTGTAACAAAGCTCCCTTTGTGTGGGTTGGTATTGCGCTAAGATGGAACATCTGCTGGCAATTTTTTCAACAAGATGTTAAATATAGCCATATACCACAGCTTCGCATAAAAGAGATAATGTAAAACTGATTGTTTGAGTCACCTGATTTGAGGCATCTACTTTAGATGAGGTTGATAAGAAAATATAGAAACCACTAAGACAATTGAAATACATTGTGGTTAGATTCTTCATAAAGCGCAGTTCTGTCAAAGCTGGAATCAAGAAACAGCCACACTGTTGAAACAGCAGGAATCAGTTAAAGATTTTTTTGTTCAATTACTTCTAAATTAAGAAGAATCAATATCAAACAAGTAATTTTTACATTAGGTAGCAAATCTTGGAAGCAATAGATTTTTCTGAGAGAGGAAAAATCTTAAACAACTGTAAGTCTCGTCATAGGGATACTTTTTGATTGTTTGTAAAGCAACAAGGTATCCGATCAAAATACAAAAACATGAAAAGTCTGGAAAAGCTTTTTCAGTGTGGTAAAAGTTTCTTAACTGTTAATATAAAGGGACATTTGAACTTGAACTTTAAATGAAAATAATATTTGTTTCCTAAATGAGAGATAAAAGAAATCATTACGCCTTGGCATATTGTGTAATCGTGTATGCGTTCACTATTTTTCACCTAGGGAAACACACAAAATAATTTTCCATAGAAAGCATGACTAAATAGAATCAATAGGAGGTAAGCTTCTTTTTAATAATTGCATCAATTTACTGCGGATTATATTTTGAAGTTTGTGTATTTCATTTGATATGGTTATCATTAAGGCCTATTGCATTTGAAAGAAATAAGAAATCGTTTAAAAGATGATGTTCTTATTGCTGAACAAATGAATGTACAAGACAGTTACCTTTATCAAACATTTGTTTATGCATAGTTTCGTTTTTTAGAAAACAAGATTTTATAAGTATTTTACTTTAAAAACGATTTAGTTCATTTAAACAAAGATTTTATTCAATAGAGCATTTGGGATTCCTATAAAGAATTAATTAATGGTCGACATTATTGATTGAAATGAAGACTGCAGAAAGAAGAGGACGGAGAATGGATTTTAATAAAAATTTAATTTATTCGATTGCATATTACACTAGAGCCAAGATTTTGTTCAGTGCATTAGATATGCTTTTAATCATCAATTTAGTTGGTAGACGATAGATTTAATCATATATTTTCAACTTCATGTTGAAGTTTGAAACCTAATCAAGATTGACTTCACTTTATTTAGATGCTTGCTTTCATACAATACAATAATTTGTTCCGAACATGATATATTTAATTCAAGTCAAAACTTTTCTTGACAGACAATACCTTTAACTCTTAGTAAAAACATTTCTAATTTAAAATAATTCTCGCAAGATATTATGACGTTTGTGATTAATTTCTCAAACTCTATGGCTTGACTCCAATCGAAATTTTGCTGAGAAATTCAATAGAACTGAGCATAGTAAGTTTATCCAAATAACATACTTGAAATTAAGAGTTTTGACTAGTATTTATTAAAATTCTTTTCTAGAAACGTAAATTTATAAACGATGAAATTGAGTAAAATTCATTTAGTTTAATGTCGTATCTTTAGCTGTTATTTGCGTTTAAAAAATAATTAAGGGTACCAGTGGTAGGTATACTATGTTGCACTTAATAATAATTGAGAGACCCCCATAACACTAGGGCACCGAAAAATATAAACATCTTCAGAGGAAGAAAGTTTACGCTAGACAAGGGGCGCTCAAAAACGCAATACGACAGACCCCCAAATGCAAAATTCCACCATTGATAGGTACTTCTTCAAAACTAATATGAATCAATTGTAGCTTTGACAAGTTATTGCCATGATTATCTTTATGACCTTAATGAATAGAAACATTCAAATAACCAGTTAAGAAAGATGAAAAAAAAAAAAAAAACTTTCTAGCTGTAGCAAATACAGTCGGAAGAGCCTATTAACATATGAATCGTCAATAACACTTTAAACCAACCGTAGTTTTCGAACGCAATTTTCCGTCTGACCTTCTACGAGTAGTCTCCGTTATGATGTGGTTTGTAGTCTTCGTCTGCCCAACAGGCCAGAACAATGGACAGGATTCTTTGTCGCTCGTCAAGCGTAGTAGATGACTATCAGCATGACTAAGATTTAGTAATTATAGACAAGCCCAACTGACTCCGTCCACAAGAGCTCTTTGAAACCACTCTTCAGCAAAAGAAACATTTGCAGATAAGTTTCGGACGTACGGTTATTTTCAGAGGAAAATGGTGGTTACATTTTGACTCTGTCTTCACTGATATATTTTGTTCCGATTATGCTCTGGAATGTCGTTAATGAAGCACTCGAAAATAGCCAGTCATTAATCAAAGAGCTGGTTGGAGCTAAGTGCACGCATTGCAAAAAGCTTTCACGTCCTTGTAATCTCTCTTTACATGCATTCAAGTTTGTTTTCATGCTGTCTTAAGTATTTCAGTCGGCCAAACTAAAATGTTAAGTACGTTATAGTAGACTCTCTTGTTCAATTGAAAATGAATAAAATGTTTCTAGGATAATGATTGGCTAACGAAGAAACTCTTGCAGCATAAAATATCCAAAACAAATATGAACAGGCATTTCTATCAGGCAAAGCATTGTTGCCATTATTTTTACCACAATTCAAATTCAAATTCTGCTGCCATTATTTTTGTCAAAATGAAAGTTCAAATTCAGCACTGGGAATGACTAGTATTTAATAAATACACAAATCCATGACTTTTGTTTCATATTTAACAGAAATTAAGCGAGCTATTTAGTAATACAAATGGAATAAACTTTTTACAGCAAATTTATGTTGTAATATTTAACTGAATCCTATAAAACTACTCTACAATGACAAATGGTACATGTGGAAAATATTTAGTTTACCAAAAACCGCTAAACATTTTAATAATCACCATAATCTGCATAGCAAAAGAAATTTTATCTCTCCATTATACTGCGTTGTCAAATACGGCGACTCGTCTACGAACACAAACTACCTGTCTGAAGTTGCTATTTTACTACCTTCATGACAACCATTTGAAAAGATTTTATGGATTATTAAATATTATTCTGTATTGACACAGTAACATTTGAAAAACGTCTTCTATGATAATAAGCCTTTTTTTACTTGCATGAATACACTGCTAGAATATAGGGGGGAGGTAAAAAACAAGATTTATTGTTGAATGATCAGACTTAACATAGAAATTGCATTATATATATTCCAGAAAAAGTAACCGTTCTGACATTACATATGACGATTTCTCTCCCATGGCCAATTTGATTTCGTATTCATCAATATCGGCTGATTAATTTACAGCGTAAGTCCATTAAACACATAAAGCTGGAATGTAAGTTTTTCTTTATTCTAAATGACTGGAATTCTGAAAAGTAGCTCATTACCAAACATAACTTATTGTTTGGTTAAAATGAAATTATACGTCAAAAGTTACGGATAGAGTAAAATATGGTTCTTGTCCAAAGAAATTACAAAAATGCATTTACCTAAAGTAGTTCCAGTTGGAAACTGTTAGGTTTTACAAATAATGATGATTATTAAACAATGAAAAGTAATTGACATAACGATGGTGAAAGAAATTTATTGCGAATTTGAATTGAAAACTCATCGCTTTTAATTAAAATCTAAAAGCTACAAACATCAGCCCAAGGTTTTAAATAATGATTGCTGGTTAGAAAAACTGAATAAATAAATACTTTTAGGAGATAAGTAAATTCATTCCTCAATAAATGTGTTCATGCGTTTTTCAGAATTATTCTCAATTTTAGAAAGCAATCAAAGGCATCTTTACTTAATTTGCTTTTTCTATATGTTTTATGCTGAAATCCAAAAAGATTTCACATGAATACAGCATTTTTTCCAAGAAATACTTGAAAAACGACCAAAATGCTTTCTAACATACTTTTGAGGTTAATATACATTGTATAACACATTGTTATAACAGCCCTGTATTTCCGTTTTTTAAAAAATCGAACAATAAAGTTTTCTTTCATAAAACTAAATATCTTGTGTTTTCTAGGTCGTAAAAGTTAAAAATGTTAAGAAACACCTCAATATTCAATAACATCAATACAGATAAAGAAAGAAGCTTTCAATTCAATTATTTCAAATGAAAACCAAAGCTTTCCGATGTATAATTGATTTTTAGTTTCAGACACTCAACGAAAGATGGCGCTTCATGTACGGCCAATCTCAAGAAAAGACGAACAACCGCGAAAACTCTTCGCTCTCTCTTCACTTCATTTCATTTTTTAAATTACATTTATGACAACAAGCACACATTCTACGCCAAGTTCAACCATAGCATATTACGGAGAAGAAAAAAAAGAAACAATAAAAATATTACCGCTAAACTAGGCAAAACACGGGGTAATAGAAAAAAAAAGAACATTTCCGAGAAATGGTTGCATGTCGTCGATGAGTGGAATTGCACGAAATTCATCGTGAATAGATATGTACGCTGTTATTACTAAACGGATGTGTAGAGGATAGAACTGTGATTTTCGACTGGTTCCATATTTCCGACAAGATTCACATCATGTCGGGGAAGATATATAATGATTATGTGGTTACAAAGTTTGTTCTTGGGGGAATGACGCAACGCGTTCTGAGTTAAACCATGACTGTGCGGGTTTCTTGTGTATTAGGGATTAATTAAAGTATATTTGAGTTAAATAATGAGCAACTTTGGGGCTCGTAAACATTTCAGTATCAGGGAAATATTCAGCAATCTTTAAACGCCGTATAATGAGTATGAACACTATGAGTTGGAACGGACGTTGAGAGATTATTTGAATTTCGGTTATGCGTCTGGCTGTTGGAAACTTTAGTTGTTTATTTATTTAAATGCATTTGTTAATTTTATTAAGTTATTTTTTTATTTTATCTCTTTTTGTTATTTTTTTATGTTTATTATTTTTATTTATTTATTTATTTATATTTTGCAGATAACGTCTTCAGAGCTTTAAAAATATCTCTCAATACATGGTAATATTTTTCGAAGCTGAAAGAAATTTTTGAATTTCAGAAGTTTTTTTTATTTCCGTTTTTTTTTTTTTTTTTTTCTCCACGGAATTCACACACAACTTTACATTTCTGATTGTACTGTCAGAATTAAAAAAGTTACTTAAAAAGTTCATTACAAAGCTTCAAATATTAGGACGCATTTTTGTCTTTTAAATAAATTATGACATACTGGAATTAATTTTTGAATTTCAGTTTATATTTTCAATAGCTAGAAATTTATTATTGTATTATTAGTTTTGATTATTTTCCAAATTAAGTTTTAAATCAATGATAAATGTAATTTTTAGATTAACATTACGCAAATCCGAAGCAGTTTTTAGATTCATTTCAAGTTATACTTGCAGAAGATATTTTAAAATTTTAGACTTTTGTTGTTAACCCAATTAGCACACTTCGTTTTTTAAAGGTTGTAAAATGGTTATTAACGTTGTGACAACGGATTACAAACGTTTATAAAACGTTAAAACGTTTTTTGTGCTACCTGGGAACACTCTGAACACACAGTAGAGTACATAAATGAAATAAATATCCATCCTAGTAGCTGATGCGGCAGTTTAGATCCGTCTTCATCCATTTGGAGTAGATATCCGAAGCATTTCATTCGTATCAACCTATTTTCCCCACTATTTAGGGGTCTTTCACAAATTATGTCACCCTTTGATGTGAAAGTATGACATGGATGAGAGAGGGGTAACAAGAAGTGCGGTTCCACACATTTTGGCAAAAATAAAAACATTTTTCAAGGAATAGTGGGTGTATGTACTATTGGTGTGATATGTTGCAAGGCGGCGGGGGGTGGGGGGGGGATTAAGTAAGGCAGGAATTCAAGTGAAACACGGACGATCGCAACTCACCATTGCAATCGCAAATTCCCGAATTTGGATAAGTTGCAATCGCTATAAATGCTAATCGCACTGACGTCACTACGGGTGGAGTCAATAAGAGCTCACAAGCAGTCAGCTATCTCCTCTTATTCGCCAAGTAGGCTGTGACGTTTTATCTAGCTTGTTTTTCATAGGCAAACGTCACGCTGACGTCACGATGTTTTTATCAAGAAACGTTCTAATGTAATTCACTTCCAGTAGCGATTGCAATATGCGATCGCCTGTTTCACTTGAATTCCTGCCTAAGACACCATAGATGGACATCTCCTAAATCTCTAGCATTGTTCATAATAAAACTAGTTATTTATGGCATAATTTGACTAATTATAGGAGGCGGGGGTGCTAACATATAAATGTGAATATTTCTTTAAAAAAGGAAAAAGGAAACTAAAAAATATGTGTAACTTTAAAAAATGCCAGGAGGCATTTTTCACAATTAACTGAAATTTAGATGCATGGGACAATACTTTTGAAACAATTTTTATGTGAAACGTATTTTTTGATTGCTGTAAGGCGATTTATCAATTTATTTTCCAGGCGAAAAGTTTGGGGAAATAAAAAATGATCATAACTTTTGCGCAGACATATACATAACATATATCAGAGCGCAAGTTTTCAACACAAACAAATTACTTAATCTCTAGCTCTTAATCAAATAAATGAAACGAAATACGAAGTTTTGGGAATAAAAAAAACAATCACTACAACTTTAGTAGTGAATGAAACAAACGTCAGAACAAGTTACGATTTAATTCTGAGTTGGATGGGGAAAAAACCGAATCGCTATTTTGCATAGCTAATTATCAATAACCTTTCACACAACAAATGCAATCAGAAGTATCTGATTAATTAATTTACTAGTCAGCTGCAGAACTGAAGGTTCATTTATTAGAGAAAGTGTTTCGTTAGTGCTCAATCGTACAAATGGCGGAGTTTTATGTCGCATTAAATGGGATGGAGAATAAAAAGGCGTTGGCAACGATGCGGGTTGCAGACGATTGTAATTAAAGGATGATACTGCAGCTAATTTTTATTCCTTTTGAAGTAAAGAAAACAAATTCAATTCCAACATTGATTTGGAATCAGTGGCACGAATAAAATTATTAGTGAGATTAGCAGAGTCACGTAAAAATAATTATTTTTCATTTCTCTTTTTAGTTTACTTTTATGAGGAACTAAAGTGAAATGATTATTTTGAAAAAAAAGAAAGAAATACAGAAAATCAGAACGAGTTGAAGCTTCGTTTAAAGTTAAAAAAAAATCTAAATGATAAAACTAATTTAGCTTTGGTACAAACTTCTCGTCAAAAAACGATTTTTTAATCAAACCTAATGTAGGTATCTTAAAAAATTTAGGAGCTCAAAAAAAGATGATGGAACTATGAAAGAAAAGTGGAACACATGCACACGCAGTTAAATTTATCAGCCGTCAGCACCAAATATTTTTGTTTGCAAATGCAGTCTGAGTGTAGTGACAACATATCAATGCAATTAATACCATTTTTATCTGTCAGAAAGCATTAAATTCAAAATAGCATATAAATACATTTATATGTATGTTTTTTTATATGCTGATGTAATTTGTTTTAACTTGTGTTGTAGGTAAAGAGGTACTTTCCTCAATTTCCTAAAGAAGATTGTTTTTTGTGGAGAAAGAATTAAAAATTCTGTCGTATTTTTTTTAATTGAATTTTTATCAGCAGTTGCATACTATTTATTAAAGCATTCTAAATACAAAATTGTTAGAATTTGACAGTTTGGTCAGAAGTTATGGGTCAAACTCACATTATTTTTCACACAAACGACGTTTTCATTTATTTATTTATTTTGTAGAGCTTCCAAAAAATGATGTCATCGATAAAAATAATGCATAATTAATCTCATTGCGTATACTGCCGTGCTAAGCGCAAGTATAGTATCTGCAGTGGAGCTCAAACTGAGATAAAACTCTTTAAAGTTTTGCGACACCATGCATTTGATACAGATGAAACTTTTTTAGAATTTTTAAGAGATATTTCCCGCTTTCAAATGACCATATAATTGTGTATTTTGGTGAAATACGTGACTAAGGCAGGAATTCAAGTGAAACACCATTGCAATCGCTTCGATGCGATCGCAAAATAAATGCAAATGCAACTTAACTTGGAACTCACGTCACTACGGGTGGAGCCAATAAGAGCTCACAAGCAGTCAGCGATCTCCTCTTATTCGCCAAGTAGGCTGTGACGTTTTATCTCGCTCGTTTTTCATAGGCAAACGTCACGCTGACGTCACGATGTTTTTATCAAGAAACATTCTAATGTAATTCATTTCCAGTAGCGATTGTAATTAACAGGCGATCGCAAATTACAATCGCTACTGGAAATGAATTCTTGATAAAAACATCGTGACGTCAGCGTGACGTTTGCTTATGAAAAACGAGCGAGATAAAACGTCGTTCCAAGTTAAGTTGCATTAGCATTTATTTTGCGATCGCATCGAAGCGATTGCAATGGTGTTTCACTTGAATTGAAGAGTCTCCTGGGGGTGGTAACTCATTTTTTTTTTAAAGTGCAGATACGACTTAGTGCTTTTCACGGCAGTATACACCACTTAAAATTTTTCGTATTTGTTGCAGCAAAAAAGCTGCCATCGTTCTTCAATGAATGTAATAATTTGTTACAATCAACAGCACAGTTTTACTTTTGACGTTGAAGGATAAAAATATAAAATACATGCAAATAATTCAAAAAGCATTGAAATTCGACCAATTTAAGCAGTAGTACTTGATTTTTCTACTCTGAGAAACACTGATACTTCGCGAGAAAGAAATCTTCTTAAAACTGTAACGAAAATAAATATTCATCTGTACTCGTATGAAAGCACAAAAAAAAAATTGCTATTTCACTCACATTTCTTTACAATCTGATCATATGCTAATGCAGGAAAATATCATGGATGTTAAGCAAAAATAATTAAATCAATAAAAACTAAAAAATGCGATACTCAAAAGCTCCTCTCTGACTAAATCCTTCAATTTAATTTCGCCAATTTATTTATTTGGCATTTTTTCCCGTATATTTAGTGATAAAAGCAAACGAGAATGCGCGTTTGTGAGAACTAGTCGAGCATGATTTCGTAAGCCGATTACAAAAATTTGATTTCGTATTACAATTTCAGAAAATCATCCAGCAACAAATGAATGCACTTGAGCCTTAGTACGCATTTTGGAACGCTTAAATTGCTAAACGCAACATCTTAGAATCTATTTTTCTTTTATCTCAGAGCAATAAGTAAAATATATCAGTACGATGTGATTCTATCTGCTGTGAAATCCTCGACAGAAACGGTTTTTTTTTTTTTTTTTTTTTTTTTTTAAGTGATGACACTTTTGAATACTCAAAATAAGCCATGGACACTTTATAGTCTAGAAATAAATGGAAATAAAAATTTACCTCTTATAAATGGAATCGATAATAAATGGATTTTGCAATGATTTGTTAATAATACCACAGCGATGAACATCTGAAATCGGTAAGAGAATGTAAGAGCCAATAAAAGCCCTTTATCTGTTTGTTTGCTGGGCTCCCTTCCCCGAAAACTTGTAAAACTCATACTGCTCCAATTCTGAACCGGGAACACTGGTTGACAAGATCTCTAGTCTGCCCTGAACGTCAAAGGACACACATTTTCAATAAAGATTAAATGCATATGTAAGAAATCCTTGAAGAAGTGCTTGAATACTTGAATCCTCTGTACTGAAGAAGTTATTTAAGCTTCAATACCAGCTGATATGAATTATATTAGCTAAGTTCCGGTCAAATTTGTTGAAATTTTAATTCACGCCCTATTTTGGGTTTAATTTTAAGTCTAAGCACTATTTATCAATAACAAATAGCTAATCTTCAGTTTAGAAATAAGTTTAACCCTCACGACATTTTTTTTTTATTGTGAGGAAAACGATGTGCGGTTAATTTGCTCTTTTTTCAGGAAAGGGGGGATTCTATCAATATTTAAAAAATGTGCTATATCTACCCCTTAGCCTTAAAAAGGCATTAACTATTCCCGGATGGCAAAAGAGTAAATTTTAGACACCGACCGTTGTTGAACTTGGTGGCAATTTTTCTCCACTGCCATATAAGAAGTTAACTTCGTATACTTAACCATGATATACTTACATCCATCAATGTTGCGTATGCACCTTATTGGTATTATGATTATTAGAGAGGCAGGAGAGAAGAACAAAGCCTCACATAAACAGGGATTTCTAAACAGTCCTATCAATTGCTGGTGCAATGCGTCTAAATGCCCGTATTAGGCCTTAAAGGCAAAAGATATCATCGTGGGAAGGCTATTTCTCATCTTAAATTTAATTTAATTGTCAATTTTTTAGTTGTATATTATGCACATGTTCATCAAAAAACTTTTGCGACAAAGTTTACATAAACCGGTAGTTTTATTTGTTATTTATTTCAGCTATTCTGTTTATAGGACAGCAGCTTAATAAGGGTTATCTCTATACTAAAAGTTTAAGCATGGTATCCTTATATCCAACAATGCTGTGCGTGCACCTTATTAATATCGTGATTATTAGAGGCGGTATAAAGGGAAAAAAAAAACTCACATAAACAGGGATTTCTAAACAGCCCTATCAATTGCCGGTGCAATGCGTCTAAATGCCCGTATTAGGCCTTAAATGGCAAAAGATATCATCGCGGGCCGGCTAAACCCTTTCTTACTATCAGTGGTAATTCCGTCCAGTTCATCGATCTGAAGAAGTATACAGAAAACCCTTTGGACCGTGGCCATTAGATCTAGATGAATCGGATCAATTGCCCAAGAAAACGGATAAATGCAGGAATATTGCGGAATTAGTGAGACATGGGGCTAAAGGCCACAGATATCTTTCGGCGAGATAGTGTTGTTTACTGATACCCTTAGTTCGCGACTAGCTAGGCAATGGCTTAACCTTTTTAAGTCTATCGGAATTGTGTACCTCACCGGATTTTGCTGATGTTCAAGAGAATTTTCATGTCAGGAGGAAGACAGGTCTTTTGTACAGCTTACTCCCTTTCGATAAAATTCGTGTTTATTGGGTGTCAAGAAGATATTTATTATATCTAAATACGGGAAGCCGATACGTAATTAAATTCATTTTAAACCAGTAAGTGAAATCAGGGTTAATAATTAATGTTAACGTTTTTGTACATGTGTTAAGAGCTATATTGAAGAATGCATTTTACGTTAGAAACACTAAGAAATGTAGAAGACTGAGTAAATAAACATTCCTCTAAAATCAGGTATTGGTAAAACGACATTTTTAACAGCATGATCTTTCTGGCATTACTTATAAATTGGTCCACTTGTTTGTGAATTAAATATAAAAGCTAAGAATGAATCGATGCAGGAAGTTTAGCAAAGCAATAATTAATCTAATATCGACACGAACATTTGTTGCAGGTCTGTTATCGAATTATGGATACTTAGAGAAAAATATATTATAACAAAAAGTTTCACTTTTTACAAAATATCCTTCAAATATTTAACTACACCATCGAAAGAGGTTCTAAAAAAACACAGGCATTACGAACCATGCTTTGTTTAGGCTTAAAATACTGAATAATAGTATACTACTGAAATCTATTAAGTAGCAGAAGGAACTTATGTTTCTGGAGAAAGGAATTGACTGCATTGTATTTTTTTTTTTTTTTTCAAAATTTAGAAAGTGTAATATAATTAAACTTAAATTTAAAGCATATATTTGAAAAACATCTTTTAGATATTTTTAAAATTTGCTACGATATACCTTTTCAAGAACATAAAAGCTTACACACCTGATAGATATTAGTTCAGAAAACACGGACAATTTTTATTTCTTAGCAACCAATGACCAATCAATAGTTTCGGTGATGATTAAACCTGATTAATAACAGTAATTAAGCACATTTCTTAAAACCAAATTTCCTATCAATTATTGGATATCTGATAGGGTGCAGAGGCTGTTGGCCATTAGCAATATCGATTGATGAATTTAAGTCATAATCGATTATTCTAATGACCCGATGTCGCCTTTAGCCCTGCACCTGGAAAGCATTTTGAAAATTTCTTTAGAGACGTAATTTAAATCACGTGATACGAAAGAGGTCAACAATAACTTATCTGCGACACGTTAACATTTTTCATAATTAACTTCGTCATCAATATCGCAGGTGGAATTAAAAATGTGTGATGCCTCCGCAAATTTCCCAATGGTGGCAAAGTATGTAATACTTTTGATTTTTGTAATTTATCGGAAATCAAAGATTTTGGGTTTGGCCTTAGCAAATTAACTTAATATGAGGACTAATTTAGTGAGGTAGTAATTACTACTAAAATGCAGCAATAGATAAAAATTCTAAAAATTGACTTTTCGAAGTTAGGCAAATATTCTGAAGTCATTTGGCTACAAATAAATTCTTAGGGTTGAAAAAGGAACACAATGGGTAGATTAGAAAGTAACAATAGTTGAAATCGTTTAATTGTTACATTTCTTAAACAGTTAAATACTAATGAAGTGCATCAGACAAACAAAATCTAGAAATGTTTGAAGAGTTGTGCATATTTTTCATAAAATTCGAGGAATGTAATATTTTTAACTGATAGAAGTTCATCTAAGGACTAATGTAGTGAATTAGTAGTTACTATACTACTATGCTTTAACTGATAAAAATTCTAGTACTTAAAAGGTATGTTTCGGAGTAAAACAAATATTCTAAAGTCATTTGGCAACAAATAAATTGGTAGGTTTGAAAAAAAAAAAAACACAATGGGTAGCTTAGAAATTTAGTAATACTACATGAGGTCTTTCAATTAATAACTTTCTTAACCATTAAGGTACAAACAGAGTACATTAGAAAAACAAAGAGTTATGAATATTTATCATAAAATATCAGTAATAAAACAGTTTCAAAAGATATTTTAGACGTTGTGAAAAGTAATAAAGCGAGAATGCACAAGAATAAGTAGTAATATTGATCAAATATTACTTCAACTGAATTTTGGATCAATACCAATGATCGCCCCAACTCAAAGTTTCCTTCGAACGTTCCAGATATTATTCTAATTAACAATTTGTCACTCTATTCTGGAGACCCTCCGCACCGGAAAAACAAAACCCATGAAGATTTCGAGTTAAGTTCCCTCCCAAGCTTTTATTTTGATACGGGAGGCACTGTACGGCTCATGGCTTGGGGTAGGCTGGGGGCTCTGGAAAGGGAGGAGGTGCTGAGAAGGGGGTGGAATAGAAGAATGAGGCTCGTTGTGCGTTGAGGAGAACGTCACTTTTCGGAGAAGAGGAAGACAGGTGATTCTTGCCACATTCTTTGGAGGCGGTGGAAGTAGAAGCGTGTGACCTATTGGGAGGAACTTTTTGAAAACTGCTCTTTTGGTTGCAATTTATTCATAAAATGCTGAAGTCGCTTTTGATTCAACGTAGAACTTTTTAGTGTGCTGATAGGTCGTGCAATAATGTAAATGAAATGCGTATTTAACTTCTGATATTGAAACTGTTTGAACTGACCAAGTGTTTAACTCCATGAACCATCTTGAGTACACTAGGATATTTCTCACCAAGAGAATAAATTAAGTTTTTGTCCGATTTTTATTCAAAATTATAGAAGCTGAGGGCAGGCATAAAATGCTTATTCTCAAAGTCAATGATCTAGGCTTGAGGCCTGCCTCTATTACATAATGTTTAACCGTTATACAAGACCAAAATGAAAAGACAGAATCACATATGAAGTGCTACAATATCGACTAAATTCCAACCCGAATACTTTTCGAATACAATATTCGAAATTTGAAATTAAAATTGAATTTAAAATGACAGAACTGGTATTCTTTAGCACTTTTAGCTAATTCAATGCTAAATTACATAGAAGACCCTGACCCTGAGTATATGCGATCCTCTCTCCAAGAGGGTAATCATTTTTTTCCTTCCCAAAGAATAAGTGAGTCCCATAAAATGACAGACAATGCATAAAATATTGAGTCATCGATTTAGTCTTTCAACAAAGGACTCTATCGTAATATTAGACCAGAATGGAAAGACAAAAACACATGATAAGCAAAAAACAATCTACTAAATTCAAACACCACCCTTCTTGAATACAATCTTTCAAACCTTAAATTGTAATCAAGTATCAAGTGGTAGTGTCAGAAGTGATACTCATCAACAATCTTGGCTGCTGGACTAGGCTTAATCAATGCTAAAAGCCATAAAACACTCCCAGTATATCCGAGAATTGCGGCAGGAGGGTTCATTATACTTTTATTTGTTTCTTATCCAAAGCTATGGAAACTAACAGACAATGCTTAAAAAGCTAAGTCATCGATTTAGCCTCTTGACAAAAGACTCTATTATATAGTTTCTACAGTAATACTAGATCAGAATGAAAAGAACAAAATCACATGAAAAGCTAAAAATATCTACTAAATTCCAACCTCCACCCTTTTCGGATACAATCTTTGAAATCTTAAATTGTAATCGCCGTCCCTCCCCCAGGAAGAGGTGGTATACGACTCAGAATGGGATTCAATTGGAACATCTGCTACAGAAAGGAAGGCCTAGAAAACGCTTTAAACGACATCCTCAAAGGGTGGTTCTATCTTCTCATGCATAATGCAAATGCACAATCCGCGATAAAAAAAAGAGAAGAAAAATCACAGATTGCGCGCAAAGATACGTCCCAACGCAGGAGTTTGTGGATGGATGCCTGCTTTGTGTTTTTTAATGGGGCCAAAGGAATACCGCGCCTGCTTTTTAGGGGTATTTGTGTCAGAAGAACTTAGTTGGAAATTCTGGCCCGAATTTCTTGAAGGCGTTAACAGTTTTATGTATAGCCATGTTTGTAAAGAAAATTTATTTTGCAATGCGCTGGTAATGCTACAAGAAAAATTACACGAGTTGAAATTGAGAGAAAATTGCAGAGCTTGCGTTCTTCTTCCGAGGACATTTCTACCGTTGATGTTGCATTACAATTAAATGTTTATGGTCGAAAAATAACGGCATTGGTTTAGAAAGAAGAAAAGTATTGGTGGATAAAAGTTAAAAACTGTGGTACGAGAGGCTCGAAGTAAATGAGTTTATTAATTTATATTTTGTTGAAGCTTTATTTTCTCGTTCTTTCATCCTCCCTCTTTCTCATCTCTCTCTCTCTCTCTCTCTCTCTCTCTCAAAAAAAAAAAAAAATACATATTGATAGTCTAATTATCATAATTTGAGAGTTTTTTCTAAGTACACTAAAAAAATCTGATAGATTCCTAGAAAAAATGGGTAGCTGACACGCCAAATTTCTGACATAACATGTCCGGAAAAATCAGTAAAATTTTCCGCTAATAGATTATTTCACTAAATCAGGAACTTTTAAGAATAATTTAGACAGGTTCATGATAACAGTTTAGCACCTTCCTGCTTTACCAGGAAAGTTCCCAGAAAAGTACAGCAAATATAGCCCAAGCGAAGGCAACAGTTGCAAGTAAATAGCGGAAAAGCTTATATACTAGCAAAGTTAGAGTATCCAGAGTGTGGATATGTCCTTATGTGGGGAAAATACAATCTGGACAGACCATATTCTAGCTAAGGGCGAAACAATGAAGATGTTGAATATATCCTCCAACTGACAGCTTAAAATATTTTTCAAAAAATGAGAAGTTCAAATTCATGCAACTTGTGTCAATTAAGAAAACTTTTTCGCAAAGAAACTTGTTTTTTACAGGAAAAAAGGTTAAAACTGGCAAATTGTTTTTAGAATTGTTTTTCCAGATTACGGGCATAAATTTTGGCTACATACTAACTTCATGTGTTGTACATTGCGCACACAATTTCCTTTACAGATAGAAATTTCCCTTTCATCTCTCTAAAAATTCATGCAAAAAAGTACGAATTTAATATTAACATAGCTTCCAATTCATGTACACTTGACTGTAAACCTAATTGTGCATAAAAACCAATTTACTACTCCATGTCTTGAAATAAGTTTAAATGCAAATGATTGTAGGAAAAAATTCAAATTTGAATTAGGGGAAAAGAAACTTACTGAAATAGAACTGAAAAATAGAAAAGTAAGAAATCAAGGGGGATGTGGGAGGGGAGGGGGTATTGTCGTTCTTCACTTTCGACAAGAAAAAAATTCTCGTAAATTTCGGTATTCACATGAGCAGAGGCCTCGGCGCAGATAATTAAAACAACTCCTACATTTTCAGTGTAACATGGAATTTATTAATGCAGAAAAATTCAAGTTCTTTGGAAAGTCAATATTAGTTTAAACATACGTCGACAGAAAACATGGTTTGAAAATGATGTAATCACTAAACCAATTAAATATTCATATGCTTCCCCTCCATGTAAATTCAGTCTAGTTCAAGAATACCTCAAGAAGGGGGAGGAAAGAGTGTATACATATACATTAGCTATCGCCACGAATATCTGGCACTTGTCAGTAAGTCACGTGACACCATACCCCCTCCCCCTAACCATTCAGTAGCTCACAAATTAGCATTCGAACATTGAAACGCAACAATCTCACGAACTTAACGTCGTGGAGTTATTTAGAGCGACCGAATCTTAATTTAACGAAATTTATGCGGGAAAAAAAGGAAGGATCCGGATTTTATTGTGTTTGCTACTCCACACATACATGCATTTCAAGCCCTAGCGGTATTGAATTTCCATTTCCAATTCCAACTTCCGAATCCAATGTGTTTTGTCTCTGCTTGATATTTTTTTATTCCACTTTTTTGCCTTCCTTTTTTTGATTCTTTACCCTTGAGTTAGTTTTCCTTTTTTTTCCCCTTTTTATTGTGAATGTGTTCCGGGGATTTGCAAGTGTGATTTGTTCAAAGGAGCGTATTCACAAAGTTATTGAATTTCAATATTTTATTTCGTTTCGTATTTAATTTTTGTTGTGCATGTGCAAGTGCAGAAGTTTCTCCCGAAGTCCGCTTTGTAGTTTTGTCAACAATTTAGACAGAGACAGTCAGGTAAAGAACAAGAAATTTTGCCTAGGGAATATTTTTGACATCAGCATTGTACGTACGTACATCTAGAAGTTCATCGCAATATTTGAAGATACAAATAGAGCAGGGTGCAGAATTACAGTAAAATGTATGTTACGTAGAAAGGCAGAAAAGAGACAATGTCGACTTTCACAGCTGCTTTCACCAAAAACATTCGTGGTTCTTGTGTGAAGATTGATATTCGACATTTACCAGACTTTGGATTTTCAACATAATAAATATTCCTCAAATTTTCACATTACAAACCATGTCTCATACCAAAATATTTAGCATGAAACATTATTTTTATTTATTCTAGATATAATAACGACTTTAAGAAGTGGAAGGGGGGGGGGAACCATTATTATGGTTGGAGAAAACTAAATGCGTCAACCAAACATCTATGAACACAGATTAAACAAATTTATCATAGATAAATAATGAATAAACGAGCCTGTAATTAGATATTATAAGCCATAAATAGATTGAACAAGCCTACGTTTTACAGCGATGTATATTAGACAATGTATAAACTAATAGCTATCACTAAACAGAGAAACGAAATACAGATTTCTGCTGAAACAAAACCTCCGCAACCGCAACAACTCCGCTATGAAACAATCTCACTTTTTTCACTTTTTTCTTTCTTTTATTTCTTAATATATAAATACTTTTTAGGGTTCCTTCAACCTTAACTGACTATCTCCTTCTTTTCCTTTTTCGATTGACCTTGGCATTGACCTTCAAAAACATTTTTTGCATATTGGAATGTTGCCATACGGACCGTAACCATTGGATTTTCGACAGTATGTTTAAAATTTTGTACAAATTGTTCAAAGTATTACCCTGGATGTATGGCAAACACACAGTTTGATTTGAAAAATGATGCATGTAACTGCATTGCATATAACTCAATCAAAACGGTTGTTTTCGTGTCTGTGAAAACATTAGCTCATTAATTGTCGTTACAAATTTTTTTGCTTTTTCAAATTCTTAACAAAAACCTTTACTTCAGTCCACTAATTCATAAATCGTTTCACAAGCACATCTAAATCTATAAGCATAGAACGCAGAATAAATGTGACATCAATAAGAAAACAATAACTTATCGTCAGGAAATCACCACTTAAAAAACCTAAGCAGGAAAATGCGTTTCATTAAGTGTTGACAGCTCTATGAGATCCTACCACGCGTTCTACTCCCAATGGCATTAAACACCCCTCCAATAACGCGATGATAACGCCGTTCCATAAACATCACTCTTCACAGACGATTTTTTTTCACCCGTCACTTTCTTTTCCTCTGCCGTACATCGCACGTAGGAGGATTTCCATTTAAGGCGCGGGGGCGTTTCGAACGGCCACGTGCGGCGTAAGGATGGCCCCGGGGCCCCGGCACGTTCGACTACACCCTCTAGCAGACGATATTCCACAAAGACGCCTCTTCCTCACATGTAAATGAATGAGGGCGTAAGGAACGCGTTTTCCCATTCATAAAAACGAAGGATTCGCGGGTTTTTAAAAACTTGCTACGCAGGTGTTTTGTTTACTTTATTCGGACTATTACGGCTGAGCCCCTATTGGACAGTCATTCACCTTGCGCGGGTTTTTCCTCCACTCGCTACACCTGCTTTTGTGTTCAGGTAACTAACAAGGTTATGGGTTTCTGGGCCGGCTAAATCTGTCTGTTTCATTTAGTAATGAAATGACAAAAGCGAATTAATGAATATTTTCTCACCCAAAATCACTACAAAGCTAAGAAACTTTTTTCTCTAACAAAAACCTGGAAAGTAATGAAAGTATTTGTTTAGTAGAAGAGAACAGCAAGGATCGGGACAGTGGGACAGCTATAGTTGTATTTGTTCCAAAATAAATTTTGAATAATATATTACGGGTTTCTGGGCTGAGTAAACCTATCTGTGTTCATTTAGTAAGAAATGACAAAAGCGAATTAATGAATATTTTCTCACCAAATCACTACAAGCTAAGAACTTTTTTCTCAACAAAGCTTGAATGGAAGTAATGAAAGTATTTGTTTAGAAGAAGAGAACCGCAAGGATTAGGACAGTGGGACAGCTATAGTTGTATTTGTTCCAAAATAAATTTTGAATAATATATTTACGGGTTTCTGGGCTGAGTAAACCTATCTGTGTTCATTTAGTAAGGAAATGACAAAAGCGAATTAATGAATATTTTCTCACCCAAAATCACTACAAAGCTAAGAAACTTTTTTCTCCAACAAAAGCTTGGAATTGGAAGTAAATGAAAGTATTTGTTTAGAAGAAGAGAACCGCAAGGATTAGGACAGTGGCAGCTAGTTGATTGTTCAAATAAATTTGAATATATATTTACGGTTCTGGCTGAGTAACCTATCTGGTCATTAGTAGGAATGACAAAGCGATAATGATATTTTCACCAAATCACTACAAGCTAGAACTTTTCTCACAAAGCTGGAATGGAGTAAGAAGTATTGTTTAGAAGAGAACGCAGATTAGCATGTGACAGATATAGTTGTATTATCAAGTAATTTTAAAATATTCAAACTGACAGTGATTGCTGACAGCGTAATATTATTTTACATTTTATTTCGAAATGAATGCTACTCTCTCATTTCTCCTGCTGCACTATTCTACCGTAATAAGAAAGAAAGCCCTATCAGAAATATTATTTTTTTTGGGGGGGGGGGCAGAAGGAATAAATTTGTAACTGTCATTAATGATGTTTTTATAAAACATGTTTTAGTTCATAAGCAAAACCCTGCAGTAAAAAAATGTATTTTTTTAATGACTATATTTTTGAGAAAGCAACAAGAAAATCTGTAAAAATTGATTGCAGCAACTCTGGATTTAGTGCATCTTAAATTATGAATGCAGTATTCCTATTGATTCACCCTCCTATTGATTCACCCTGCAGTATTCCTATTGATTCACCCTAATTCAACCTGTTTATCGAAACACAGTTAGTATTTTAATGTAAAGCTATGCCATGTTTTATTTATGTATTTCTTATGCATTGAATTGTGAAACATGTTTAGCATTGTATTCAGGAGCATTAAACACTAAACGAAGTCAAATGTATCAAACAAAACAGAAAATATGATGTATTTAAACTAACAAAACTTCGCTATTATGTTTTCTGCAAACGACATTTGAATGCTTTCCTTACTTAATGCGACTTAAGCAAATTATTTTAAAGGCAATAGGATTCAGCATAAATGTTTAATATTCTCTAGTTAACTAATGCTGTTGCTCTTCCAATAAGATATTCAGGATTTGCACAGTAACAGAGGGGATTAAACAGAAAACATTTTGAAGACTTGAAAAAAAATAATAATAATAAGCACAAACCGTAAGCAATAGAGTTTCGGTTAGTATTTGTATGAAAGAGAGTTTAAAAATAACATTTTAAATACTGCTGTTATGTAGCCAAAAAGTATTTAATTTAAATCCGTTTACTTTGATTGCTGTTTAAAAGCAGTGACGACTATAACTTTAGAAACACTCATCGACATAAAAAGGCAATTAGACACTAAAACTTTAAAAACAAAACTCTCAAAATCAACTAATTTAAGTAGCGTTTCAAACTGTTTAAAAATACTAAATTACGTCAGCATACGACTTTTACATTTATTATTCAAGTACTTTTTAAATTTTCAATTACCCCTCAAAGTGCATAAAACACTACTTTTTCTAATGAGCATTGATGAGATAAAGTATTTTTAAGTAAGGAATTTTTCGGCGAAATTACGTTTAATTTTTCAATCATTTACTTAAATAAGTACTGCCTGAATTTGAATACTAAAAATATAGCATTCACTGAAATAGAGAACATGTCTGGAGTAAAATCACTGCATGAGAATAACAAACACAAAATTCTTTCCTTACAAAATAGGTTCTTTAGAGTCATTTATTGATAATGTTTAATTTTATTCCTCCAAAAAGAACAGTATGCATTTAAATTCCTTCGCGTTTCAAGCGAACGGGATTCTTTCCAAAAGAATATTTTCGAAGCAATTAGGTTCCAAAAGAGCGACAAAATTGGGCTTTTAACTGGCTCCGAAAAACGCTGAGAGATAAGCTAGAAGAAAAAAAAGAAAGAAAAAAAGAACGCTTTGTAGATTCAAAACAAATATCCGATTTTAAACAGACGGTTTTTAGTTCTTTACTTACTACAAGGGAACAATGTTTTCGTCTTTCCCCCCTCACTTTCGAAAACAAAATAAAATGGCTCAATTTCCTCATGCTTCGAACAAAAAAATGGCAGAAAAAGAAGAGGAGAGAAATCTTTTTATTGCAGCTTAAGCGGACCGGCTGTTGCTATCTTTTGTAATAATAATAATAAAAAGTCGTCAGATTTTATGAAACTATTTCGTTTTGGATTCGTTTGTTTAATAATATGGCAGAGCAGAGAAATCTTTTTTCTACGTTAAGGAATTATGATAGCCATAACGTAAGCGAAGGAATCTCAGAAGAGAAACATCATATGGAAGTATTTCCTCTGCATGTATTTCCACAAATGATCATTGCTTTGTATGCAAAGATTTCTATCAATACAACTGAATACTGAATCATTTATATTTGCTTGAAATATAACTCTACTGATGCCGTTATCCGATCATATCTGAATACTCCGCAAATATTTATTTTAGTGATTTTTTTTTTAAGCGAATGAACTTAGATTTGTTCAAATTGCTCTCAAAATAATCGTTTCATTTCACTTCTAAATGCTTCTGGTTTACGTTGAGATAAACGTTATTTCGTACAGCTTTTCAAATAATGTTCATGGTGTAAGGGTATTATTGAAGAAATGTTACTAAGCTATATGTATATCTTTCGATCGCTTTTGCAATATGCACATTCTGTAAATATTTTTTATACCTACCACAGAACTGTTTTCCCTCAAATGTACTAAAGTTTTTAAAAATATACTGCAATAATTCTAACGCCCTTTCCTTTAGTAAAAAAAAAATAACTAATGCTTGAACATTTGACAATGTAAAATAGATAAATTTCTTAATTTCTTAAAATGCTTCAATACTGAATGTTTTTTTTTTCTCACATCAAACCATTAAATACCAAACAAAAAATATAAACTGAGGAAAAGTGAATGTAATTCTGTTTTTATATAATAAACATAATTATACACCGCATAATGATAAAAAACAAATAAAGGAAATGTAGGAATTATGCTAAATCTCCTTTTTTTCTAGTGCCTACATTTTAATTACTTTGCAGCCTTTTAATTGAAATATGTAATTATCCTATTCATTTATTAATCATATGGATATTACATAAGACATAAGGCAAAAACTCCTACAGAGATAAATTTCTTTGGAGCATCCTTTATGAAAAAATAGGGATACAAAAATATTTTACAAAATATAAATTATGAACAATTTTGATGAAAGCGATCAATTGCTTATTTTCTTCGTGTCATCCATCACACTAAAAAATAGACATTAAAAAAAAAAAGAAGAAAAAACTTGGGAGAAATTGAAGTTTTGTTTTGTTGATTCAAAATGTGTCTTACATTTTTATTAAGATATTAACCATATTTGACCCCAAGCCATTGAAACTTATCTCACAGCTAAATACTCTGCGATATTTCGTCAATTTGAAATCGCAAGATCTGTGACAATGGTTATGAGATTCATTGTTAAGAACAATGGGATAATTTTGTTAAGCAATAGAATCCCTACCATCACAAAGTGTAAAATGACTGACATTTGGGTTAAGCTGTAGGTTAATATGAAGTAAGCTTTGTTCAGACATGGTAACAAAATTTTTTGTAATCTTTTTAGTACTGTTTAAACCTTTTGTTGGGAATGTGGCGAAAGCTTTTATCGAAAAAAGATTGATTCATTCATTAAAATTTCATAGACTTATTCATGATATGCTATTATTTTAATTTTTATCAGAGACAGCATTTGGGGAAGAAATAACTAAACTAAATCTTTAAAATAAAATTAAAATGCTGACACATTAAGTACAGAAAATTTGAAAGAAAAAGGGGGGGGGTGAATAATCAATAATAATTCATTAAAATTTTGACATCTTAAATTCAAGTTCTGGTTTTCACCATCACGAATTGCAATAGGTTTGTGTGTGGGGGGCGGGGGGCTTGAACGTAACTGCCCTGGAGGAATGAAAACAGAGATTGGTTATGAGATTAAGTTTTTAGCTTGCAAATATTTTTAAAAAATGAAGCAACATTTTGGGGAGAAAGTCTCTACGTAGATTATTTGGCACGCGCACAGCAGGCACGTTCTCAAACTTTTAAACTAAACTAGTCAAAAAACAAATAAATTCTACTTATCATACGTGACCAAATCAATATTGCTGAAATTTATACTTTAATGTTTTATTTTTAAAACAAAACAAGATATTGAGCCAGTTTAAAACCTACACTAAAATTATATATATTTAAAAAGAACCAAATACTGATATTAACCAATTAAAGTTTAAAAAAATCGTTTGAATATAAAAGACAACTTATTAACCAATATGTAACGTTCTATTACACCTAAAAATAGAAGAATGAAAATGGCAACAGAAGCAATTGAATTTTTCCCTCCAAGAGGCATGGTCCACGTTACGATAATTTTCTCAACATCATCAATCTTTATTCATCCATCTAAATTTTACAGGTATTCGAAATTCATATCGCAATTTAACACATGCTTTCTTTTTAGTGCTAGGATCCATATTAAACATGAAATATGTGTGAATATATTAAATAACGTTTTATTAGCGTTAGAGCACATTAGAAGTAATTTACTATCGAATATTTAAGAAGAGATTCCGTTAAATTTATAATATGTATTCCACTTAATTCATAAACCATTAGCAAACGGTAATGGACCACAATATTCATGCGCAGAAAATAACGGCTAAAACTATAGAATAATCATGCATTATTAATTAATTATTAATAAAATTAGAATATCACAAGCCCATTGGAACAATTAATTTAATAATTCGAGTGTTTTTAAGTAATGGCAAATGTTGAAGAGTAAGGTTTGTTTCTAGATAGAATGAGAAATTCCTAAAATTGATATTACAAACTAATGCTTGGATTATTAATGCTTGATTTAGTTTTTACAAACTAAAGATACAGATAAATCCATAAGTACTATCAATTTCAGGAATTTCTCATTCTATCGAGTAACAAACCTTAATTTCTCCGCTTCTGTGTTTTTGATTTTCTTCTACAGCTGTTTTGCAAAGAGTTTAAATCTAATTTTAAAAAATATTTTTCATCTTTGATAATTTGAAGTTTTACAGTAATAAACTAAAATTGCTGATTTTACAGTAATAAATTATAAAATTGCTAATTTACAGTAATACAGTGTAACATTGCTAGTTTCGCGGTTCATAATTATGCATTTTACAGTTTTAAACTGGAACCTCTGCTAGCATAGTTATACAGTAAAAACAACTGCTTATTTTTTGCTGTATATATATATGGACGGATAGTGCGTGGGAATTAACATTCAGAAAGCAGATGAGTGGCTTGGTGTATTCTTAAAAAGTATAAAATTGAAGCCATTACCACGAGAGTGTTTGTCTTATATCTTAGTCATTTGATGAATTACCGCCATAAAGTGGTAAAACTTTACTGTCTACTTTTAAAGAAGCAAAAACGACAAGAAAAAGAGTTGGGAAGAAAAAAAGAAGTAAAATTAATCTGTGTCTTTTTTGCTTTACTTTAACTTGAACTACAACGTCGAGTATTTTACATATTGATTAATGCTCGATACGGGCTTCACATGTTTAATGCATACGGATGGGTTTTACTGATATTTTATTAATTAACTGTGTTTTGTTTAATGCTGAAAAAATAGCTAGTAACAAAATACAAACTGCGAAAATATAAGATCGTGAGTAGAATTTAATGGCTCCTCGGAAAGTAATTTCTTTTATCGGGGTATAAAAAGATACAAAAAGGAGAAAATTGCATAGGCTTAGAAAAATAAAGTATTTTAATTAATTTTAAAAAAAGGAAAAGAAAAGATTGGAAGAATGAAACGTTCCAATGAAGAAAACTATAAACTAATATTTGCGGAAATAGTTTTAAAAAGTTTGTATTTAATAAAATAAAACAAGTTTATACAAGGTTAAGTTTAGATATTCTTTGTACTGACCTCAAATATTTAAAGCAAAATTTAAAACTCATACAGCTATATTTGCCATCACTAACATCTCTTAACTTGAAAAATTTAGTTTGCACACAATTTTCTTCATTTGAATTTATGAAATCTTTTAATTTGAAAAAAAAAAAAAACATAGTTTGTACCGAAGAAATCGCAATTGAGAGAGAAGCATTCTTTGAAATTTTTAGGAGTTTTAAATTTCAAATAAACCATGAATTTAAAAAAAAATGAAGACTGTTTTTTTTAACCTACCGTAAATCAGGGTTACTTGGACCCTAGGGGGTTACTTGAGCCCACTACAATAAAATGATAAAATCTAGGTTTGGTACCTACTAGTTGAAGACTTGCACGTAGTTCCTCGTTTCTCCACTAGGTAGAAGCCCTCTGCAGTCTCTAACGCTAGTACCGAACTCAGATTTTATCATTTTACTGTGGGCTCAAGTAGCCCTCTTCTGGGTCCAAGTAACCCTGATTTACGGTATATAAGTTTTTTTTTAATTGCTACATTCATCCGGAGAATATGGATTTAACAATAACTTAAATACTGCCGATAATTATGAGGCTTTCACTGGAAAAAGCTGCTAAACCCCTGGGAGATAAAATTTAATGACAGCACATCTTCTCATAATTATTTTTATTTCTAGAGAAATCTGCTTTTACTGTAGTAAATCAGAGTGATTTTGCTTATTTCTGAAAAATATCTTACAAAACAGAATAGTTTGTACCTTTATCATGACTATACGTGTAAATCATTAATTTACACGCACTGCATAAACTACATAAGTTTTCTTCATTCAAAGAAATTAAAACTGTAAATTTAAAGTGCAATTAGTGAGAATGCTTTTGAAAACATTCATGAAAATTCTGATTTTTGTTGTTTCAAAGAGATAAGAGTTTGTACAATTGAAACGCAACAAAAATCAAAGAATTATTCACTTTAAATCGAATTTATTGCACTTAACAGATCAAGTCTGATTTTCTGTTTTGTTTCATAAGGAAAAAAAAAAACCCTAAATATACAGAAATCACATTTTTCTGCATGTTAAATCGAGAGAAATATCAAGCTGAATATCTAGGCTAATCTCAGTGCTCTTTGTGTTTCCATGACAACGTCGTGCGCCAAACAGTTCAGAAAAAGAACTACTAGATTAAATTACCACTCTTTGCCATTTTCCAAATATTTTTCATCGATTCAGACAGCGATTATTTGGTCTTCCTTCAAAGATGTTATTGTACTTTGAAGACGGAAATGGCGACATTCGAAAGAAGAAAACTAAGACAAAGGCGCCAAGACTACATTAAGAACTTCATTAAGTTGGCACCAATTGCCATCGTAATTTTTAAGAATAAAACATGTATTTACTAAAAACAAACTTAGATGATTTTTCTTGAATTAATTTCTAATAAAACAACATGGTGAATCTTTTATAATATGATGCCTTTCTTATTAGAAGTTAGCCTAAAAAATTATAACAACGAAATTATTCTCATAATTTCGCCCAATAAAGCAATATTTCGAAACAAATACATTTCATGTAAATGATTTAATTTGGCCCAATTCGTCTAATTTCCATATCTTAAATTTCTCTCAATGAGTTCTGAGTTATAAAAAGGCCTCAAGTGTTGTATTTTGAAAAACTACTTTAGACATAAATAGGTTGCTGATTTTATTCATATTAAAATATAAAAAAAAATCACATTAAAAAAGTAATGAAACAGAAAAATTCACTTTCCTCCATTATATGGTTTATTCAATGCATTAAATATAAAACTATAATACTTAGGATATAACAATTGAAAAAGAGAATAGGTATTTTATTGATATTGCATCAAAAAAGGGGGGAAAGTGTTAACGGCTTAATGATTTAGTCATAAGACTATTGTTGGAAATCGATTAAGACTCAACTCAGAAATCGAAATCCAAATCAATTAAAACTCATTAGTTAATAAAATAGCAAATTTATTAACAAAACTCAGAAATTACGCCAGCTAACGCACCATCTATATACTACAGATAACTAACATCAAAACATAACTTGTAACTACTCACTTAGTAACTCAGTATTCCATGAAAAATCAAATATTTTAAAACTCCAACTATGCCAAATATAAAATAAAGTATAAAATAAAGTGCAAGGCTTAACAAACTCTAAATATGAAATAAAATGCAAGGCTTTGCACTTAACAATATTTACAAATCCAACACTATAAAAATAAGGATTTAAATATTGAACCAAATAATAGATATTTTAATGATAATACATCAAAAACAAGGGGGAAAAGATGTTCATGGCTTAGTGATTAAAATAAAAAGTGTTTTCACGTTATTCATAAGCCTGTCAAAAATTTCTAAAACTGATAAGTTTTGGACAATAATTAGATGTATGCAACGTTGATTATATTTTAAAAAACAAAAACGCTATCGGTGCTTTTGAATTGCAAAATAATAATTCAATTTAATAAAATAAAATTTTGAGCGGACAAAAATATGATCATAATGGAACAGAAACGTCGAGCTAAAGCAACAAACAATTACCAAATTTTGCAAATTGTCTCAATTCTAATTGAACTGTGCAGTAGAAAAAACGGTAGATTATTGTCAATGTAAATTATCTCCTAAATCTAGACTTGAGAAAAAAAGTGTCCAGTTAAAATCTTTTATAACTCTTTTTTTCTGTCAGAGTTCAATTGCAGATACGAGAGAGCAGATAAAAGGCAAAAGGTCTTCAAAAAGAATAATGGTTTGGAAACGGACTGTTAGATAGATAAGATAGGAGACTTCTTTTGTTTCAAAAGGCGGCCTTTAAAATAATTTGGACCCAACGTTGTCTCTTTTTCTGTGCTTTATTCCGAGTGAGAATGGTAATTCGGAGTCTTTTGTTCTAACCTCTATATTTTCGTTTATTTTTTCCTCTGAATATTTATCCACTACTTATTTTGGGTTCTTTTTCGGAAACAGCACAATGGCGAAAAGTGATTGTAGGTTTGGGAAGGGTTTTTTAGTGCCCATTTATTTGAAATATGAGAAGCTGCTTTCTTTTTGAAACGATGGGTTTCTACGGAATTTCATTAGATTGGAAATTTTTGCTGTTAAAATAATGGCTAAGGAAGAGTTATACATTGCGTTTTGTTTCTTAAAGCGCATGACTGCTGTTGGGAAATAACGTTCGAAAAAAAACCGATGTTGACCTCTTGCGGAAGGAGAAACAAAAGTAACTATAATGACCTCTCGTTATATCGTGGCTTGTTACATCGTTTGTTTCGATATATCGCGATATTTTCCTCTGTCATGCAAAAATGAACTTAGAAAGCAATGAAGAAGTATTGTATTTCCTCAAGAAAAATAATCGTTCCTTTAAGCAAAAGCACATTTTTAAAATGAGTTTTTAGCACAAAAAAGTGCTAATTTTAGTTTGTTGTACATTTTCTCAATGAATCAGAGTTATATTTTGAAACTAATTTGTGCATTTTCGTGCAGCTGAAGTAAGTTTATATTCACACATTTATCTGCTTTTGCTCCAATACACACTACATCATGCTTTACGTATTTATTTCAGATTTATTGGCTTTGCGTTATGATTTATTCAGCTGTTTGTCTCCGCTTAATGTATATCGTGTTATTTCTACAGTATTTAGACGATTTTAAAGGACTTTTTACTGAACATCTTAGTAAAAACAACTGTTTGCTTTTTTATTACATACAACGTTTCTAATAGCATTTTTCAAACCATCAGGATCAACGAGATCATTTTTGAGAAGTACATAAAATAATTTTTTCTTGTTTGGAATGTGAATTTGCAACTCACTGAAGAAAAGCACTTCCACAGCAAACAGAAAATCCAAAATCACAGCGAGAGAAACAATCTACTTTTCAAGAATGATAAATTATTTCTCCTTAATTTATCAATTATTCATGGTGTATATTAATCATTAAAACATAATACTAACGAAAAAATAACACACACATACAACAAAAAAAGAAAAAAAAGAAAAAAAAGAAAATAAAAGAACAATCAGATGATCATCCATACCCCATTAGGACTAGTTCCCACGGGTCGATTTATAAATTAAGAAGCAAACTACAATCAGAAATGCTGAGAAAAAAAATCCGAAAAAATAATCGTGATCAGTGTTAACGGAAACGTGTCAGGAAAAAAAAAAAAAAAAACGTTAACTACAATACTTTATGAGTCACCGATTGGTTTGTCATTAGAGTGCCCGTTGCTACAAAGAAAGAAGTTCACCGGCTCTTTAATTAACGACTACAAGAAAAGAAGACAACCTGTCTGCTTCGAATGCCCCGGGGATATATCGGGTCACTCCACCGCTCTTCTAAAGGTAGCTTGTTATTGGATATGCCGTCATGTTGTTGCGGCCGATGTTGCTAAAGCATTTGGAGTTGTGCTTCGTCAACTCAGTTTACGTCAGGGGTTAATGAAATGAGCGATATCGCAGCAATATGGCCAGTTAACCGAGAGGGGGAGAAAATGACAGTCGCGGGGCTGGCCGATAAAGGCTTTGCTTTCTTGAAATGACATAAGCTTTTGATATAGAACGTATATTGAAAAAGAAAATCAAATTGAGTTTATAGATAATACAGTTAAATTTATTAATTCAACCTCATAAACTTCAGCTTCATGTTGTTTATTTATGTTTTTTTTTTTATAAAGCACGACTTCTGTCGACCATTTCCGCGAATGCCATTAAAAAAAAAAAAAAAAAAAAACAATTAAAAACACATCGTTCAAAAGGGTGGGCTCGAACCACTCATATTTTTCTTACCAGCCAAATGCGACACGGACACTTTGTAGCATTTGAATTGTTTAACGATTTCAAAAACAAATCTCGGTGCGTGACACTTCAAATGTTGCAGGTGAAACACTTTTTATATCTTTTTTTATAATAATATTAATAATAATTATCATTATTATTTTATTTTTTTTCATGCGCAAACGTCTCATAAAAAGCATGGCTTAGAAAAGCCGAAAATGATTTAAAGAGGAAGATGTAGAATGTTTTCCCTGCTTGAATTAAATGAAGCAAAATTGTCAATGTTAATTTTTTTATGTAAAACAGGGTAGGTAGGAGAACGCATTGACAGATACTTTAAAAACTCATAGAAATGGAAGAACTGGCCGAAGTAAAACCTACTGTTGCATGTCAGGTGAGTTTCAACTGCCAAAAGGGGAAAAAAACTTCCGATTGATTTTGGTAATCGAAACTATTTTAGTGTATGTATGCAAATTAGAAGAATTGTAATAGCAGCAAATATACAACAATATAATATATAAATTGGCTGCAGGTTTTTGATTAGCTTAAGTTCTTGTGACTTTCTCAATTGCAGATTTTTCATTGATGTCACAAGGAAAAGTGTCATCTATAAATAGTATTTATGATAATTTATTTTTACTTGCATTAAAGAAATACCCTTAAAATTTGGCGAAGACTCTACAAACAGTTCATTATTTTCACTCTTTTTCCAGTTTACTTGAATGTTTACGAAACTCTGAGATTAAATTAAAACTCACTGTTTTTGAAGTAGTAACAGTTTTGATTGAAGAGTTATCCATACTATATGAAATAGTTACGTTATAAATTAACAGTGAACCAAAAAGAAGTTATCTGTGCAGTTAATATCTCGATTTTAGCGCACTTTCAAACTACGAATTGTATCTTAACCCTTTAAGCGGTCAATTATTTTAACAGAAATGCTTCCAAAAAAGGCATATTTTTTATTGCATATAGTTAAGTACCATACTTAACAGAATAAGAATATAAAGAATTTTTAAATTTTTTTTTTCGTTCTCAATGCTTTTACAATATTTTTTATTTTACAATTTTGGTCACAAAATCCCGAAATATTTGCTTTTTTCAAGTACATTCTGCATGCAGTAATGAATGGTTTACAAATTATGCAAACATTTCTCTCACACTTACTGTGAATTTTGAGGTTTACAATTTTCCGAACAGTTCGGGAAAACCAGAAAAGGAAATCTGAAAATATCGATGCCCGTAGGCCGTACGGGCAAACCAGATGAGGCCAATTACGGGTAGCACGTACACCGTACGGGCAAACCGCTTAAAGGGTTAAAGTATCAACACAAAAATTTCCTTTTTATCTGCTTAGGAAGTTTTGTTTTAAAATGCAAGTAATGCAAAAATAAATTTTGAGTGACATAGAAAGAGAATTATTTTGGGAATTCAAACATTTCTGAAATTGTAAGTTTACTTCTCTTGACCAACTGTCTTCGGGCGCGAGAAATATGAGCGAAAGGCAGAAACAAAAACAAGAGAAAAGAAAAGTTTTAAAATACAAAGCTGTTGAAGAAATTCTATTCAGGAATGCATTAAAGAACTAAAGCTAAAACGAATTCTGGGAAGAGAAAAATAAACTCTTCAAAATAGAAGTTGGCAACAAGAAAAAAAAATGACAGAATTCCACCTTCTTTTGAGGAAAACAACTTTGCACACAAACTGAAACTTACCGAGTATATGGAGCTGGGAATTCTGAATGTTATGCAAATCAAATAAACTTTCTAAAACATGCTCCTGGAACTAAAAGGGATTTGGCAGGGAAAAAATAGGAAAAACTTAATAGTATGCTTTTATGAGTGAAAATTCTGGAGGATTTCCTCCACTCTTTCAGTTAGAGACATTAAATTTTTATTAAAAATATGCATATAAAGTTTCTCCGGTTTTTTGTTTTGCTTTTAAAGTTATTTTTAAATATTTTCTTTGAAATAAGATTAAAACTCTTTCGTTATAAAATTGAATGAATAATGATAATACGATTCATGTGTTGGGTAAGAGAACGTAAAATTTCGGGTATCAAGTTTCAAATTGTCGTCCAGTGGAACTAAAATGCAATGTTAAATGCTCATAAAAAATTCTAATAACAAACGTATTTAGAATTAATTACAAAAAATTAGCTTACTTTTAATTTAGAGATCTCTACAAAACAATCCCACGTTTGTTACCTACGTAGACCATTTTGGTTTTCAAAATATTTTAGTAACTACGTACTTTTACAATGCAACTAAGCGAATATCAATGACAAATAAAAAATGAGTAATTTGTTAATTATCTGTGATCGGGCAAAAAATGCACATTGAATTTGAGCGTGATAGTTTGAACCTGTTTAAAATACAGGGTGTCCACTCCAATCGTGGACCAATAGCTAATTTCTAAACCGTTAGAGATACGCATATAGTTTATTTAGGAAAAAATCTCCAAATTATGAAAGGAATTTTGGGTCTATTCAATGTTTTTCAAAAAATCAAATTTTGAAAGAGTTACGAAATTTAAATTTTTATACAGCCCCCCAGTCCTATCAATCATATTTAGTAAAACATTCCTGACACTGTAACGTTTAAAACTAAAAAAAAATCACTCCTCTACCACAAAAATTGACCGAGTTATGACGTTTTGAAAAATCAAGATTTTGCATTATTTCATGACGTAATCGAGAGATCGCTTAAGGGACCGTATGCGAAATCCTTCAAAATCTTGATTTTTCAAAACGTCATAACTCGGTCAATTTTTGTGGTAGAAGAGTGATTTTTTTTTAGTTTTAAACGTTACAGTGTCAGGAATGTTTTACTAAATATGATTAATAGGACTGGGGGGCTGTATAAAAATTTAAATTTTGTAACTCTTTCAAAATTTGATTTTTTGAAAAACATTGAATAGACTCAAAATTCCTTTCGTAATTTGGAGATTTTTTCCTAAATAAACTCTATGCTTATCTCTAACGGTTTAGAAATTAGCTATTGGTCCACGATTGGAGTGGACACCCTGTATTTTGGCATACTAAGATGCACTGATTCTTTTTTCTTCACGTACAAAAAAGTCGGGAAATTGCATTACTTTTAATATCTCAACTCTTAATTCTACACATACATCAAAACCGGCAACGAACAAAATAGTACGGCTGGTCTTTATGGTACAAACGCACCTAACCTTTCAATCCACAGTGCAGCTGGACCAGAGATAGTCAATTGCAAAAAAAAAAAAAAAAAAAAGTCTCCAGTAAACCAAGCTGGCTAATAAGCACACCAGTTGCAGTTTTGTGCAGTTTTTTTTTTTTTTTTTTGTATGTAACCTTCAATCTCAGAATTTTGGATTTTTAAAGAGGGAAGAACTTTAACCTTAATGCAATGCCGCATTAAAAATCAAAACTCATTCGCGCGTAAAAGCAAATAAAGAGGTCAAATAAATCAAATCTCATATCACCAAACCCGCGAAAACTGAGGGTCTATTGCAGTCCAACGTATTTCTTGCGACAAGTACCAGTAATCTCGATTCGACTCACAAAAAATAAAACAGCCCTTTAACACTCCTAAAAAAACTTTAGAAGAGCACTGTAAATGCTCAAAAAAATTTGATCCTTACAAATTTTTTACATAACTACAAATTAACGTTACAAAATAAATGGAATAGGACCTTAGCGACTAAAAGACTCTAACTTAGCCAATGCTGAAACAATGTCATTGAGAGTTTTAGCTAGTAATTCAACAAATTAAAATAAGATACAATGTGCTAAAAAAAAACTCTTATACCTACATATTAATTTTAACTAGTACTTTCACACATAGTAGTTTTATGGCTTCGTTGATAACAAAAAAAAAAAGAAAGAAAGAAAGAATAGAAAAGGACAAATGAAACCCAAATTGTAGTCAAAAAAGTTTCATACATATTTTTAAAAAAATCTAGGGCGTTAATTTGAAGAAAAAACAAGCATATTAATATAATTTTCCACGAGAAAAAATTAATAGAAAATGAGTAAATAACGACAGGAAAGGCAAAATGAGAATCAAGTAATTACTGTTTCTAATCTTCCCCACCTCTAGAAAATTTAGTTTCCATAAATTTTATTAAAGGTTCAAAAAAAAAAAGAAAGAAACATTTTCAGCTTCCTCTAAAACATCTAATTAAAGGAAAAAGATTAAATTAATCATTTTTTTCTAACTCATTCCAAAATGCAAATTTAAAGCCGCCATTTCTTTTTCAAATATTTGATGAATTCATTTATCGTTAAATGAAATTTTAAATAATCCGACCTCTTTTGAATCCGTTTTTGAGGGTTTGACCAAACATTGAGGCATAATAACATTAATGCCAATTTTGTTTTTTAAAGATAATATAATAATATTATTCCAATAAATGACATTAAAAGTTTATAACTTTCAATTTTTCTTTCTTATGTGTTTCTTAGCATAATTTCATTTATTCTATGCATAAATTAAAAATTCATTGTGTTGTTTTATTTATTTATTTTTTTTTTGCTTTTTTTTTTTTTTTTTTTGCGAAAAAGAATATAAATTACTTTAGTTGTACTTGGAACATTTAAACTTTACCGATTTCTGTACTCACTTTTATTAATTCCCTTTTCTTTATTCATAGAGATTTTTTTTCTCTATTTCATACATTGCGTTTTGATTTAAAGCGCTAATTAAAAAAGTTTTCAAGCACAAAACGACTAACAGACACACTTTTCTGAAAATTGGGAAAACTTAGTTCAACACTTTTTAAACATGCAAATTTGTAAGAATTCGAAAATCCGAAATTTTTACAAGTCTATTTTCTTCTATATGTAATACATATATATATATATATATATATATATATATATTATTTAGCTATAACGGTACATTTTATTTGGAATGTCATACACGGTAAGGAGCAAATTTAGTTCATAAAAAACTACTAAACACTCGTTTTTAACGATATTCATTTGTTTATAAATGAGGAAAATGGGTAAAATGTAGAAAAAATAGATTTTACTGATAAATACGATATTTCACTCTAAAAGTTTTTTTTTTTTTTTTTTTGTTACTATTTCAAACAAATTAGGAAATAGAAAAACTCCAAGAATAAGCTTGGAAGAAATACAGAAGAAAATGGTAAAGGGAAGCAAGAAAATATTCCATCCCACTAAATGCGATTTTCGCAAATAGCAACAATCCTAATTTCGCTATTCCAGTCAGAGCATACAATGGCTAGCCTAATATATTAAAAGCTTTCAACCCAGCCACGGTATTGTTCCTTCTCACCCATTTCCATTAAGGTTAATGGCCAATTGGCCTTAGGAATATCTAATAAAACGGTAATCCTTAATTGTCACTTGTAAAGGAAAATAAACAACAAACCATACAACGATGTTGCCGAATTTTAAGGATTTCTCCTCTGGAAATCAGAGCAAGAAGAGGTATTCTTGGCGAAAGGAGATATGGGGGGAAAGGGGGATTTGGGGTGAAAGGGGGGATCCTGACAACGGCTTGGAAAGATTATCTCACCTAGTAATGTGTTTCTGATGAGCTGTTGTATTTGGGCATTGACAAGTTGATATTGATCACTGAACATCGAGTTCTACATCTTCATAACGAGTTTTTAAATAATAAAGAGCTTATTGTTTAATATATTATTTTCCGACATAGACACATCGACATAAAGTGCTTTTTTATATAACTTATACTTAGGAATGTATGTTTTTAAGAATTTTCTATATTATATAGGTACTGTTCTAAATCCCGAAAAGTAGAAATGAAATCTCTTGCTTGGTGACTCTTTTGCGGCCATTTATGCACAAACTTTAATTGATGCATTTTTTTTTTTTTTTTTGAAATTTCAAATAGTAAAAGAACGAGTTCCGTCTGCATATATATTTAGGACAGTAAAGGTGAATAAAACATCAGGGCTGCGAAATTGGAGTCAGAGTCGTGGGATCGGACTGAATTTAGGCTGAAGCTGGAGTCTGAGGTCTTAAAATTCCAGGGAATCGGTCATATTTTTATCTATTCCGCAGTTATTATGCCAGTAACTAGTTTTCAAGACGAAAATCACAAAAAAAAAAATCTAACCCAAAACCCTTTTTTTTCTTATTGAAAAACGTTTAAAATAATTTTACATCCAAACTAATTTACCAAAAAGTGCCTCCTTATTTGTTTTTTTTTTCTTTTGAAAATTTTCAACCTTGTTTTAGAACAGTACTGCAGCAATCAGATAATTTGAACAACTTTTAAACTTAAGTTATAAGTGGCAACGTTCCGTCAAATCTAGACTGCGTTTAAAGAAACATCAAAATAGAAAAAAAAGAGACTTTTTTAGGCAAGCTAGTAAATTTGGTACAATAACTGTGATTTCTCTGCTCATGAAAACGCAGCAACGTAATTTGCATTTTTAACTTAAATGTAGTAAAATATAACTAGTACAGCTGCCCCTAATAGTACCTCTTTTGATGTACTTGGCTAACTAGTTAAAAATTACAACTAAATAAACCCGTAGTAGACTTTACAACTAAATATTAGAGTATACAATACTGCTAAGCTCTATATGAGTTTGGAACTTCGCAATTAATATATAAGAATTCAATTTGCGGAAACTAGTGCATGTTGCATGAAAACTATGCACATTTAATGTTTCTAAATCCTGTTTGCGAACACCAGTAATACACTCATAAGGACAATTCTCTGCTTAGTCCAGTATTATATTAAATTTTACAAATAGTTCTCCCAAAGAGTAAATTACAAGCCACCTGTTTAGTTATGGCTTCGAATTGGTTTTGGAAATGCAAATCTCTCTTAATTGAACACACTACAGATATAGATGTGCAAATGTAATTAAATTCCAAGCAGAATAAACTAGACTTACACATTTCGTAACCTTTCAGCTTAAAATTTAACGTTTAGATTCCAAAAAAATAAAAGTATTTTAAAACCAAAATTGATTGCAAAGTTTCAAAGTGTCTCTAGCAAAGTTGCTGTATTAGGTTTGCAATAATATACATAATGTCTTATACATATATAACTGCTAATAATGACATGGGTTTCGTCAGAGACCTCTTCAAAATAGAGAAATTCAACGACGCAGACAGTACGTTTTCAGTACTTCCAACTATTGATGTTCAAATATAATACTAGAGTATACAGTCATATGTAGATACCAGGTTTTTTTTAATATAAGTGTGTGTAGTCATCTCATTCCGACCGTTTTAATGATAGACCATTGTATTACTAAATGAACTATTTTTTTAAAGTGAAGTTGTATTCTTTTTGAGTAGCTTGCCTTTGATTTAAAAATAATTTAACAGATTTAAGATGGATTGTGGTGAAACATTAGTACATTAACTTAAAGAAACGGAGTTGATTGAAACTTCAAACCTTTTATCTTTTGAGTTAAAGCAATGTCATCAGCAAAACAGTTTGCTTCTTACCTAGAAAAAGAAATAGAGATGGTCATTATAAATTTGAAATTTTTTTGAATGTAATACAGAAATAATATCATACCAAGTAAATATTTCATGCATTCGGTTTGACATATGCTGTTTTCGTGAAGCTTACGCACATATTGATTTGAGCTTTCAAAACTTACTAAAAGATATACAAAATACGCAAAAGTAATACATATAATTTTCCAAACCCAGCTCAATTTTTAATACACATTAACACAGCTAACTTTTTAACAAATATAAAGAAAATATACAAATCAAAACGATATCCTGCTAACGATATACAATGCCTCGAAAAAACAGTTATTTATGCAATAAAATTCACTATCTTTCAATCTTATGTCTTTTAATTGTTTAGATACTTCCATTAAAATGTCATTGATACCTTCTCAAATTGTATCATATTTCTTTTTACCTCTCTTCACTTCAAAAAGGTAATTTTCTATTAAATCACATTTCACAGAAGAAAAAAAATACAAAAACCAAATCCCATCTAAAATCAATGAGATAGAATCCGCCGACAATCTTAAGCCTTGTGGAATAAATAAAACACTGCCAAAAAGCGTTTACGATAACCATAAAGTGAGGAAATGGAACAACCGAAAGCACTTTTACGATGCCAATCGAATCAGGAATAAAATACTTAAAATGCAGACGATGTTTCGCGCCCGTATATTACTGACATGCATCCGAATCGAAGTGAAATGTTACTGTAAATTTTATTCGTGGGAAATAATGCAGATACAATTGATTTTTTCCTATTTCCCTTCTGAATTAGATTCCGAAGGATACTAAGCTTAGTGTTTCCCGCCAAAATGACATTTGAGATGCTCAAGAAATAATACTATATATTTATAAAACGCTATTTTGCTTTAAGAGTCGCAATAAATTAATATTTTGATTTCTGAATGCATGGAGTTTTTAACATCTGCAGAAAATTTAGTCAATTTGGTTGTTATTTTATTTTCACACTGTATAATTGATTTAAAGTCATTGCTCTAGACGATTTTTTAAACATCAGACCTTGAAATATATATGGTATATTGATAAACTTATCGAGGGGCTTTTCTTCAGCAAGTATTTTATGAGAGACAAATTTAAATAATTACATATTCCGTTGTTGTAATATCTGAACCAATTTCTAACCTCTTGAATACATAGTTACGGCTTAAAATTTACTCTTTGTTTTGGTTTGTGTATTAAGTTAAAATTTCCTGACTTTCGACATAAAGCCAAGTAATAAACTTAAGAATAACAAATAAAAAATTAAAGCTCTTTGTTCTGTCGTTATACAATTCCTTACCTTTAAAACAAATTATTGTCCTGCACTTAAAGAGACATTTGTTGCAGATAATCATCCCATTTATCACTTATTATTTCAAATGATACTAATAAACGAATTATTCTTTAAGAGAAACATATCAAATTAACTGTAAAGGAACAGTGTTAAAAATTTTATTGGTCTGCAATTTTTTAATCTCTACTTATAATAAATAAAGCTCAAGGTGAATCTGTCTTTCCTTCTGTCTGTCTATCTGTCTGTCTGTGACCCGCGTAGCGACAAAACCGTTCGATCAATTTTCATAAAATTTGGCACAAAATAAGTTTGTAGCACGGGTGTGTGCACTACGAAGCGTTTTTCGAAAGTTCTATTTTTTTTTAATTCTAACTCTTAGCTCATTTTTCATACAAATTCGATAAAATGGGGGAAAAATATTTCATACACATTTTCAAGTCTTAAGTCATTTAAAAGCTTCGAATGTGGTACCGCTAGTTGAATAATAAAGAAGATCCAGGCAACATATGCAAAGCTTTTTCCAATACCACTCGAAAACAAAGCACATTCTGTGTGAATCAAAATTTTGCGGATACATAACTTAGGAAGCAGCTCTATAGATGCTTTCCTCAGACGAATTCCAGACCACAAAAATCTAAATTTACTACCAAAATAATTCATCATTAAGAACGACTAGAAGAAAGAGAGAAACAACACAGGGATGAAAGAACCTGATGTTATCGAATTCTATTTCTATTCCAGACCACCCTCGGAGCTCATTTCAGCCTCCCACATGAACGTTTACATGAAATCTGTTCTCACACCCTGCCGAATTCGCACATAAAACACCCTATCAGATGGTAAGATATCCCTTCCCGTGGCAGTAAAGAATCGCCAACAATAACATGCAACATCTGGTATTGATACAAAGATGGTTATCCAAAGGAGACCACAAGAAGTATCCTCAGCAAGGGGTAAATAAAAGGATATATATGGGTTTGTGCTACGTAAGCAAAAGCTTAGAGAACAAAGACTGTAGATATAAATTGATACGATGTTACCATATGCTTGGTATTGACAGGTGCATTGTTGGTTTTCAGTTTCCCGTTTCCTTTTTGCTACAAAGTAAACGGTTTATGAAGAAGTATATGTTTGAAAAAAGATCATCAGCTAAAATGAAAAATTCAGTCTTCAAATTTGTTTTTCCAAGAACCCGTAAAGAAACGTCTTAGTACAAACTTAGTATAAACGAATTATTCTTTAAGAGAAACATATCAAATTAACTATAAAGGAACAGTGTTAAACATTTTATTGGGCTGCAGTTTTTTACTCTACTTATAATAAATAAAGCTCAAGATGAATCTGTCTTTCCTTCTGTCTGTCTATCTGTCTGTCTGTGACCCGCGTAGCGCCAAAACCGTTCAATCAATTTTAATAAAATTTGGCACAAAATAAGTTAGTAGCACGGGGGTGTGCACTATGAAGCGCAATTTCATTTATCTTATTGTATTATATTCTTATTGTATTTCATACAATAAGTAATGTAATCGTAAATATCAAGCTAAATTCCAGTGATGCCAAATCAATTTATTACACAACATCGAATAATATTTTGTGAAACTAACAATGTTATTACATTCAAATTTTATAGTAAACAATAAATCACCATTAAAGTTTGGTAAAACTAAGTAAGTAAAGCTTCACATTTAATTTAATTTAACAAATATAAATATGTTGTACAAATAATAATCGTTGTTACTTAATTAAAAACTTTCATAAGGAGAGAATTGATTGATTTTTTTTGAAATTGAAACAAAAAAATTACTCCACGCATATGAATCTCTAACCCTACTAGTCTCGGCTTAGAAATGAAAAAAAAAGGAAAAAGGAGAAAACCCTACAAATTTCGTCAGTTTTATTTCAGAGACTTTATAAAGCAAATAATACAAGCCAAAAGCTTTTTAAACTTATTATAGGACCTTTTTCAACCATTAACGAAATTATACAGTGACACAAACAACCGTTTAATAATTTTAGAAAGTTTTTTTTTTTTTTGTAACGAAAAAATATTTAGAAACTTGAATACTTTCCAACAATTTGAGGGATAAAGTCTTTTTTATCTCCATTTGGGATGCCAAAAAACCTGCAAATATTTTATTTTGCTTTTGTACCTCACTACACTTTTTCCTAAGAGACATTTTTTCTTGATTTGTTCCATGAAATACATGCGATGAACATTTATGTTTTTAAAACGTCGTTACTTTTTTTTCATCAAAAATATTATTACAATGAAAACAGCGCCAACTTCTTAATTTTCTACAAACACAAATACTTTCTTCCTGGTTTTTATTTTTTGCTTTAAGGAACTTGCTATTTACCCAGAAAGCAACGACTGGCCGTTTCATGAGCCCCAATCCCTCCCCCTAAACTCCATATCGGGTATAGTACAACAAAAATTTGAATATTGTACAGTGACTATTACTAAACTCTGAAAAATCTTTTCATTTTTTAAGTTCACAAACATTATTGACCTACTAACTCTACAAATGTTTCAAGTATATTCGTAATCTTAAATTGCTCAGAATCACAAAACAAACATCTTAGCTCATGACAGCTCTCCTCAATGTGCAAGGCAAGCAGGGGGTTACCTCAAAGTGAGGGGGCAATCACCTCGTCATGTGGGAGACATCTGGCAACACAACCTCCCACGCCACGAGATCGTCTGCCTTCCCGATTTGAGGTACCCCTGCCAAGTCTCCTCGCCTGCAACGTGGGCTTTTCCACAAAGACACAACCCCTCCAAACTCTTCCGTCCACACACATAACCGTTTTGATAACATGCCAACCAAGTGGGGCAATAACTTCACAGTGGTCGTGTGTTTGTAATAGACGGTTATTTCTGGATGCTTGTTGTCACCTCGGTAGGAGGCTTGTTTGTGTGAGCATTAGAAAGATGAAAAAACCGTTGATAAAACTGTTGCTATGTAACGAAGTGTAATATGTACTTAACAAATAAATTGACTTATATGAAATACTTGGCAGCATTTTACCAAACGTTTAAGAAAGATAAAAATTATGTACTACAAAGCCTTTTTTGTGAGAAAAGCAGAAAGAGGAAAAATCCATTGATAGGAGTATAACTGTTGCTGTGTAACTAAGTGTAATCGTAACTTGGTAAATAAATTGACTTATGCAAATAGTTGGCAGCATGATACCATACGTTTTTAAAGGAGACTTATAAATTTACGTTACACGCTTAATAAAGAAATTTAACTCAGCGATATATACCTAGAGATTTTGTGCTATAGAATACAAAAGCAGCAACATTTAATCATAAATTTAAATACAAGCCATTTTCAGAAGGATGAAGTATGCTAATTCAATAAATGTATGTAAGAAATCTTGTAGAATATTACTAGTGTATAAATAGGATAATTAACACAGCACCAGACAAGGCTAAAATATAAATACAATTTTAAGCAAACATAAATCTCATTGGAAATGCTAATTGTGTATACAAATTACTCAATTGTGTTACACTAACAATTTAATTATCTGTTGCGTATCTTTTTCCTACATACTTGGTCGAACAGGAAAATGAAAATAAACATTCTAACTAATATAAGTAATTGCTGAAATTCAGTAATGAAAGTGGTTTTTCCTTTGCACTTTGTTCAAAGAATCGATTTTTTTAATCAGTAAGTATTTCACTAGACCTATTTTGAGCAATGCATTGGTATTAAAAATCATGATTCATCTAAAAATAATGAAATTTTATCTACTTTTATTGCTTGTAGAGCTATGGTATGACGTCATGTGTTATGCATATTACCGTCATCTGAACAAAACTGGTGATGTTTTTAAACAATCTAAAACGTTTTGGGCACTCATTCTTTCCCATTTTCTCTTGGCACTATTTACAAAAATGCTTAACATGGAAGTTCTTATGTGAGGAAACATTTGTCAAAATATAAAACTTTGTTTCTGATAATTGTTATAAGCAAATGTTTACATTCTTTAAAATTTTACATTTATCCCTTGTTTGGAGCTCAGTCAATTTAAGAAAGTATAAGTTAATTTGTGCAGTTAATACAGGAAACAAATATATTTTCGCACAGGTAGCTAAATATATATTTCACAATGAGAAAAATCAGCATTCACAAAACTAGTGATTCAGAAAACCTTTTCTCAAATATATTTGTTTTTTCACAAGAAACTGCTGCGTTCTCAGCCCATGAAATACTGAAAAGCTGCCCAGGACTAACGTGAAACTAATTCCGGAAATGCTTACAAAGTAATTTCGAAAAATTTAATAATTACAGCTAGGATATATGATGAAGCGGAAAAAAAAACTTTATCGAGAGTAAAATTAGGGCAAAGATAATCCCAAATGGCAATTAATCATAGAAAACACCAACTACAAAATTCAGTGAACATAAACAGGCTAAAATGTAGCACGAAAATGCCACTAAGTATCTTCATGAACGCACAAAAACGGGAAAAGATGACCATAAACAAGATCGATAAAAGTCATTTCACAAATTCCAACCACCTTTTGAAGTTGATGGATGCAGTGACATTCCGTTGAAAGATGTTTCTTCTAAAATTCCTCTTTATGTTCTATTCTATAGTGTATTACACTGGATCATTAGTATTATATTTATGGAAAAGATAGATAAAAGTTAGTACTACAATGTATATACTGAGTTAAGTATGCAGCTAAGTTACAACATTTGGTTCTACGTATATTACTTAGCTTAAATTAATTTCACAAACGCTGCCACGCGCAATAAAAGGCGTGGATACAAATTAATCTTCCAAACAATAACAAAAGCTTCATTTCTTTTTAATACGCTTTTATTAGTTTCACATGTTAAACTATGCTAAACTATGTTAAATGCTGATGCATTTTAGTGTTTCAGTTGTATGTGTGTAACTTTGAATAAAATATAAAATTCACGGTCTTTGCGAATATAAAATATATTTAATACTATTATTATTACTAAGATCTAAACTATATTACGTGCTGATACGGTATAAGTGCACATAAACTGAACGGAATTTCAATAGTTTTGAAACTTCATTTTAGTTTAATTTACTTTAAAAGCACATTTTTTAGTTTTTTTAAACTATATTTAGGATTATTATTTATTTTCTAGTCTTTTTTTTTTTTTTGCTCGAATGAAACTTTAAAGTTTTTCGCATATTTTTATGTTATGTACGGCTCCAGGCTCGAAATAAATGTTTGGTTCATGTACGCATTTTAAATATGCTATGAGTTTTTTTTTTCTTGTTTTTATAAAACTTTACAAGCAACTGTCAACATCAAACAAAAGTTGCCTGCATCTAAGTGTTCATCAAACTTACATTAGACATCAAAGATGTTTTATTTTACTTACGTAGGTTATTTAAAACCATACACACTGTATGCATATATAATATGTATGTTGTACACTTCGTGAAATGTTTTCCTTATTTGTGCGAGTATATCAAACATAATATGAAAGGTAGTCTGAGTATAATTTGCACAATGGAGCTTCGTTTCATTTTCGCAAATTTCAAAAAATTCATTAAAAGCTACAACATTTGGTTCTCGATAATAAAAATATTTTTATTGATTTAATGTTTGGAGCACAGCGAAGTGGAGTTAAATAAGTAAACTCTCCGGTTACATCGATTGTAACATATACTGAAAATCCTAGTGTAGTAGTTCAGGTGACGTAATTTCTAATCAAACCGCCCTCCCTCCACTCAGAAAGAAAATTTTGCAATTTTCAAAAACAAACATATATGGTACTATTACACTTTTAGGGGTTTAAAAATAAAAAGTAATAATAATAAAAAGATGTGAGAACCCAGTAAATTAAAATTTCAAACAGGCAAATAAATACAAATTTTTCCAACCAACATGCAGAATTTTTGCTGTAAAATAAAGTTTCACCGAGAGCTTTTCATATCTTTTGCTTTTAAATATCAATTTGTATTTTTGCTTTTTACCTATTTTGTATCTATTTTAAACTTTTGTTTCTCTCTGTTTATAATTATTCTTTTAATTTCATTGCTTTCTTATTTACTTTTATGATAAACACATATTATTTGAAAAACATAAATGACTTTAAAAGTTTCTGTTACTTAGAACAATTTTGTGATGCATTTCATGCAATAAATATCGAAACAAACATAACTACGGAAAAAAAAGAAGTTCAAACATTGGGGAAATGCCACACAATTGCAAGTCATGAAATTTGATAGAACCTTCAAAACTTCTGACCCAACATTCCAATTCAAAAACTCAACAAAAGAGTATCATAAGTTTATTTTCTTTTTCTTTTTTTCTTTCCTTTTTCTTCGGCATTCACCCTTGAGTTCCGCAAACCATAAAAACAAAATAAATAGAAATAAAGAAAACGGTAGCTCCCTAGCTGGACAAATAAAGAAAACACACAGTAATAATACCTACAGAAACACAAAACTGCTCATTTTTCCAAAGCAACAGAACGCCAAAGGCAACATTAAACTACCTTGCAATGCTTGCTTTCGCAAAAAATCCTTATAACACAAGAGAGAAGTTTTTATGGAAAAGTTCTTCTTGTTGGCAATATAAGAATCAGTTGAAATGAAATGGGTTTTGTGAATAGAAAAGAAAAACTCATTGATTAATTTTGGACACTTAAGTTGATAAACACGTTCTTTTTTAGAAGCATTTTGCACGGTAGAACATTAATGCGGTTTTTACAGTATAACACAGGAAATATTAAAGTAATAAGTGTTAAAAACTGCTAATTTTACAAAAACTGCCTATTTTACATTAATAAACTGTAAATTGCCAATTTTGCTGTCATAAACTATAAAATTGCTAATTTTACAGTTTATTACTATGCATTTTAGTTTTAAACTGGAACCTCCGCTGTGAGTTTTATGCTGTAAAAAGCAACAGTTAATTTTTTGCCAGTGGTTGATAAACCGATGATTACATTTATAAAATTCAAATCAAAACAGGAACCTCGCAATACTTGCTGCTCTTTTTTTTTACAAAAAATTGTTACAGCAAAAAGAAGTTTTAATGAAAAAGTTATTTTGGCAACATAAGAATCGGTTGAAATGAAAAAGGTTTTGCGAATAGAACAAAAAATCTAATTGATTAATTAAGGACACTAATCATGGCTGTTTTACACCACCTCAAGAAATATGGAAACCAAGCTATATATCTCAAGAGTGTTTCACTCATAAGCACATTACATATGGCAATAGGAATTAAAAACAATAATTCTGAGATAGTAGCCCCCAATCTTGCCTGGGTTTCTAGGGAATGATAATAAATTGAAAAATAAACATTTGCAAGGGAGCTGTTTTTGTACCAGGAAATTAGTCAAAAAATTTGCCCATCTTTGGAATAATACTGACAAAACGTGTTACGCAAAATGCATGTCCTAAACATAAATAGGAATTTTTCAATAACCTATCACGTTAGGCAAACTAAAAAAGGGAGAAAAAAAAGCAATATGTTTTATTTTTCAGAATAAAAATTTGAGATTGCGTAAACTAGCGTAATAATTGACTTTTTTCGAAAAACAATTTATTAAAAACGCAATAATCACACATAAAATTATCAGGTACTATAATTGTATTGGCTGTAAATACCCGTATATACGTACTCTGTAAAAACGAGATGTTGTTTTAACAGTATAATGCAGCTAATTTTACAATAGTAGACTAATAGTAAAATTGCTAGTTTACAGTAATAAAATGTAAAATTTCTAGCTTCGCAGTTTATTATTGTGCGTTTTAAAGTTTTAAACTGCAACCTTTGCTCCCAGTATTATACTGTAGCTTTTACAGTATAATGCAGCTAATTTGATGGCAATATTGCTAATTTTACACTAATAAACTGTAAAATTGCTAGTTTTACAGTAGTTAACTGTAGTATAGCAAGTTTAACGTTTTATTACTGTGCCTTTTACAGTTTTAAACTTTAACCCCTTCCTTCTCGCTCCCGTGAAAATGACGGGGTGAAGTTTCGTCCTCTATTTCTCGCGCCCGTGATATTTCCGGGCTGAAGTGTTCAAAAATAATGCGCGAAAAATAATAAAACAATCTATTTCTTATGCCCGGAATCATGTTTTATTCCTCACTATGTACACTAGATTGCTGCACTAGTCTGTTTGCAACGTTTTTAAAGAAAAATATTATTAGAGTTATATTTTAGAGTTTTATTTTAGAGTTGAATATAATTTTCTTGAATAAAAAAATTAGGCACTTTTATGACCATTTTCTTCAAAATTATGCGAGCGTTAAGGGGTTAACCTCTACTGCCTCTATTATACTGCAAAAACAACAGCTTATTTTTTGCAGTGTATAGCTGTTTTAAACCTTGCAAACAACATTCCCACAGTAAATTAATTGTTCTAAAGATAAAAAAAAACTAAAATATTTGTTAAAAAAATAAGAGCTAAGCAACGAAAAAAAAAAAACTATTACAAAGGTAACTTATTTTTCTCTCTCTCTCTTTTTTTTTTTTTTTGCACGCCGTCAGAAGACTTACCAGATAAAAGAACCTCCAGAAAAACTCGAACAATTTCGGTGTACTCTTTGTGAAAAGTGCGCTAGGAATAGATGGCGGTTCTTTTAAAACTTTTGTATTGGTGAACATCCAAAAATAAATAACACACCGCAGACTTTAAAAGTTCTTTTGTTCCATCATTTCCGAAGTGTGACCAAACTCTTCTGACCAAACTGCTCAATCGCGTATTGATACATTCAGAGGAAGAATGAGCGGCTAAATGGGTTACCGTTACAAGAAAGTTCTTGATTGCTGCTTTGTTTGTTTGGTAAAACTTATCTCAGGTACAAGTTGTTAAACAAAGATGGAAACGGTCACTTTTTTCTTTTTTTTGATTTTTTTGTTAGCTGCAAAGTAAAGTATACAGACGACTGTATTTATTTTGAAATAATATTTAAGAATATACCTCGAGAAAATTTTTTAGATAAGTGTCTTACATGTTTTACGAAAAAAAAAACTAAAACATCTGCATTATAACATTTATTTGGTTACTTTCGGAAATGTCGTTATTTCTCCAAGTTATTTTCACTGAAATTCTGCAATTGATACAAAACTGCAAAAGCGTTTACCTTCGGTCTTAATAACTCCATAATACAGTTAATATACATTGGATTAGTTATAGTTAGTTTATGTTGGATCAAAATATTCGTTCCTTCTTAGATAAGATTAGAGAGCATGTCAATTTGCCATGCATTTGGTTCCTTTCTTCTTGCGATGATGAAAAGTCGCTATGGTTTTACTAAAAGGTCTCAAAGGTAATAAATTAGTACTGTATCTTAAATGATTTGATTATTATTAAAATTTAAAAGTAAATCATTTCGTGAAAATTATAATACATTTTTATTATTATAATTGCTGATTATATGAAACAATATAATATAAAATATCTATATTTTCCTTGAAAAAATATTTACATCCATGTCTCTTTACAGTTTAGTTTGAAAAATCAGATTACTTTTAAATGGCTTATTCTTATGAAAGGGCGTTCAAAACATGCGAATAGCAATATGGTTTAAAGTTGTATTTTTTTGTGTTTGGTGGTGCTATTTTATTATTGTAACTTAAAAAAAAAGAACCAATGTTAAATTGGACTGTTGAAATTTTCAGAGGTCTCAGTTGAATTAATTTCTCTTCAAATGTCTCCTACTCACATACCATTTTATGATACGGTTTGAAAAAAAAAATTAAATTAAAACAGAAATTTCCTATATTCCTTTAATTCGTGTACTGAATTTTTCCCCTGTATTTGAGCAACAAATAAGTCCCTTTAGTGCGTTTTTTCATGATTTTTCACCGATATATATATATTTTTAATAATTAAATTTTAATAAAGGTAAGGGGAAACATTTCTATAAATTATTTAGAAAAAATTTTAGCACTTCGTTTTTCCGCTATCAACTATTTATATTTCAATGATGAATTTAATAAGCATTCAGAGTTCAAGGAAAAAAAAGACGAGGAAGAAAGAACGAACGAATATCGGGAAGAGTACAGCTATCAAAAGAGAAACCGTCTGTATGTCATCAACAACATTTCCTTGTCTCAATTTGCTTTTTTCATATCAACATGATTTGCAGAATTTTTCATCGTACAAGATGCAGAAAAAATCTTTCAAAAAACATATATATCAGACAAATAAATAAATAAGCACTTGAATACCGAGTCAAAACAAAAATACAAGTATCTTATGATACTGAGATAATGTCTAGCCTTAGAATAGTGATAGAAGTTGGATTCGATTAAATTAACGTCATTTTTTAATTAAAAACGTGACATACGATTCATGTATTTATGTCTTCTACTGATCACTCACACTTCAAGTGTCTTGTTTAGATCGAAATGAGGGATCATTTATGTTTTACTAATTAAAGGAACAAAGGCGACGAAAGAGAGATGGCGAAAATATCTAATTTTTATCTGATACGACTGAAGTATGAATGGTGAAAAATACATTTATATATTAGTTTTATCTTTCATGAACGCAACTTTTATTTGTTTTCACATATAACTTGATGAGAAGCTCATTTTTGAGGCATAAATATTTCCTTATACGCTCATGATATTAAATCAGTTTATTATTTTTGCGCCTCTCATTTCAAATTGAAAATTTGTTACTGAAAAGTTAGCTGCGTTGTTGAAAACTGAGACTTAACCATAAGGTCATATCAGATTGCTAATCAAAAAATGTGTCTTAGTTGAACTTAAAAGACAGTCTAAATTCTAAAGTATGATTCAATTTTGATTTGTATGAAGTCTGTAATATCTGTGAGATATATGTATAGCACATTAAAAATAAAATGCATATATGGTACAAAAATAATAATAGTAAATAAATGAAATGAATATATCGTACGAAAATAATAGTAGTAAATAAATAACATGAATATATCGTACGAAAATAATAATAATAAATAAATGAAATGAATATATCGTACGAAAATAATAATAATAAATAAATGAAATGAATATATCGTACGAAAATAATAATAATAATGTAATAAAATGAAATAAATTTTAAAAAAGAGACAGGACTAACTAATACAAGTTTCAAACAAGTGTTTAAAATTACAACTTCCATAATAAGTTCTATTGAACTCATTCGTCAACGAAGCAGGAAAGATATCGATTTATATCTTCGTCGACAAGTTCGTGCTTCCTTAGCTGTGCGATAAAAAGATCAGCTGTTGCCAGTTTTGAAACTCTTTTATTTTTTCATTATATTTTATACATTTCATCTGCAAAAATAGCACGGTAGGAGGGGTGAAAAAATATATAAAATCTTTTCTAGGGGAGTGATAAAAAAAAAATGGAACTCTCGAAGCCTCATATGTGTATACCATATGTGCGCAGACATCAAGGATATATAAGAATTTCTTTCTTCGGCTCAAAACACTCAACTGCAGAATTCTGTTTGTCAATTTCGGTCGTCTGCGCTTTTTATTTCTTACTCATTTTTTTTTCTACTTGAAGTCGGGAAAGAAACTCTCTTGATGTTAGATTTTTTTAAAGTCTCATCGTTAAAGGAATACTGGTATAAATATGAGACTTGATCCTAGTTATAAACTTATTTCCAGGGGAAAAATTCTGATGTTATCACGTTTTGTAAAGAAAAAAATATATAGAAAATTCAAAGTCTCAGGCATCTCATGCATACAGGTTTTGTATTACCACGGCTTATATAGAATGGTAAAAAAAAAATTGATACAATTTATATTTTTGTCATCATTATAAATAAATGCGAAAACTTTCTCCTAATGTGTTATTTAATGTTAGTTCTCTATTTTAAAAGTTATTTCGATCAACCTTGGATTAGATCTTAGTTTTGGGAAAAGCTTCTGATCATATTCTTCAAATATCTGAGGAGATACTCGTTCCGTACGCCTACTTTTTTTAAGGGATGTTTCAAGGAAATGCACTTTATGGTCCACTTATTTAAAAATAAATAAATAAATAATAAAACATTATTTTACGTGACATTACAAGTTTTCGGAAAAACCACAAACTAATTATAATTATTAAGGTTTCCCAAATAAGTTTCTAGTAGTTGAGTGAGTTGCTAAAATTTACTAGTTGCTTATAAATTAGTGCACGTCTTCTCATATGGGTTAATTCAGGAAACGTTAGGTGGTACATTATGATGATTATAATATTTTACATGTGTTTTGATTATTTCTTAAGTTATTCTGTTAAAGTATCTTTCACGCATGTACTAAAATCGACAAGCTATTAAGTGTGTTTCTTAAATATCTCAGTAATTGCTAAATTGTTCATCCAGTAGTATTTACAGTTTGATGATGAGAAATACACAGGAGTGAACATGAAAAAGTTTACTGCTTAAAAATTCTGAAAAATAATTTAAAAAAATCATCACCAACGCTTTCTACTTGTTTACTATACTTACCAACAAACGGAAATAACATTTAGGTATCATGTTAGCTTAACAATTAATCACTTTTCATGCTTCAAAATTGTTGCCTATGATTCACCAACTATCAAGTCATATTTGTTTTAATCCTCTTAAAATGAGAGTCAAGGTAACCTTATTAAAATTAAGCTCTAGTAATAGGAAACAATGCTTTAATTATGCATTTTAGTCAAACTCTAAAAAGAATATAAAAAAAAATGCTTTTGCTGAATTTTAGGATAAATTCGACTAAGTATGATTTAGTTCGTAATTTTATTTTAAAAATCAACTGTTGAAAGTATACATTCGATTTGTCATTAAGCTCTTAATTCCATAAATGATATGAATTTTACAGTACAAATGTGCTTATCTTGGCTTCGTTTTCTTATATTGATTAGGTCCTGGATACGCAATGAAAGTAAGAAGTAGATATTTTACATGAACACCTCTCGTGTACCCCTTAAATTATTATGTCGTGTTCAAATCAAATTACAGAATTGTTTAAAAATTTTACAAACAATAATAAAACAAAAAGAAAAAAGAATATAAAAGAAAAAGAAGAAAAGAAGAAAAACTGGTTCTATTCATGGAACACAGCCTTACAATTTCATCACTTTGCCAAGTTACGGTGTTATCCTGATTTCAAATGCACATGCGGATGTTTACTGTCAGAGCTAAGAATAAAAAGATCGCGTCAAAAAATGAAAACTTTTTAGAACTAACTGAGCAGAAATAATTAGCGCAGAACAAATAAAGAGACCAAAGAATCACTGCCTAAAAATTGTATGAGCACACATCACGTTATATGCAGCTCTCTATTAAATTTTCAAGAATTTTTTTTCAATGACTTCATGATGTCACATGAAACACTCCATTTCCAACTCCAGCAAGAATTCCGTGTCAAAATTTCCAGACTTAGCTCATTTTGCCTTACAATTCCCAAGCTCTCTTTTATCTGAGCATCAAAAACTCAAGCTAAACATCCCTGTTTTTAAGACTGAATAAATAAAAAAGCGCGAAAGCACCGTTGACGAAATGTTCCGTATGCAGTTCCGGTTATGAGTCAACGCAATCGGCTCCTGGGTAATGCAACTTGTCAACGAAGAGGCACGTCAGATATGGAGTGAGGAGGAATGTCTATATTTATATCAAGAAGCCAATAGAACAGATGTAAGTAGATTTATTAATAGTGGGCGGTGTAATTTTATTCCTCCCCTTCTCCCTAGCAGCATAATCTTATCGGCCGATGATCTGCCATTCATCGAAACCGATGAAATTCTCATCGGCCGATGATCGGATTCCATGAGTTCTCGTCGGGAATTGCTCCAATATGTGTCATCGGCCAAACAGAATCTGAGCAGCAAAATTTGATGAGTTTTGCTCGAAATACGATGAGATTTGGAGCAATTAACGAGCAGTGCAGTCCAGTGCCAATGAATTTAGGATCAATTTTGGATGCTCGGCTTATTTTCATCGGGAAAGTTGATCGGAAGGATATCGCTTTCCGATGAAAAGCAGCTCATCGAAAACCGTGCTCGGATACTGATCGGAACGAGGTCATCGTGCATTACGGGATCAGTTTACGAGGAATTCGATAATCGGCAGAGAAAAATCCGATGAGTTGATGCTACTTGGGCTTCTACAATTCTTCGCTTTAATTTCTTCAATCATTTCTATCCTTCATTAAAGGATCTACTAGGTGCCACATCTAATCCTAAACTGTTCCCTTTTTTTCAGGAGTTTGGAATTTGTTCTTGAATTTAGTTTTATCCTAGTGTTCTTGTTTTCGTCTAGTATTTGTTCTGTTGTTTATTCTTTTTTTATGTTTTCCAACATTATTTTTCCTTTTTTTCTTTCGATTCATTATTAAAATTGTAAAACTTCTTTCATATTTTTATGTCTTTTACCCATTTTACAACAGCTGCTTTAAGTACCTTTTTCCACTTTTAAACAATAATTTGGCAGAGTTTTACTTATGATGGCTCTTGTGCTATTAACCTATTAAGCGCCAAAGCTCCCATTGCGGGAACATCTACTTTTATTTTTTTTTCTCTGAAGAAATTGGAGTAATTCATAAAAAACACATCCCATGGGAATTTCAACAAATTGAAGTATATCATAAAAAAAATTCAGTGAAATCTTTGAATTTTATATAATTTTCCGCATTTTTCCAAAAAATGGAACTTTGCGTTTTTTACGAAAATATAAAAAACTAAAAAAAACTAAATCAATGGATTTTTAAATTTTTTCAAGTGCTCTGCATATCTAAAGCAGATATTCCAACAAACAACATATGAAAAAACCGGAATGAAACGATTCATTTAAAGGCATGCCAGAATCCCTCAAACTTTTTGTTCCCAGAAAGGGAGCTTTGGCGTGGAGGGACTAGCCTTTTGTGTACGCGCGCTTACAATGAAGAAAGGAATGCTGCTAGGCACAAAGGGGTAATCTACGTCACGAGACACGTGTACTCCTTTCTGGGTTTTTCGAAAAAATATTTGTTGAACTATGTTTTGTGAATGTTAGCACTATTCTCAAGATAGTTAGACTGAGAACAGTATCATATTTTTGCTTTCTATGCGAATTACTCTTTTTGGCGGATTCAGCTTTCATATTTCGATATCTTCATTTACAAGAAAAAAAAAAAGCCTTTCAAACTGAAAACTTAAGTGTCGTAAAATGGAAGGATAATAAAATAGTGTGCTTAGCATCGAATTTTGAAACGGAAGCTCCGTTGGGACTAGTCAAAAGATGGGGTTCAAAAGAAAAAAAAAATTGATTTGCTTCAACCCCATCTAATTGTATCATGCAATAAATATGTGGGAGGTGTTGATCTCTTAGATCAATTTCTTAGTACATACAGGTCTCGTTTCAAAGGAAAGAAATTGGTGGTGGCCTTTTTTTACTAATACACTAAATATGGTTGATGTAACACAGCCTTTAGAATTCATAAAGAGCTCAAGGGCGAAATGAAACAACTAATATTTTTAAAATAATTGCTAAAGTTCTAATGAAAAGTTCAAAATAAGGCAATATCAATTCCCCAGTTAGGACCTTGCGGACCGGTAAACGCAACTGTACATTTTGATGGAGTAAACCATTTCATTATAAGCGCTGAAAAACAATCTCGGTATAAATTTTGTAAAAAGAACACTCGAACTAAATGTAAAAAATGCGTCGAATGCTGCATCAAAATTCTACTTCACATTTTCATTAAAAAATCTAAAGATTGATTTAAGGATTGGCTTAGCTTTTTTTCTATGTTATAGTTTTTCTGTTTTGCTTTCATCCATAGTTCATTTACTTTTAGTATTTATCTTTTCATGCGCAATGTAAATGAAATATATCTCCTATTTTGGAAAAGATTATACACATATACACAGATGTATGCACGGATTTTTGTTATGGACATAAAAGTATAAGAATGCATAGTATTTAAGACGCGGTTCTTTTAAAACGTAGTAGGAAAAAGGAGTAGAAATGGAACCGAACGCGGTAGAAACGCAGCTAAGACATCGGATGGTTTTCCCCCTCAAAAGCGCCAAAGCTCCCATTATGGGAACAGCCTATAATTTCTAATCAGTTAAAGATTTTTTGAAAATTTCAACTGCGCTGTGCTAGAGATATATGCCTTTCATGAAAAAAGTAAATTCTTTTTTGATTTTTTATGTATTTCATATAGCGGCGTTTAATGGGTTAAAATCAATAAAAGCGACTTCAACGGTTCTGAAGTTTGAATGTTTAATTTTGATTGCACCGATAAGCAAACGTATTTTATAGGAAACAAGTCTGTGGTGAAAAAAAGTTTTTGAAAATGTTTCGAAATTGATGACTTCAAACAAGGAATTCTTTATAAAGCGAGATTAATTGCAAAAATTGTAACGTTTGAAAAACAGTTGTCCCAACCAAACTGACAGGACGGAGCAAGTGTAATGAAAACTTATTTTAAAAGGTTGCATTTGCAATATGAAAAATATGATTAAAATAAAAAAGCATGTCATTTTTTAAAAAAATATACCTCCAATATTCAATGAATTATCGCTGTTATTGTGCGAAAGTTCACACTTTATTAGCGGTATTTGTAAGATTCTGGCATGACCTAGCCGATATATTATCTCCACCCAACTGTTTGCATAAAATCCTTTGTCCAAACATAATAACAATAGTATGCGAGGCAAAATATAAAAGAAACTGCAAGATAGGGATTAGCATATTGAGAAAAATTAAATAAATGATTTATATTGTTGTTAAATTTGTTCACACCAAACAAAAGAAAAAAAATAACAGCAAAACTAAGTCTTGTGAAATAGCACAATGCTGTCACTTTGTGACTGTGCCTATAGGGACTTGCAGTGACGTTACTGTAACTTTTTTGCGATCAAGATAGATCTCAGTAACTTATATACAGTAGCTATCAGTTTACTGAATCAGTAGTTAATTGCATCAACCGCTTTAAAAAATCAAATCACCAAAAAAAAAATCTTTTTTTATTGTATCAGCCTCTTTATTGACTCAAAACTGTTTAGAACAAACGTGATTCATATAAGCGGCAGCCACTATATATGAAAAAGCGAAAAAGAAATAAATGTATAAAACCATTTGTATACTAGTCAATAGATAAAAAAAAGCTCCATTTCTAATTTCATCATAGTAAATCCAAACAAGTCTAAGAAAAACAAAGAAAATCAATTTAAAAAAGTCGTGTCTTTGTTGCAAACCAAGCTGACTTGAATGAATAGCACTATAGTTTTTGCTGTTTGTATAAGAAGGAAAAATCTTCAAACAGTAACACACTTTTGATTAAAGAACAAGTACTCAAACTTTTTATGCATCTCTTAAAGAATCTAAGCATTGATTCTCTTGATGAATCGTTTCGACTGGTTTATTTGGAAAATTGTAGAGCACACTTGAGGACACTGATAACGGACGAAACTTCCTCCTTCAGTAAGGTGTTACAAATAATTTTGATTTTTCCTTCTTTATCACCTTTTTATAACTAATTGAAATAAAACTTTTCTTTCATTGAAGATATTAACATTAAAGCAAATTGTGCATGAATATAATCACTAAGCATAAATATAAATACATTTAAAAAACAGCTAGACTGTTCAAAAATTTGTTTCAAATGTGTTTGGAAAATGAATTATTGCTTTAATTATCTAAAATCAATGGTTATAAACATTTATTATAAATGTAACTCCTTATTCGTTTTTCATGAATGGCGCGATAGAAGTACTAAATAAATAACAGGGATAAAAACACCATTACGTTAATGAAAGAAAAAAAGCTTGTTTTAACTTTTTTGCCTCCCCACTTTTTACCACTTAACCTCCCCCCCCCCCTTTCATAGTCAACATAAATCTCAGAGATGCAACTTGCCGAATTTCTTAATTATGTGTGAAGTACTACATTTCAAACTTACAGCGCTTGAATTTATTCTCTAGAATCTAGATCATAACTCTTGTGAATAAGCACTAAATAAACTTCACTGTTTTTTTTTTTTTTTTTTTTAATAATCACAATAAAAAACTACTTGAAAATAATAGATTTTAAATAAATATGAACTACAAAATAGATAAATTACCAAAATAGAAAATCAACTGACCGCAATCGGACACAAAATAAACCTACATACGTCAGAGCGAATACCACTTTCAATAAAATCTCTATACATGAACACACATGCACACACACACGCACACTAAACCAAAATCGGTTTATTTGTTTCGGAGCTACAAAGCTAGAGACAGACATAGATGCAAAGGTACAGAAACAAAAAATTAAATCTATAACGCTCTTTTTTGGCGTCATGGATTAATATAGAGAACTGAAAATTATTTTTAAAATACAAATAGCTATTTAGTAGTAAATAATTTTATTTAATTCTTCATCTTCAGTACTTTATTTATTCAGCGCATCAACTTACTATAGAACAGAAAATATCCTTTATAGAAAAACAAACTCAAAAAAACATTCCTATTGAAATGTTTTTATGATTCAGGAGAACTTATGCAAGAAAAACGAAACAAAGATGTATTCAAATTCCTTCTTTCTCTGATATATCTACATATCATCATGCATGAACATATACTAAGCATCTTTCTCGAAATACTTCTTATTTATATGCATAAAGATGCCTCAGAGAGAGAGAAAATTCCTTCAGTATGTCTCTCTTAATGAGTCAAAATGACACAAGCAAAATAAAAACAAGCACAGCGAGCTACATTCATAAAATCTTCTCCTCTTCCCCAGTGCCGTACGCTGGGGTCCAAAAGTTCTGGCAGGATTCCATGCGTTTCTAATCCAACTGGCACCATGCCACCCACTTGGCATGGTTCTTAAAGGAGTTCAATGGCACAGAACCTAATGTCATATCCCCCACGAACTTCCTTGTTTATGTATAGAACTTGAAATAAAGACTTGGAGAAAAACATTCCGATTTTAAAGCGAAGGGAATAATGGTTGCGAAGCATACGGAATGTTCATTGGGATCTGTCGAATATATTTAAATGGATTAAACGAAATTTGAATGATTGGAATTTAATTGTGTAAATAATGTATCAATATTTAATGATTTGTAATTCGCTCATTAAATAAGACTGGAAATATAGTGGCACAAAGCCTAATGTCATATCCCCCACGAACTTCCTTGTTTATGTATAGTACTTGAAATAAAGACTTGGAGAAAAACTTTCCGATTTTAAAGCGAAGGGAATAATGGTTGCAAAGCATTCGGAATGATCGTAGGGATCTGTGGAAGATATTTAAAGTCAAAGATACACAACCACACTTGAATGAAAGGAGTTTAATTGTGTGAGTAATTATTTGCGTGAATATTTAATGATTTCTGATTCAAACATCGAATTCTACTAGAAATACATAAATTAGGAGTCTACTAGAAATAAAACAAGCAACATCAATATGACTTTAATGTACAAAAACTAACAATACTTCCTCAAGCAAACTCTTTAAAACTTCTGTAGTTTTGCCTCCATCTCAAATGCGTTGTGATGAACACGAATGCAAGAGATGCAAAATTATGCATCACCTAAATTTACGTTTCAACAATTTTGCATAACACAAGATTTTTTAAAAAGTCTTTAGTTTCTTTCTTAATACTGAATTTGAATTTACAAAAGTATAAATAAAAACTAAAATTGACTTAAATAATGTCACAAAAACTTCTACTTTAAACAAACAGTTGTCGGAAGTTTTTAAGACATTTTTTCTGCTTCTCTTTGTTTATAGAAATATTGTAACAGGTAACGTTACGCCGTATATTGAGTAACTAGATAGCTGGAGCGATAGATCAACTTATACACTAATACTTTGGTTTCTTTTTGAATGAAATTTACACACTGGAAAAATAACTTTCAAATTCATAACAATCAGTTGTGTGTCTTGTGAGAATACATATTATTGTCGACAAGTAATGCTTACGAAGGAAATTATCAACTCTCTTCTTTATTAATGCGTCAATTTGCCTCCACACCAATGTTTTTTCAGCTTCGTTTATGTTTGTCAACTCTTGTTATAACCTACTAAATTTTTTTACACGCAAATAGTTAGTTTCGAAACGTAATTATTGTTGACGGAAACATACAATGTCTGATCAAGCAATTGTTTACTGTTGCAATAATGCGAGAAGAACAAATATGTGGCTAAAATTTTATTTAGAAAAGTTTTTTTTTTTTTTAAACTTTATTGTGACATTTGTGTGAAGCCCTGAATGATCATAGTACAAAGTAAATCATTGTAACTATCACACATAGTTTAGTTGAAGAATTTTTACGCCTTTGACAAAGAATTCATCAGCTATTTAGAAATAAAAATGATCGTCTCCAGTTCAAAATGGCAAAATTTTCGAAAGTCAGCATGGAGCGATACTTCAAAATAAGCATTTCATCTGCTCTGCTTAAATTAATCATCACAAATCCTTTTAGAAACAAATATGTGAGCTGTAATCTGCTCGAACAAAGGTACTTCAGTTACCGTAAAGCTTTTGAGATTCGAGCAAACGATTTTTCATTTCGAAAGACAAGATCCTTAATAATATTAAAGGATGCATTTACCATCGCCATCTTGCAAAACGAAACGAAATTCCTTTAATAACTAACTTTTCTCGTTCCCTAGTCAGAACTTCCCCGGGACTGATTCGCTTTTTGGAATGCGAACATTTCTTTCGGTTCAATTAATTTAATCGAAATCAGAATGCGCCATCTTGGGTGCTGAGGAAAATATTTTTTATTTCTTCTAATCATCATTCGTTACGAAATCCCAGCGTTAATTTAGAATAAGCGGTTTAATATTTATTCATTAGCTGTCATTCATTCGGATTCTTTGTTTCCTGAGACGTAGAGGAGCAAATTTCGTTCTATTGCCTTCAAAGCACTTTTATAAGCCTAGAAATTGAATGAGAGAACTCACGATATTTGACAAATTAACAAGAAAATGCGTCTTTTGTTTATTTCAAGACTAAATAACTTCGCCATTTCTGTTTCGAATTGCTTGTTTCCTTTCTTGTCTGTCTTGTGTTTCTGTTATTTAATTTTGAGTTTCATACGGTATAGTATTTTTAATCAAGCAAAAGGTTTTTCTTTAAAGCTTCTAGTATTACGAACTGAAATTCATTTCTAAAATATAAATGTTTCCCTTGTTCTAGTATCACATGTGTTGTAAATAAGATGAAACATATTTTTCATATTTATCCTATTCGGTTGTAAATAAATTTATCGAAAGCATATCAGCTTAAGATTTAAGCTGAGTTGTCGAAATATTTTCCATCTTCATCAAAGAAATAATGTAGTTTGTATGAGTGTTTGAGTATTGAAAGTGGTGGATTTACCATGTTGCAAATTATCGGGGGGCCCCCAAGAAAGTGGGGCCCTCGAAGGGGATATAGACTGCAAATGGTAAATGCTTTATATAGTTTGTGAGTCAAAAAGGCCCCCAAAAGTACATTGTGACGGGCCCTAAAATCTGTAAACCCGTATTATCTGTACAACAAGCTAGTAGTTGCACACAAGTATGTTTTGTTCGAAATACTAGGAATGCACATTTTTGATTTTTCTGTAGAACTGGTTTTTATGTTTTTGCTTCAACAAAACTTATCAAAATAAATTTTTATTACTTTTCTCTCCTCATTTAATAGTTTAATTTAACACATTCAAAAGTGATCATTTCGTCATATCTGAAAGATTTAACTGAACCAGTTTCTCTTACATGAAATCACATCTGTATCTCCTGAGAAATTCCAGCAATACGTTTTGAGGAGACAAATAAAAGATAACTTGAAAAACGATTTGTTTGAATTGCAATCTTTTAAACAGAGGTTTTCTTGAAAGTTAAGTACTGAAACATTTATCCCCTTCTCTAAATATTATGTCAGTATTAATATATTTAAATATCAAGACAAATATTGAATTAAAAAATGAAACAAAAAGATAGGAAGATAGAGATAAATCGATTACCGAGATGAGAAAACGATATGTTCCAATCTCTTTTCAAACGATTTCCCTAATAACCCATTTTACCCATTAGTATCCGATAAACGTACTGGAAGTTGTAAAACACGTCATTATCAATAAAAGCACAATGCATTTCGAAATTTCATGGCGCGCCCATCCGTAAAAGAACCTCGCATTTACATGTTGGTTGCACCCGACTTTGGCATCCTTGGCGGAAAAAAGAAATAACCATAAATGCCAAACGCAGTAGGGGGAAGAGTAGGGAATATTTCCTACACCTCCGATTTAATAAGATAATGACGGGAATATGGAGTGAAGACGCGTGGCTCGTTCTGACAGTTCCGCCCATACAAGTCAGCCATATGGATTTCCCACTTTTTTTCTTAGCTTTTAGACCGTTTTTGTGGCATCAGCTTGGAAGGTGGCAGGTGTAATGCGTTAACAGAGGTCAAAAGTTTATATGCAATCAAAGAGAAAGCTTTTGTTAAGTTTTCTGAGTATTTATTTACTTTTTTTTCATGCAGAAATTTGAGGCAAACAATTGTAAAATACAAGGTGCAGTAAGATGGATTAAAAAGTACGAAAGTAATTTATGATCTGGAATCTTTTCAATAAAGAGTGCCCTTCCCAAATAAATATATTTGCTTCAACAGATATTTGTCTTAAAGAACAAGCAAATGAATTTTTGAAAAATGTTTATAATTTATTGCAAACTTTCAGTAATAAAATATTGTATGTAATGAATCCAGCTGTAGTTCATTTCAATTCTCTGAAGAAAACATTGTTTAAGGTTGGTGAAAGTATAAAATAATAATGTTACTAAAAGTCATTTTCGATGACATAACGAAAGACATTTGCATTGAAATGAAATGGAATCGCTCTTTTGAACTACATTTTATCAAAGCACGAAATGTGAGCAATGATATTGTTCTACTTCAAATTTTGTGAAAAAAGCAAATAAAACATAAAATCACCAGCATTTGACATAGACTGTTACTATTAGTTTTCTCTTGAAAATGGAAAAAAAAACGCTATAGAAACACAGAGGCTATAAAATCAGCTAAGAGGGAGCTAAAAGTAAGCAAAGAAAATGTTTAAATGAGTTAATAAGTTTTACACAATTTTATAATTGCTCTTGTCATTTTAATGTTGTTTTTTTTTAGTATCAACAACTATTGCAGAGTCAGCTACTACTGGTAGTTGCGTAACAGTGTCAAATGTCGTTTCGTTCAAAAGTGGTGTTTATTCTTTCTTCAAACAAATGTATGTATTGTGTACAAAAATGAACAACATTTTAGTGTGAAAGTTATATACACTTATAGAGATAGTTTTCGGCCAAGTTTCAAAGTATATCATTAAATACCGACCTTAAATCTCTATATTTCTAGACTATATTAAAATGAAAGCTAATCTCTACATCATGTAAAAACGAAACGCAAAAGAGAACTACCAAGCACTCTCACACCTCCCAGACAGTGAAATTATGACGAAATGTGGAAATATTTCGCCGATTTTCATCTGGCGAGTATTTTCGTCGATTCGAATTCCTTCGACTGTCAGAAGTGTGAGTGGCAGCCGAGGTTTGAAGGCAGATATAATGCGCTTAAAAGAAACTGCCTGCGGCTTCTAAGGAGGAAATGGGATATGGTCTCCGCAAGGGAGGTGATAAAAAACGAAAGTAGAAATGCATCGCAGGTGCCCGGGACAGCGGAGGAAATCCTTTTTTCGTTGCATTCTGCTTACATCTTATTTGTCAATTCCAGATTTTTTTTTTGGCCCGGGATTGGTGGGGACCTGCAAATTGAATGACGAAGGTGGTATTTCGTACCAATTACCCACACAAATAAATAAATAAATTAAATTATATATATGTATTTTTATTTATTTATTTTGTGTGTGTCAGTGTATTTTTGTTCAGTTGAACTTCAGTATTCCGGATCCATTCTTCCACATATATCCTGGTCCGCCAAATTAATTCGGATCCTCATTTAATAAAATAACCAATCACTGGAGCCAAATGAAAAAAAAAATAAAATGCTGTACACAATAAAAATTATATTTTAAATTTATTGCACAAGAGAACATAATAAAATCCATTACGAAAATACAATATACGTACAGCCTATAAATTTGCATTATTGCTCTTACTCGTCTTTTATTTATACAATACGTACATATAAATGGCAATCCATATAAATTGAAGTCCGGTTTAACGGGGTTTGGATTAATGGGGGTTTACTGTTATTGAGGACATTTTTTATCCAATAATGTTTTCAGTGTTCACTTTTTGGTGGGAAAATTATAGGATAACCTTCATGAGAACTAACTCTAAAGCTCTCAAATCGTTTTAGCAGAGCACTTATGAAGCCTCGTTGGATGGAAATTTCTGCTCTAACTTTTTGATGCCAAAAATAAAGGATAATCTTGATCAGATCAAACTGAAAATATTTTAACTATACTCGCAATAAAATCAAAAGATGAAAAATGCACTCAAATTTACTGTTTTAAAAAGCATTCCAAAAGTTTGTTATTCACATATATTTACAAGTCCAACTGCCAAATACATGTTATTTGCATATACTCTGCGAAATATTACTATCGCAATATACTCAAAGCAGTTTTTTGCCAATTGATTCCAGAAAATAAACTTTTTCTAGATGTATACACTAAAGAACTAATTCCGAATTAACGGTAGCTTTCCCAGAATGACCTGTCCCCGAAGGTACACTTTGATGCATTTAAATGTTAATAGCGTAAAACAGGTTGGAGTATCTTAATCCCACCTCAGGGATTATGATCATTTAAATGTGCAATAAATCAGAGGTAGAAATACATATCGGGGAGCTATAATTTTTGGATTAAACAAGGTTCTTCCTGCTAAAAATACCCTGTTTGCACTTCCGTAGAAATTCTAATGGACATGAGTCATTAAAACTTGAAAAATTTATCATTTCGACTACGGGGAAAGCAAATGTTTAAAAAGATAACACTAATGAAAGCTTTTACCACCAGGAGAGAAATGTGCACACGAATAAGAAGATGATGAGAAAATAATCTGGAGGAGAAAAGAAAGTTGATTTTTCATTAAATTTGTACAAAGTGAATCATTTGCTTCAGTCATATAATCAGAGAGTGTAATTGAATGTTCGACGGAAAAGTAAGATGGGCTTTTTTTTTTAAATAAATTTTCTTTAAAAATTATTTTTATAAATTGCAACATTTTGGCAATAAGAACTGCAATTGGTAAAGACATTAAGAAGCCATGATGAAGCCTTACTAGCTGGTAAAATTTTGAACTTGTATCTTATTAATTCACTTGTTTTCACTCGATTCGTGTAAAATCCGTATCAAGTTTCAATGTCATGCCTTTATTAGAATGAACAAAACATCAAAATTTAAACTATAGCCACCGTGTAGTTTATTTTAATGCGTAACCAGTGAGCTAAAGATACTCTAAGTTTGAAAGAGTTTGATGACAAAGGTTCAGAAATTGCAAAATTTTAGACACTTTAAGTAAAATTGTTTTCTTCAAATGATCCACCGAAGACCTTAACACGAAATTTTTATTAGAGTATGCTTCTAACAAATTGCAATTGTACATTACAAGGTTTTAAATATTACAGTCTACTTAAAAGGATATTAACATCAAAGTATTTGATTTCGAGTGTCAGGTAGAATGAGAAGTACAAAATATAATCTGGAGGAGAAAAGAAAGTTGATTTTTCATTAAATTTATACAAAGTGATCATTTGCTTCAGTCATATAATCAGAGAGTGTAATTGAATGTTCGACGGAAAAGTAAGATGGTTTTTTTTTTTTTCCCTTTAAACATTATTTTTATAAATTGCAACATTTTGGCAATCAGAACTGCAATTGGTAAATACATTAAGAAGCCATGATGGCCTTACCAGCTGGTAAAATTTTGAACTTGTATCTTATGGATTCACTTTTTTATTTGACGAAAAAAAGAAAAACACGCAAAATATTGCAAGTTATTCGATATTTTCATAATTTTCCAGAATCATCCATTAAAGCCATGTTTACGCTTCGATAAACTCTGCACAAAATCCATTCCGAATGTTCTCTTTTTTCTTCTTCAGAAAGCAGCTACGGAAAATTTGCCAATTACCCTAATGAAAAGGTCGGAAAGGAAAAATATGATTCAACTGATCAGTACATTTCCTAAATGAAAAAAAACGAGTTGGCGCTTTATTATTCACTGAAACGCAGAGTTGAAAGGGAAGTATCTTCTTTCGTTAAAAGAGCTCTTTAATATACATATAATAAATATAATGACATTGAAATATGAGAACAATTTAGTTGCATGAAGAACGAGTTAAGTCTTCTTTTCTAGTCTGGTCCCTACGCAATTCTGAGCCAATTATTAACGGTGCATCAATTCAATCGTCTCAAATTACACAGCTAGTTATGCTATTATTTCATAAGAAATGAATTATTTTTAATGGTAGATTATCTGAGTCACACACTTCTAGGAACAGAAGTGGTCTAAATATTTTCTTAGCGTCGTAATAATCTAGAGCTATTTTATATATTTAGCCATTTTGTTGAAAATAACAAATGTGGGACCAGGACTTTAATCACATTTATTTTATTACTTCTAAAAATAACGTTTTGTTTCCATTAATTTGAATGTCATGCGATATTGATTATGAATGTCCTTGAATATGCCCTGATTTTGACAATTGTTTAATAGATTTGTCAATCATACAATATAATCATTTCTATCTGTTAACTTTTGTGACTAGCTTCTAAAATATCTGTAAGTTTTCCTAGTAACTTCTGCAATTTGATGCAGTAAATTTTAAATTGTTTTTTATAACCGTACATTAAAATCTTATTTTATAGGGTTTCAGTTTTTTCTTGTATGTATTTCTTTGCCAAGTTTTTAGTTTCAACAAATAACATTAAGCATACGTTTTGTATCGTTTATAGTTCGTTTCACACACATACGTTTTGAATTTTTTCGTTTTCTATAATTTTACATGTTCTTCAGGAAATTTAAAAATAGCTTGATAATTTACAAGTGTTCTGTCCCGAATTATTTTAAGTGCGAGCCGCTTGGAGAAAAATGTTGGACACCACTGTTTTCAAACATAGCAAAAAAACTGTTTGAAAAATTGAAATTTATCTATACTTTTCTTTTAAACAGACAGAACATATCTTCTAAAACTGTCTGAAAATCCACTCTGCAGCTTAAAACTTGACTGAACGAAGTCGATGTAAAAATACCTGAAACCACTTTAAAATAATTGTTATTAAAACAAAATAAGCACATTGCATGCGTTCTATACAAAATCAAAACCATTATTCATCACACTTTCCGGTAAATCAAGTCCAGCCCAAGCAGCCAAGAACTTTCTAAAAATTACTTCCCCGCCTCGAATGTTCCAAAGCACCTTCTCCGGTGTAACTTTCCCTCAACAAACTTTTCGAGAAAAATCCATTAAACGCTTAACAAAGTAACAAACTACTCATACAACGGTGCACTCGAGTCGCGGATCCTGCTTGCCCCCAAAATCCATTAAACTATTAACAAATTGCGCTGCTTTCAGCCTTGACGCCCCGTTGAACTAATATTCCATCAAAGTCCCCAAAGAAAAAAACGGCAATTCCCCGGGCTAATTCCACCGTCACATCCAAGTATATTGCAGCGGGCATGATTTATGCAAGGATATCTATCTTTTATGACCGAAACGTCAAACACAGACGCCGTATATTTGACAGGTTATCATAAATGACCTAAAACCAGTTAACCAGGGTGGAAATCAATTGGGCAAAGATCTGTTTAATGTACAGCTATCATTTTTGCCCTAGGGAAAAATCCCCCCCCTTGTGATTTATACAGGGAAGTATGCTCGCAAAATAAGGCACTTCATGGTAGTTAGGGAATTATTTATCGCGAGGTTGAGCTACCCAGGAATGCAAATCCTCGGCAGACTTAATTTGCTATTGATGCGTTGAGAGTTTCGGAATGAATTCTTTTGTTTAAACAGTGAAGAAACGGATGCAGGCCAGGAAGTTAGGACCATATCTTCAGGAGATAATAGAGTAAGTTGGTGCTGAGAGTATCTTCATTGTCGTTGTCGCATTTTATAGCGTCTTTCATCATTTTACGAGGATATAAATATTCACGGTCGTTTGTTATATTTGCAGCGTGAAACTAAGTCACATTAATCTTAAAATATTGTGCTGTATTTACGGAGCACGCTATACAATAACCTACTTGGAAAACTACTGCAAAATGGAATGGAGCACGTGCCTTTTTATGTTGGACAGTTATGATTTTAGAGTAAATAAAAATGTAAATATGTGAAACTGGTTTAAGTCTTGAATGGGATTGTTATGTCAAAATGTTACTATACATGTAGAAAACTTTTTTACGAAAATATTATCAATAGGTGGGCCTAATCCATTACTGCGAGTAAGGCATAATATACTTGCACTTTAATCCAGGAATTTCAAGCATTGGGTTTATAGCTTTTATATATTTGATAATAAGTAACCGTTACGTATCTTAATAATATACAATATCAACATTCTAATTTTGTGTACTTAAAGAACAACAAACTGTATATTTTGCGAATGTGATGAAAATAACCAAGTCCTCAAATTGCACAAATTATTATTTTTTCATATATTTATATTTTTTGGAACGAGCCAGGCACTGTCATACAGTGATATTTTTATCCACTGTTCATTGCAGTACACTTTATTGCAGTTATTGGAATTAAATTATCAGTATGAAAAAAGAAGGCGTAAGTTTATTCGTATTCACAGAAAACATCATAATCCCTTTTATAATTAGCCTCCAACATTTGCGAAGATAAAAAATCTCTCCAACTAAAGAGCAAAAATTTTGATATGGATTCTTACCAACAGTCTCGAATAATACTACGATTTGAAGGACAAAACTGATTGTCCTTATAGAACCGCAGTAAAGAAAGCAAAGACGAGAAAATAGCTATTTTAAATCTTAATGTGAAAAGTATCAACTTAAAATGAAAATGGTTCTGTACAAGAAATAAACTCGATGTTTCTTGCTCACAAGAGAAATATAAAGCCTAAATAAAATGTCCATTACATTTTTTTCGGAGTGGAGGGAAGATATAAATTAAGAAGGGGTAAGATTTTTAACATACATAGCAAAAGTTCTTCCCTAATTAGTACCGTAAAATGGGGTGTATAGGAACAGCGGGGTCAATCGGAACAAAACTTCCCGACCGTACAAAGAAATTCTTCATAAATATACTATTGAGTATTTTTCGCCATGAATTTTTTTTTTTTAGAAAGGTAAGATCATAGGAAGTAGGCAAAAATTACTTTTGTCAATCTGGCAACGCTACTGGCTTCTAAAGAGGACTGCACGTTGAATGCTAGAAAACATCACATTTTCATAGACTGCAAAACTTCATATGCAAGAACAAACCTTCTTATATTTAAAAACTATGAGTGGTATGTTTCAATTATACATGTATCTGAACAACAGAATACCACATTAGAATTTACATTTTTTATAAATTGTGTCATAAAAGTGAAGAATTCTGAAAAATGCCATAGGAAAAAAATTTGCGGGGTGAATCGGAACACTTAGTTCTGTTGTTCCAATTCAAACTTATTTGAAGGAAGCTGTTTGAAAAATCAAGATTCTAACCCTAATTTTTCTAATCAAGACAAGGACAAGGATTTATTACTGTTTATCCCTTCTCGTGAGCAACTAGATCTTAGAATGACAAAAGTTGCAGATTTCAAAAGATTTTTTCTCCATTAGACTTCTTTTTACTTAAAATAAAAGGGGGAAAGTCACATAGACTTTATGTAGTAAACGTCCAGCACACAGACAGTGATGAATAAGCGAAAAAATCTTTCAGGACAATCCCCGAAACCCAGAAATTTCAAAAAACTAAAGAAAAGGTAGAGTTCATCCCAGGAGATGTTATGAAAAAACTTAAGCCAAGTCACAATTGCAAGTTTTAAGGACAAGTACATATTTGTGGACGATATGAGTGACTTCTATTCATGTTAAATCTTTGTATTTCAATTCAAAAGTATTTCTTAAAATTACTTTTCATTTTTCATAAGTTCAAAATTATTTCGAATTTTCACAAATTATAAACGTTTACTGGTACTGAAATTATACATTTATTTGACAGTAATTATCTGTTCTTATTCTCCCCCATCAATATTAGTCATGTTTGTGAGACCTATTACAGATTAAATTGAAAAAAATAAAAATTTTAACAAGTGTTCCGATTGACCCCTATCAGCGGGGTGATTCGGAACACCCATAATTTGCTATATATTTTAATAGTAATTGTTCAAAATCTTTTGTCTTTGCTTGGAATATCAAAAGTAAATCAAGACCGAAGTTTTTATCCAAAAAATAAAATTAAAAAAAAATCTTTTAACTGCTTTTTTTACAATCAAAGCTGAAAAGTGTTCCGATTAACCCCATTTTACGGTACTCTAGTATTTTTCAGAAAGAAAAAATTCTCTGTGTTGGAAATGGAGCACATTTTCAAGAGAATATTTTCCAACATCTTCGAACAAACCTATAGCCTAAAAGACAATACACACCATTTTTAGAGACCGCAAGCGAAAAAAGAATAGCTATTCGAGTCTTAGTAGGAAAAGCATCAGCAGAAAATGAAAAGGTCCCGTACAAAATAGAGTAGGTGGTTAGAGTGAGCCCTCACAATTGCAATAGGAAATTGGAAGGGGACACGGCACAGTATCTACCCTGGAAGAAACAAAATCGATCATCTCTCTCTCTCCGTCGCAAAAATCTAAATTTACTTCTAGTTTTTTGCCTCTTTCGAACTCATTAATCCAGAAAAAGAGGAATCGATAACAGCAGTCTATTTTACTTCGGGATAAGAAGACATAAGAAAAGAAAGAGAGCCCCCGCTGCCCCCATCCAGCGGCGGTTAGACCTCTTTCCCATTTCGGAATTGGAAACTCGTTACTTCGAAGTCGCTGATCTGAAGTGAAGAAATAGTTCCGAGCTTACAATTCGTACAGTTCACAGTAGTTGGACTCGGAGAGATTGTTTTTACTTCGACGTGTTCTGTTTTTTAGTTTCCCTATTCCGAAAAATAACCTGAGATTTCTTCCTACCAATGTACTGCAAAGGTATATATATATATATATATATATATATATATATATATATATATATATATATATATATATATATATATATATATATTAACATAAACAAAGTAGTTGAAGAATCAAATGGAACAGAAAAATAAACTTCACCACACAGGTCAAAAGGCGCCTATGGCAGCTCTTTGAAACTGGTAGCAGACATATTTATAAATAGAAGTATAAAATCTTGTGAAAAATCTGTTAAAAACTGAAGTAAAGATAAAATTCCCAAAAGACCCTGGGGCCTTCATCAGGGGGACCCCCCTAGGGTAGGGAAAAAATGGAGTGAGATGTTTCTAGCAAGTTGCAGGCAAATCGCCTAAAAAGTTGCAACTTTTAGCCCCCGACATCTCACAAACAAGCAGTAGGTCACTGGAAGTCCAATTCATTTATGCATATACACGAGAGAATACAATTCAAAAGACACTAAATATAATCAATAAAATTCAAATAGAACAGATGACATGAAATTACAATAAATACAAAAAAAGAACTTTCAATCAACAATGTAAGAACTACCAACCTGAGGCCTTTTCAATGCGCTACTGATAAGACTGTTGGTCAAATTCGCGGGGTAGCAGTTTTGACCAACCCAGTCTAATTGTTACTTTAACTGAAAACTGCTACCCCGCGAATTTGACCAACAGTCTTATCAGTAGCGCATTGAAAAGGCCTCAGGTTGGTAGTTCTTACATTGTTGATTGAAAGTTCTTTTTTTGTATTTATTGTAATTTCATGTCATCTGTTCTATTTGAATTTTATTGATTATATTTAGTGTCTTTTGAATTGTATTCTCTCGTGTATATGCATAAATGAATTGGACTTCCAGTGACCTACTGCTTGTTTGTGAGATGTCGGGGGCTAAAAGTTGCAACTTTTTAGGCGATTTGCCTGCAACTTGCTAGAAACATCTCACTCCATTTTTTCCCTACCCTAGGGGGGTCCCCCTGATGAAGGCCCCAGGGTCTTTTGGGAATTTTATCTTTACTTCAGTTTTTAACAGATTTTTCACAAGATTTTATACTTCTATTTATAAATATATATATATATATATATATATATATATATGTCACTCTGTGTGTGTGTGTTTAGTATTTGAACATAAAGCAAAATAATAAAAGATCAGCTTAAAAAAATTTCATCTGTTTTGGGAGCTTTTTACACACCCAAGTTCTTGAAAAAAAAATTCTTTGTTCAAAATTTAAAAAAGAAATAAATAGTAAAAAATCTAAAGTTTTTTGCCATATTTTTGCGAATTTATTATGATTATTTTTTGTGTATTTAGGTGATTTTTCCTAGCAGTTGATTTACTTATGTGTAAAAATTAAATTTTTTCCTTACTTTTACATATATATATTATAATAAATAAAACATGATAAAAGACTTGCGATCAATATGTGTAACAAATATTAAATATTAATAATGTTTTGCTGCACATAGTAAAAATAATAACAATGATAGCAATAATAATTAACGCTTCAACAATACACGAAATTTTTCTAGAAATTTTACCGATCCGTTGATTGTTAAAGGTTGATAACCTCTGATCTATACAATTTGTTTTTGCTTAGTAACACTTATATTAGCTTAAACACAAGCAAGCATGTGACTTTTTCTTGTGTTGTGTTCCGTTTTTAGCAAAAATTCTATTTATGTGGTTTCATTTACAACACTGCACTAAATTTCCTCTCTTAAATTATTATTATATCACATAATATATATATATACATTATGTTTTTGTTTCGTTTGATTAAAATAAATTCCTCTTTCTTTCAATCATTTATCAGCACTATTTACATCTTTGTTTGTTTGGAAAGACCCAAAATCACTTAGTATTCTGTCCGAATCCTTTGGAATTTGAATATACAGCATAAAATAAATGTACCCTGTGAACTAAATCGTTCAGAGCATTATCATTAAGAGCAGACACAAACAACGACGAAACGAAATTCATAAAATTATTCTAGAATAAATTTGGTTTTCAATTGTTTGTTTAAAAAATATTTGAGAGAATAATAACTGTACATGTTTTGTTCAGACCAGACTAGAATTACTTTATTTGCATAAAAGAAAAACACATTCCTAAAAACTCGTTAAAAATGAACTCAATAATGCTAGTAGTCATTTAATTTATTACTTTTACGGCATGTGATTTAAAACGGTTATTCAGATTAAGTATTTCGCATAAATAATAGAATTGCATTGGGGAAAAAAATTACTTTTTAAGCACACTAGACTAGCATTTTATTAGATTAGTATATTATCTAATGTGCATATATTGCGAGCACATAATGTACAATAATGTTTAAAAAATTCTACTATTTGCTAAAGAAATTATGTATTTATTATTTGTAACTTTTATTAAATTAAAACATAAAGTTTCAATTTTACTAGAAGGAATTCACAGAACATGCTAAAAAAAAGTAAGTACAAATACCTTTTAAGAAAAAGACAGATCTAGAGCTTTCATTTCTTACCTGTAAAAGAAAGAAAGAATAATCAATCACTTACTCTTATTTTAAGTTATAATAATAATGATAGATTGCAAAAAAAAAGGATACCGCAAGAAAATAAGTAGTGGAAAAACTATCAAGCCTAGTATGCACATGATTTTTCACACTTAGCTTGTCAATAGTTGAGGGAAGGGGGGTGGGATTTGCATTCTTTTTTTTTTTTTTTTCGTAAAACAAAATGGCATGATTAAAAAAAAAGTTTGTTATAAAAATATTCAATTATCTGTAAAAAATGTTGATATAACTTGCATACATTTATTTTGGAATTAAAAAAATCGTTTTAGTGCAAAAACAGAGTTTTGCCATTTTTTTTATTTGAATTTTCTCGGCATTTTTTTTTTTTTTTTTATGAAGTACAAACACACTTAGAAGTAATGTTCATAAAAAAATTGTTCAAAACCGAGTCATTTGGTAAATACAACTGGAATAATGCAACAATATGAACCTTGAGAATTGTTTAGTCTACCTTTTGGAGAAGCAGTAGGGTTAGCGTCAAATAACCAGTGACGTATTCTCTGTTACAAAAATCGTCGTCGATACTTAAAAAAACATCAAATATAAAATCGCTTCAGAAAATTATTACGATTAATTATTCGGAAAATGTCTATTTTAGTGAATATAAAATCAGCATTTTCATGCAAAATAAAAATAAAAAACTTTTTTTTTTTCATTTCTCTTTCATGCACAATAACCAATAATCTTAAAATCGCAGTTCTAGAGCTTAGATATGCCACCTTGTGGTAATTGAAGAAAATATCCATAGAGGTAAAGTACTATTTTAATTTCCCTCGGACCTCGTAGAACCGAATAACATAATACTCTACATAAGCGGTTTAACTTCTTTCATTAGCCATTTGTTACAGACTGCAAACCTACAGTTTATTTGAATTACAGAAAAGTAAAATATTTTTTAATACCTTGAAATAATATACAAATCTATTTTTAGTATCGTCTGCTAATCATAATATAAAAAAAATAACATGAATTTAAAATTATCTGCTTATAATATAGAATGAGGTATTCCAAAAAAAAAAAATTAAAATATCTTATTCTTTGTTTTTTATAAATCATGTGTATAAATATAAACCTTTATTATGCAGGTTTTGAAGTTTTACCCAATATTTTCTACAAAAGAAACTAATGTTTGGCAATTGTTTACTTCGAACAAAGAAAAATAAAATCCCTTTCGAGAAATATCCTTAGCATCATACCATAGTTTCAACTCCCACCCCCTGTGTTTTTCACTAGAGTAAAAGTAAACAGAATGCTAAAACTTTATTCGCCATAAATCATCAACCATTCCGGATAGCATAAACTATATCTTATCCGACAAAGAACTTCTCAGCAGGCAGTCATTTGCACGAACCATATTGGCGTTTCTTCTTAATGGAATTCCAGTTTTAAATAATAACCTCGTCCCCGATGCTCAGCACAGAGCTCCCAAACCCATCCGGAGGAATAAATTTTTGAGACTCGAAATTCAATTAGCCATTCTTCGTCCAAAGTAGTCCACGTCAAAAGATGCGTTTGGACATAAATTCAAAACTAGTGAGAGAAGTTACCGGGCTCTCTTCTCTTTTAAATTAAGTTTTACTCAACGCGCGATGGCGTAGTAATTTACATGTAGTACCATGGGATATGGTTTGTTGGGAACAAGTGTTACTTAGATGTATTCGTAGCCAATGGCAGGCTCTCCTGGTGTGTGAGAGGTACGAGATTTAAATTTACGCGAAAGTTAATTATTGTGCAATCTTGGAGTTGAGATTTTAGAGATAGAGTTGGAAAGTACTTCGTTTAACAGGAAAATAACATGTTGTGTTTTAGCCTGTTTCTGTTTGCAAGGCAACATATCAGATAATATAGTATATTGCACGAACGGTTTTGTAGTTTTTGACTTTAAAATAAAAATGTTACTTTGAAATTGTCAATTTCATTGCCAAATTTTTGGCTTTATACGATTAGGGGCAACGTGTTGGTGATATGAAAAAATTAGGTCGATTAATAATTGCTACGGAATCTGATTTCGCACTGGTTAATATTTTAACTTATATACTATATATACACCAATCTTGTAATAATCATTTTGGTAGAAACTTTCTTCATTTGAGGTTTTATGTACAGTCGCAAAGCTATGGTACTGCCCGCGGTAATCGATTGCTCTTGCAGCCGTTACGTAATTTGGGGTTTCGGATTTGATATGTGCCCTTTTCAGGAAGGCCCATCTTTACTGGTCAGCGTTTCACCAAAGGGCCTAACAGCCTAGGGTGAGCTTTGGCTAAGAAGAAGAAGACCAAGTTGTTAAACCGTCATTTTTTTTTTATCTTGATACAATATGATGGGTAAAACTTTTGTTTGAAGCATTATACAGACTTTGGGACTCGTTCATGTCTAACATGATTCCATTGACTCAAATAAGATCAATTGCATCCACCACTTGTGCAATCGAAAACTGAATTCTCGCAACTAGAACATTTTTAGATGACAGTGCTGTTAAGACGTCGTTTTATGTCTGCACATATTTGATCAAAAAAAGAAATAATATCAATAATAAGCTATTTTAATTTCTAGTACACAATTCTAGCTAAAATAATTAGAAATGTGCAACTAATTTCCGTGACTTGGCCAAATTGAGCAAAAAATACAAAACTACAAAAAATTATCGTAGAAAAAAAAGTAGGAATTGATTTATTAGTAAAACAGAAGCATTAAAATCACAGAATGACAACGTATATTTCTGCTACGTAGTATTACAAAATAAGTCATATTTTTTTCCCAGAAATTCAATTAGCTATTCTCCACAGACGATACGCATACACCTTTCGCTCTGGATGTAACTTCAAAGCGCCAGAGGGTCGAATATAAGGAAGAATTTCAAATTAGATTTCATTCCAAAGAACGGAGAAATATTCGGAATCAGGTGATATCCCTTGCATTGAGTAGCCGCTTATTGGTTATCTGCTGGGGGTGGGGTGGGACGGGGGGGGGGGGGTTGTCGTGGAGTTGGTAAGTTACCAGAAATTCGTAGAGAGATTTTTCATGTTTATCTTCTGCGAGGAGCTAATTTATGTTGGGAAATATCTGATGTGAATGTTGTATGGGAAGCGAAGAAAAATTTTTTGGTTGGCAGTAAATTCTGAAAACATATTTTTCGCTTTACTTTTAAGAAGGGTTTTTCTTTGATGCGTTTTTTAAAAGTAGTTGCGTAAACTGGTGTAAGAAGATTAGAATTGTTCTGTGGATAAAATGATATCGTGAAAATTTGATTTCTAAATATAGTCAACACTTGAGTTGATTTATTTTACACAAATACTGTAGCTTATCATTTAGCATGTTGAAATTTATTCTGCCTATAAAAAAGTACTTTTCGAAACCTGCAAAGCTCGTGGCTGAATTACGTTGATTTTATTGTGCTCAAATTCTTATTTTATGTATTACAGTTTTAGCAGAAATTAAGGTGATTTATTTCTTAAAAAGTATTTTCAATAATATGCAATTAAGTATCAAAATTCGCAGTTTCAACGACGTAGTAGTTTCAAAAGACTTATGACAAACAAATTAGACAGACGAACTAGATTATTATAATCCAGTCTATATTAATATTTTAGCTGCAATAGCAGAAGGAATATGCCGTTATTTCCTGCTCCTATCAATTAAGCCTTGAAAATACCGGCAGAATTTTCTAAACTACAAGCACACACAATATATTACAGAATTCAGAAGCTCTGTATTTCATCAACGTGCAAACACTAAATCGCATCGAAATGCAGTTTCTATTTAAGCTTAAACAATGTATGAGAAAATATATCCCCAGATTTTACAAATTAGATTTTATCTCCGAGGCGAACTTACAAGGCTAAGACTTAGGTGTTAATATATTTTACACCAAACAGTCAACGTCTTTGTAGAGCCCAGGCAAATATTATCTCGGTGCTTGCTTCTTCCGTCTTAATGACATGGGAAGGAGAACTTGGGAAGGATCGGCAAGCAAATCTGTTTCAAGTTGAAGTTAAACTGCGCTGAGTAGATGGGCGATAAATCTTTTGCGTGTATCTATGAGCGGTTTTTGTTTATCGGGATTCTGGTTGTTCTAACGTGAAAAAGATTTAATTTTGATGGATAGTTCCGAAAATTAGTTTTTGTATTCGTTATCGAAAATGAAACTATTGTTTAAAAGGAAAAAACAGTTTGCATGTTCTCATTGACTGAGGCGATTTTAAGGTGGGTATAAGGCAATATTGATAATATTGAGAAGTGATAAAAAATGGTTGTGGCGCATGCCCAAAAATATAAATAAATATTTTTGCTATATCATACTATTTCGCTAATAATCTTAATTGTACCTGCAGCTGTTACTTGAATAAAAATGAATACTATTGGAGATTTCTTTTCTAAAGAACTGCGTTGCAACTCGTAGGCAACGTACGAAGATTCGAAGGTTTAAAAAATAAATTAATAGTAATAATAAAAAAAAAAGAAACATTTTTTTTGGAAATGGGGCTCATAGGAGTAAGGCCGGTACTCTAATTTTACACTAGAAATAAAAGATTAAAGAAACGGGGGAAAAGTTCGTGAAATTATATTACAGGAAATACCCCCTTTCCTAAGTCTCGCTCCCTGCTACAAATGTTTTTGAAATTTTCATCTCTGTAGTCTATTAGAAGAGCGTTGGCATTGACAGTAGTTTTAACAAAATAACACGCAAAACATTACAAAGCTACTAATTAATGTCTAAACCAAGAGGCATACATACATACATACTGATAAACATTTCCGTATTTTAAAATCTGGCTAACAGTTTTCTTGAATGTATTCAATAATTATAATTTCTTTACTGTGGATAACTATGAAGTAGTTTATGATTGCTTATTTCACTTCATGATAACAAATACAATAAAACTTAAAAATTATCACGGCAGTTTAAAATTGAAAAATTATAGCTCAAAGGTACCCTGAATGACGATAATTTTATTCTATATTAAGAACGAGTATTAGAAGAAACGCCATCGGTCAACACCACATTTTAAATTGAATGTAAAGGCCATACCGAAAACTCAATTCAAGCATTACCAGTAAGTATGGAAAGCGAGGGAAATAAAATGAAACGAAAGCGTTAAAGTAAACCAATCTTCACGGGACAATTTCCACTTTCACTCAGCAGCGCAAGTCTACCAAAGTCCCCATTGTTGAAGTAACCCCCAAAGCCTGGTAGCATAAAATTCAGATGAACTATTTTTCGCATCTTAACAAGAAGTCCCATTTCGAAGACATATTTTTGGAATGCAGAGGGAGGGCGCCTCATTAAAATCGAACTGATGACACGATTTTCCCACCCCCGCACAATCCTTTTAAAAAGGGAAAAAGTCCCGTCCCGTTTTCCCTTTTAGACGGGTTCTCCCCCTAATACATCTCCCCAACCATCCGCGCCACAATAGCTGTAAACTAGGAAAGCTGATTGGTAAACTGCCAACTTCTCCAAACTCTCTGCCCCAGTCGTCGGATCGATAATATCTGCTGCTCTTGCTGCTCCCTCCTTTTGTCATCATCGCCACCAACATCCACGGAGCATGCGCAGTGCAGAGGTCGGGTCCGCACAAATGCGAGGCTCTCTCCTTTCGAATAAAAGGGATAGTCGCCCCACATTCCAGTGGAAAAAGAGCCCCTTTCTACACACGCTGGTATTTTTCGAACGTTCGTTTTCATCCGCGATCGCGTTTGAATGGAACAGAGGGGGGTGGGGGAAGGGGGGAGGATCATCCCTCCGTCCGCATGTTGTTTATTTGATTCTTCGATTGCGCCCCGCGGTTAGGTTAAGGCCAATGGGGCCAGTTCTCATTTCCGAAAAAAAAAAAAGTTCGAGTATTGGAATAAGGAGAACTGATTTTGTGTCCAAGAAAATCTTGTATTCTTTTTTGGAAAACGTTCAGCTAGTTTATTTGAGTCCTGTTATGGAGGGAGTTGGAAGTTTTCTATGTATAGTCATATTCAATTTAGCAAACGGTGTTTGCAAAGTTCGATTTTCGATATTTATTTGAACGTTCGTTTCTCGGAAAGAAGTTTTAGTAATAGAATAAGAATGAGTCGTTTCAAAAAGGAAGAGAAAAAGTAGAAAACTGTCCACGGACATATTTAAATATTTCATATGATAAAACTTATTATTGACACGTAGTTCTTATTTTAAGAAACTGATGAAAATTAAAATAATGTTTTAAATCAGTACCGAAAAACTAGACAATATGTTACTAGAAGGACTAGTAATTGCTAAAATTAATAAAGTATTCCTTTTTCTGTGATGGATTTTTTTTTTTTTTTTTGAAAATATCAACAGAAAATATAAAAATCATCGATTTATCTAGTTTTGCAAATTCTACTAACATTTCTTATAAAACTTTCAGAAGTATTGAAAAACATCGAAGAAAAATTATTCTTTATGCTTAAATAACTTAAGATTTAATTATATACTATTTTTTATGTTTTTCTAATTCCACTACACGCTCAAAAACTTTCCTCAGGTGTACCAAGTACAAGATCGAAAATACCAAAGAAAATTGAATTTTGCAGATATATAATTGTTAAGTTTCCCCTATGTACTATGCTTCACAAATTCTACTAACCTATTTAAACTTCAAGAGACGCATCGCATTGATACATGCTTAAGGACTTAGGTAATCTTAAAAGCACACTTAAGAATTAGGATAATAATTTAAAAGAACTAAATTTCTCCAATTGTTTATAAAAGCTTCTGTGAGGAAACATACTACCGGAAGTTCTGAATGAAGGGGCAATCTCATAACTCGTGCTCATGTTCGTCTCAGACATTTCATCATTGTCATTTGTCATTCCATTGTGTTCGACGACTTCCATTCGAATGTAGCACCCAGTTCGATTCTTCTCCAAAAGATTATGTTTGCGGTTGTGAAAGTTCTCCACCGTTTGAACTCCTTTTCAGTTGTTAAAAGTTTCAAAACTTTGTCAGGTGTTCAGGTCAAACGGATGTTGTGCAGATTTGCTATTGCGAGGGTCAAGAAATTCCAATGATAAGCTTTTGAAATTAGATTAAATTAAAGACAACTTATATGAATTTAGTAGAGACTCGTAATAATTGGACTTAAGTTCTTTGAAAAAATAAAAACATATTTTATTGTCTTAAAAAAAAAAAAAAAAAAAAAAAAAAAAAAAAAAAAAAAAAAAACCTTGCTTGTCCTAATAAAGGGAATCTGACTTATCCGATATTTTGTTTCCAAGAGGCAAAGCACGGAACCACTGAGATGGGTACTCAAGTCGTCGCATTGAAGAAGATCTTACCGAAATAAGGGTAACAGGTAAAAAAATAAGGGGATGAATAATAAGAAGAACTTTAAGCCATATCAAACAACGTAGAACGATGCTAATTTTAAATACATATTTTAGTTGAATATGTCAAAAGGATAGCAAAAATGCAAGTTTTAAATTGAGAACTTAGGAAAGTTCCCACTCGCAACCCATCACCCCATTTTTAAGTGGAATGGTTCGCGAGTACTAGGCACGGTTTTCATGGACGGGCAGTATTTTATTGCCTTAAAGCAACAGAAAACGAATGCTTGTCCTAATAAAGGGGAGCTGACGTGTCCGATATTTTGGTTCCGAAAGGGGAAAGCACGGAGCCACTGGTATGGGTACTAAAGTCGCAATGAAGAAGATCTTGCCAAAATAAGGGTAATAGGTAAAATAATAAGGGGAAGAATAATAAGAAGACTTTTGAGCCGTATCAAACAACGTAGAATGATGCTAATTTTAAATACATAGTCCAAGGACATAAGGACGGAACTGCAGTCTTAGGATGCTGTGATCGAGCTGTCGGTGCATTTGCTTCAATTATACCTTAGCCCTGGCTTATGGGAGGTAACTCATTGCATATTACGCAGCTTTTGCCTTCAAATTTTGAGTTGAGCCGCACCATGGTTTGCGGACGCTCGCTGGTAAGATAAATTCACTTTATCTACCAATTTGTTGGCAATCTTAGCTACAATAAGAGGATCTTTGCCTCCAGCTCGATCATTGGCTATTCCTTACTGAGGAGCCCACAGTAAGGACGAAACTGCAGTCTTAGGATGCTATGATTGAGCTGAGGGTGCATTTGCTTCCACTTTATACTTTACTCTTTACGAACAAAAATGAATGCAATTTTAACTTTATATTATTGTTTATTACGAACGTAAAAAATACAGCTTTATTTATAACGGAAAAATAATACAACTTTTCCACAGTACTTAGTTTCAATTTGCTGTTCATAGTTACCAAATTACAATAATTCAGCAAAGTTTCTTAATTTTTGTTGTTAGTTTTAAACGAAAATAGAAAGAGAGAAATGTAAAGCAGTTTAAGTGATAATGCAATTATTTTCTATTTCAACAGTAACTCTTTATTATATAATACGTATTTAGCAGCATTAATCAAAAAACGTGATTTTAGTATGAAAAGGTTGTTTTTTACAGTTTGAAACAAATATTTTGTTTTAGAGTTAAAAAATTTTCATCACATTCAGAGCGCTCAATATTAAAAAACAATAATAAAAAAAGGTATGAATTTTCTAGTAAGATGTTAAACTTTTTTTTTTGTTCCCTTGATCAATTCCTCACAGATTAACTGCAGATGTTGATTGGTTCACATCAACTTCGAATAGATGCAAATTAATAAGTATTCATTAGGGTGGTCACAAAAAATCAATTTTCGAATTTCTTTTGCGGCACCCCGCTAAAATGTGCCAATGGGCTAGAAAATGAGATTTGTAAAGTTTTAGCTTAATCGGATAATATTAACACGTGCCGCAAAAAGGGTAAAGTTAAGAAAAACAGCGATTTTTAGCCAAAAATTGTAGTTTTTACTTTGTAAAACCAAAACTACTGATCCTAGAAGCTTTATTTTGGTCTCATTTTGTAGGAAATTTTATTTTCTTTAAGTCTAATCTTATTTAAAGTTTCGAAAAAAATGATTAAATATTTTTCAGAATTTTCACAAGTCAGGCTGCAACGCAAATCCTCGAAATTGCAAGTAACATGGGGAATTTTTTTTTAAACTAATCTTTTGAGGCACCCCCCTAAAATGTGCCAATAAATTAGAAAATGAGATTTGAAAAGTTTTAGCTTAATCGGATAATATTAACACATGCCTCAAAGTGGGTAAAGTTACGAAAAACAGTGAATTTTTAGCCAAAAATCGTAGTTTTTCCTCTGTAAAACCAAAACTACTCATCTTAAAAACTTTATTTTGCTCTCATTTTGTAGGAAATTTCATTCTCGTTAAGTGCTATCCCATTCATTTTTGCTATCATGTCCAAAGTATTTAATTTGTTTTACTTTGTTAATTAAAAAAGGGGTATTTTCGCGGTACTTTAGAAATAAATGAAACAAATTTCTGTGTTAAGATAGAGGAATTAAGGGGTTAAGTTGTTTCATTTATTTCTAAACTACCACGAAAATACCCCTTTTTTAATTGACAACATAAATCCAACAATAAGCAAATAAATGTAATTGAATATTGTAATGTTTTTAGGTTTTTGCATGAAAATTTCTTATTTTTGATATACTCTACGATTTAACCTGAAAAATGCCAAATAAATACTTTGGACATGATAGCAAAAATGAATGGGAGAGCACTTAACGAGAATGAAATTTCCTACAAAATGACACCAAAATAAAGTTTTTAAGATGAGTAGTTTTGGTTTTACAGAGGAAAAACTACGATTTTTGGCTAAAAATTCACTGTTTTTCGTAACTTTACCCACTTTGAGGCACGTGTTAATATTATCCGATTAAGCTAAAACTTTTCAAATCTCATTTTCTAGTCTATTGGCACATTTTAGGGGTATGCCTCAAAAGATTAGTTGAAAAAAAAAAATCCCCATGTTACTTGCAATTTCGAGGATTTGCTTTGCAGCCTGACTTGTGAAAATTCTGAAAAATATTTAATCCTTTTTTTCGAAACTTTAAATAAGATTAGACTTAAAGAAAATAAAATTTCCTACAAAATGAGACCAAAATAAAGCTTCTAGGATTAGTAATTTTGGTTTTACAGAGTAAAAACTACAATTTTTGGCTAAAAATCGCTGTTTTTCTAAACTTTACCCTCTTTGCGGCACGTGTTAATATTATCCGATTAAGCTAAAACTTTGCAAATCTCATTTTATAGCCCATTGGCACATTTTAGGGGGGTGCCGCAAAAGATTATCTGAAATTTTTTTCCCCCCATGTTACTTGTGACCACCCTAGTATTCATCCTAAAGAAACAGTAGTTCTTTTACTGACCACGAGATGGCAGGACACGCTCAACCAACTTGAAGCGGAAAAATTCTAATGACAGCTACAAATACTTAACATTGCGTTTTCCAGTTGTGCAAACTCATTAATCCTCATAAAATGCAAAAGAAGGATCATTAAAAGGACTAATAAACTATTAAGAAAAATTGCTTGGAGCGGTTTTAGAACACGAAACGTAAAGAATTCCAAAAGTTCTAGGTATTGTAAACACAAAATAAAAAGCATAAAACTCGAACTTTTTCATCGCTTAGAAATAAATTTATGATGTACACTCATTAATTTCTACGCTGTTGTTTCCGGTAAGTTTAATCAAATTCATTTAAATATCAATATTTACCCCTAATTAGACTTAATGACTGGAATTTTCTGGTGACTTATCTTTTTAGGTTATTAGCAAATTAAACTCATTTTTCATTAATAATTTCACACTTACAGCGTGCTGGTGGTAATTCAGTCGTAAATTACTGCCCACTAAAATGAGTGAAGGGGAATAAAAATTTGCCGACTCTTTAATAACCATCAACATGCTTAGCGAAATGAAAGCTTGTTTTAATTGCGCTTTAAAATGAGCACAGTTTAGTCAAAAAGTTGAAAAGAATTAGATTTTCATATTAGTAAGCTCTTTGGCACTTTGGTGTATTATGCTTTATCTCTTTCTCGAAAACACACTTTGTATGAAAACTAGGAATTAACATTTAGATGTTTTGATTGAAATTTTTGTTATGTGTTTTAAAAAAACGTTTTTTTTTTTTTTTTTACAAACGCAAAATAAGAATAATAAACAAATACATAAAATAAACCACCGGATGCCAGCTATAATTCTGAAATAAAAAAAAATATTAGTAAATACTTATTTCATAGAACCCTTCTGCCAAACCTCACTCACTGCAGTTAAAAAATACTTTAAGACCAAACGCGGGGAAACTGATTATATTTTTGGGAGTGGCAAGCAGTACGAAAAAACAATCACTATATTGTTGTACCCTGAGTACCCAATTTGAATACGCTCTTGCAAAAAATTTCGTACAAATCTTAATTATGTACAGAAATCGCAAAAAAAATTAATAAAAATAGTCTCAACAATTTCAATCCAGGGTACTTTTTCTGTTAAGGTACGATTTTCCGCAAAAATCTGGTAACTTTGTGGCCTAGAAAACAAATATTTACGGTTGCTTCTTCGACAGATTTTTTTAAAAATTCTAAACAGAAAAGTCTTTAATACACGATTAATGGGGGATTTCGAAGTAAGTGCATCGGTAAAACTAAACCACTTGTGACAATTGTTCTAAATTGAACTGAAATAGAAATGTAGCTGCTTATGTTTGAAACTCAGATGGAAGCGATAATCCAGTATTCCCCAGGGTTGATTCAATTCCAGGTTCAGGTGGTTTCGCACTTTCCTTCCTCATTTTAAATTAATAATTGATATTTGTCGCATTGAATTAGAGATTTGTGTGGTCTTGTGAGGAACTTCACTACTGCTAATTGTAGTTGAAGATGAGCATTTGGAGAAATCCCTATCTGTGTTATATTTCTGGGAAGTTCAGGTGCAGAGCATTTGAAGCGATAATCCATGGTTCTATTACAAGTTCAACTGGTGGTTCACTTTCCTTCCTCATTTTAAGCAAATACTAATTGCAATTTGCTATACATGCGAATCATATCGCACCCTTGCTACAAAAGTGCCACAACTCAAAAAACTACGTTTTCCAGGAATTGCAAAAAACTGTTCCCGGGCTGACTAGGCACATTTTAGTATTTTTGAATTTGTCAATATGAAGACCAATACATCTCAAACTATGATCGTTAGTTACGCACGTTACTCTACGACGGCTGGACGACAACTCAAGATGTGGCATTTTAGTGGAAGGGGTCCTATGCATCTTGATAACAACAAAACGCCATAACTGCCCTTTGGCGGCTGATTTTTCAATGCAACTTCTGGCTCTTTTGAAGATTGGTAGAGACGTGTAAACTACGTCTAATGACGGTCATAACTCAAAAATTACAATTTTTGAGTTGTGGCACTTTTGTAGCAAGGGTGCGATATGTGGATTTTCGGGGTTGCTAGGGAGTGCGTTTTCTGTAGTTCTGTATTTATTGGTATATCATTATTTTTTCTTCCAGTTTAAAACAACCATGGAAAATTACTTTAAAAAAAGCGAAAGAAAGAAAACTTGACTCTATAAATTCCTCCAAGCTCTTGCGTATCATTCCTGTATGCAATTTACTCTGGAATTAACAAAGCACTTGCATTTTAAAGATATATTTTCAAATTTTTAAAACCGTAGACTCTGCATATTATGTTTGACCTGGGGAATCCCTTAGAGCCCTGGAGTTGTTTTCGCACTTCCAGAATTCAGTCTAGATCCGTTTATGATGCAAATTCATACGAAGAAAGATGTCAGCGAAAATTTAGCTTACCCGAACTAGGCTTTGCTATTATATTGAAACTCTCAGTCTTTGTATTTAATGTAGTGTTTTACTTTTAGTTGATGAAGTTAAAAAGAAACTTTATCAACTTGATATTCCGAAGAATGTACTTTGCTCGTACACTGTAAAAATTGAATGCTGTTTTTACAGTATAATGCAGCTAATTTTATCGTCATTAACTAAAAATTACTAATGTTACCGTAATAAACTGTAACATTGCTACTTTTACAGTACTAAACTGGAAAATTGCTAATTTTACAGTAGTAAACTAAAATAGCTAATTTAACAGTTTATTACTGTGCATTTTACTGTTTTACGAAGGAACCTCTGCTGCCAGTATTATACTGTTATTTTTACAGTATAATACAGCTAAATTTTACAACAATAAACTGTAGGTATCTATTATAGTAAGTAACTGCGAAATTGTTAGTTTTACAGTTTATTACTGAGCATTTTACAGTTTTAAATTGGAACCTCGGATGCAAGTATAATACTGTAAAAACAACAGATCATTTTTTGCAGTGTACAGAAAATTATTAGTTAATATCACGGTCATTCACATGAAAACATCAATTTATTACACTAAATAATATCGTAAAATTTTTTATGCTTGTAAAATCGATTGATAATAAATGCTTCTGATTTTTTTTTTTTTTTTTTTTTTTACAACAAAGACCTCACAAGATTAAATCAAAATTGACATAACGGCGGAATACCGTTCCTGCAAAAATCGTCACGGTTCTTTATGCATTCCGACCCAGCGTGGTGTCAGTAAATAGCGCGGAAAACTATCCCTATTAACTGCTACCCCACCGCGAAAACCAAATACGATGAAGCAGCCAGCAAGAAACATTTTTATTTTTTTATTCCCTTCTTCTCTTCCGATCCGTTCTTCTTTTTAACAACTAACCGGTCCCGTCTGTGTGAGAACGTGGAACATCTCTTGGATGTTCGAAAGTTCGAACGTATGTTCACACGCGAGATCAGGTGCGCTGTCTTCTTCTTCATTCGAGAAGTTGCTGCAGGGGGTAATTATATTTATGCCTTTCTCTTTTTACCAGGCTGGTCCTAACTGGGGATTGGTTCTGTATCAAGAGATGCGTGGCTTTGGATTATTAAAAGACTGCCGAGGCCCTTGGTGGTGCGTGTCTGGGGTTCCATTCGAAAAATGGTGTTAAAGAATAAAGTTAAACTGGAAAATTTTGGGATTAAGCATCGTGGAAAGAATGGGGATGGTGTGTTGGTTGCTTTTGTACGGAAAGTCATTAGGCTTCATTAGAAGAAAAATAAGATAACGGCTTTTGGGATCATTGCTGTCTTATTCTATTCTAAGGATATCCGATGACAAAACATTGTTAAGGTTCATGTAAACATGCTTATGATCGTTTAAGAACAAAAAACAATTTACGCCTTAAATTGATTTTATCGTATTATTATTGAAGGTTTTCTTCATCATGGAAAAAAGTCATTTATGTTTAAAGTAAATGGTTTAAGTACTCAAATGACTCATTCGAATGTTTTTTGGATAGTTTATGTTTTGCTCTTCCCTAAAGCTATTCGAACTAAACACATTGTTACTGGGTATTAAAATAATCTTATAATCATAAAAAGAGTTTCAGGATTTAGTTCTAACTTAGTTTTCATATCATTCTTAAAGTTTTGTATAGTCGTTTACGTTCAAAACAATATTATAAGTGATAAAATGACTCATCCTTGTGCAAAAAAGACAATTAGAGGAATATCATAGTTAAACCAACATTTTTGGGGAAGAGGAAAGGTTTTTTATTTCTATTTCTTGCAATGATCAGTAAGTTTACTTTTTTTAACCTTTAACAGTAAGGTGACATGTCTTACACTCAGCAGGAATTAGACATTAGCATTGAAAAGTTTCGCAATATTTGCATATGGCTTTATGTGTATATGTATGTCACTCACGGCACTCTCTGTTTCAGTTATATTTATATAAAGGAATGATACAAAAACCATAGAAAATTTTCGTCCTTTTATTAGCTTTTTTTTTTCTTTCGTGCACAGGAAATAAATGCTGGGTTGTATACACCCAACCTCAGAATTTACGTTATAATTATATATATAAAAAAAACACAGTTAAGAGTTAAAAATAAACAAACCTAATACTCTCCTATCCTTGCAAAACGCCAGTATCGTAAATAAACTCAAGAAATAAGTTAATAAAGCTAGCAAAATCATACCATTTTACGCACAGTTTATCGTAATATAGAAAACATCCAAATAGTTATCTCTCTCCCTTCGCAAAAACAATTTCGTGTAAGTTATAGTTTCAAAGTGTAATCCAATTTAAATTTCATTTTCCTTTTCGGAGTAAAACTTAATCAAATTACGGCACAAGATTTCGTTTCTCTTTCTATCAGATTTTCTTCATTCAATCCATTTTAAAATTAACCAATGTTTGCTTTAGGAAAATAATCACGGCTTCTAGCTAAAATAAGCTCAACGTCCAATCCCAGTTGCAAATCTGCACTTGACGTTTTCCTTCCCGATCAACATAGATTTTATAAAGCTAGTGAAACTTCTGAAGTTTTGCTTTAAAAAAATATGTAATGGACTGGGATGACGCAGATTAAAATTCTGGTTTTGCGTAATTATGTCACGGTCCTGGTTTAACTGATTTATAATTCCACGTTGTAGTTTTATTTCTTTTCTGGGAAACTATTATAATTGTGTTGTAAGCTAGCATTTAATTTTGTGTAGTATCAAAGAATTTACGTATGTAAACATTACTTTTACTGCATTTTTTAAAGAGTAAATTAACATGGAATTTCCTCATGTTAGTTGAGAAAAAAGTTTTCAGAAAAAAATGTATATTTTAGTCGAATATAATCCTGTATAAATTTCCTTTTCTGAAATTTGTGTTTGCTTGAATTCTTGTGCCTAATCAGCAAGTTTTTTGAGGCAATATTATTTAAACAAAAACAGTTTTTTTTTCTAAATTGATCTAATAGCATAATTATAAAAAACATTTTAAATCAGAGCTTACTAATCTAAAAGGTAAAGATGTCCTTATAATTAACATTATTTCGGATGAAATTTTCTTTCTTTCTGTTTTTCTGTTATTTCATTAATTACTTGGCTTGGAATTTGAAGAGCAATGTTTAATATGTTTATAGTGTTTTCAAAAGTACTATCTAAACTTATGTAAATCCAAGCAGAAAAAGAAAATAGCTTAACATTAAAAGAAAAATAAAAAAATAACATTTTTAAACGGCCCTTGAAAACTGAAATTTCGGTTGAAAATTAGAAACCAGTATATATCTGACTAGAGTTACCCGCCACGGTTTTGCCCGCGGTAATATTTTTACTGCTGTCGCTGTATCGACAATGCACGAATTAAAAAAAAACAAAGCACAGGAAAAAAAAAACAAAGCACGAATAAACATAGCCTAGTAAATATAACAAGTATAGATTAGATAGCAAAAATAATACTTTTGTTTTGCGGAAATCGTAAGCAAGTCCAATATATATATATGGTATTAGTAATTTCATAAATTTTCATTAACAATAATAATTAAGACAATGCGCTGAAAAAAATTCTTAACACTTTGACTGCCATGGCTATCATATGTGATATCCAGTGATATTTCCGTTGAGGCACTGGCTATCCGATATGATAGCCAGGGTGTTTCAACACTTCAGGCCATGGCTATCAAAGATGTTATCAGTTACATGAAAATCGTATTGGAGTTTGATTGTTGGGCTCCCTACGGTGTGTTAGGTATACGTGGTTTGCGCAAATTGGTATATGTGACGATTTTATGAGCTAAGTTTTATGAAAAATTAAATGTTTGAAACATGAACAAAAAAGGGAATATATATAAATAGAGAGAGAGTATGTGATAAATATATATATTATATCCGCGTCAGAATCAAATAAATCAAAGTCTTCATCATCCCATGAATCATAGCATCTCATAGCCGCAGCTTCAATTTCTTCAGAAGTTAACTTTCTCTTGCTCATTGTAATAAAAATTCAAATAATTCTAACCTAAACAAAATAATAGAAATAAAATCATATAAATAAAATAATAAAAAACAAAGTTTATTGATAAATGACGAATTTAGCTGGCTATCAAATAAGATAGCCATGGCCACGCATGGAAGAATTTACACTAACTTTCGTGGTGTGCTTTGGCTATCATTTTTGGTAGCCAGAATGAAAATCTCCCCATGTGTTACAAAATGAGTCAGATTGAAAAATATTGTTTTTATATATAGTTTTATGTTGGAAAAAATACAAATTACACAAAAAAAAGTTTGGCCCCGTGGTGAACATTTGCAATTTCGGCTTGGCAGTCAAAGTGTTAAAATGAAAAAAAAAAAAACCCTACTTCGATAACTAAAGTTTTTTTGAATTTATTTTGTTCTTAACTTTAGTTTGAGTGTTGAGAAAGATTTTCCAACACATCAAAAATATTTAATACAGTGCATTTATGTTTTAATAAGTTTTACTTGTACAAATCAGTGAACAGAGAAATCACTTGTACACCAATCAATTAAAAAAAACCTGAAACTTAATTATTAATGATAATATTCCAACCTAACACAGAGAAAAAACAAACAGTTTTATATGAAACGGCTGACTTTTGCTGGATACGTATTTGCATCTTTTTTTTCTTTTTTTCTTAGTTCTGCTTTACACATTGAGGAAGAATTTCAATGCATAATAAACGTTTAGTTTCTTTCATTCACCTTTTATTGTATTACACTGCATGAAAAAAACAGTGAACAAAGAAAACACTTATACGGTGTTTAAAGATTTAAAGCAAAAAGGGACACAAAAAAAAGCTGAAATTTAATGCTTTTCGCATAAAATCATCAGTAGCAAAAAATAACTCCTTCTTCATCATCATTTGAAGAAATTTATGAGGCATTTTGCAAGCTTCCAGATGGGAGAGATTGTACTTCCTTCCATGTCACTTGTCGCGGTTATGTATTCCAAAACAAAACACATCGGAACGAACGAAATTTTCGCAGAGCTCTCAAAATAGACCAGCGCAAAGGAAGAATTTAGTTTTTTTCTCTTTCTTTAGTGCACTAAGTTTATACATTTAGTGATTAAAAATTGCACAGTCACGGAGATTTTCTGAGATCCATAAAATAAACAAAGACAATGGTACTCCTTGAAATGGATCACTTAATTAAGCGAGACTACAAATTTCTTTTCTTTTTACAGAATAAGAACAAAAAAGAATGATTATTTTAAAACAGCTATCTACATTAAACAGAACAAAATTAAAAGCTTAGGTCGAAAATAAAAAGGCCAACTTTTACGGCTTACTTTTTTTCAGGGCTTAAAAAAAGATGGGAAAAAACGAAAGAAAATATCGTTTTAACTTTGTTTTAAATTCAAAATGCCTTGCATTCTTGATTCGCTAAGCTAAGGTTTCCCCCTTTAATTTCAGTTCAGTTCAGAGAGTTTTTTCAGGTATAGAATGTGAGAAAGAAGCGTTGTAAAAAAATATTGACGTGAAACAATCTAAAGTTCATTTTAATTCTTCCTCTCAACCATCAATCTTGATTAAACATGGCTGCAATACCTTTGTCCTTAAAGGCACTTTTTTTTGCAGCGCAGTAAATGTCATGAATTTTACATAATGCTCGTTTTAATGTCATTCCTTGAGCCATTTTCATTGACGACAAAAAAAATTGTGAAAAAAGGGACCCTCCTTTAACAATTGATGGGGGCTCTATAAAAAGAAATAAGGTCCTAAATTGGGAAATTCTAAGAAAATTTCTCAATTTAGGGAAAAATTAATCTTGCAGTGTCCTTTCTTAAAGCTCATTACTTAAATGTGCAAGTGCCCATCTGTATTTTACAAAATATTAGAATATTCAAACAATAGGGAATTAGTATATTAGGATATTGAAATCAAAATTAAAAATATAAATCAATGTCTATTTATGGTTTTCGTCTCTGAATGAAGTTTTTGAAACACATATTTCTCCACTTTTCTTTCGGTTTTTTTTCTGACAAGTGAAAGTATTTTCTCAACAGTTTAAGAAAATTCAATCTTTTAAACAGAGGCATAATCTTTATTGGCAGCAATAAATGTTTCAGATAGTGACAATGGATGACAAACTAGTTTTAGAAGCAAATACATTAAATTTTGTTTTAAGAGTAAACATCCACATAGAATTGAAAATAAGGGCGAGAGCTGAGCTTTTGTGAACTTGCATGCAATGCAGACTAAGGCCAAGATGGCATTATGGGCAAAAGTTTGACTTGATGCAAAATATTTGGCATAAAAATGGAATTGCATTTGTTAATTTCAAAGTTATGCTGGTTTATTGAACCATACATTTAAAAATAAATTTAAGTACTGAGCCAGGCCCGTCATTTAGGGGGGGGGGTCAATTGCCCCTCCCTGACTTTGAGAAATAAATGCATTTACATATAAGTGGGCGTGGTTTTTTATGGTTTCCGATGAAATTGCATTGTATTTGGACCAATTGCCCCAATCTGAAAAAACTTGAAATGACGGCCCTTTACTGAGCTCCCATGATCTCTCATGCAATGTAAACCTTGGACCCCTGACAAGAGAGATTGGCAGTATGAGCAAACAACTTACTTGACAGATAAGTTTGGACAAGCAATTACAATCGCGAATAAGATGTAAGAGAAATTTGGAAGACATACAAGCTGATTACACCCTAAGCACATCTTGAATTCATATTGCCAGGAAATATACTCTGAATAAACTAAGCATTAGTTTAAAATTCTCAAAATATTATTTTTCATTTTTTAATTAATACACTGCAAAAAAAATGAACTGTTGTTTTTGGAAGACATATAATGCTGGCAGCCGAGGTTCCAATTTAAAACTGTAAAACGCACAGTTACAAACTAAAACTAGCAAGTTTATAGTTCCTTAGTGTGAAGTTAGAAATTTTACAGTCTGTTGCCTTAAACTTTAGCAGTATTATACTGCAAAAACAACAGTATTATACTGGCAGCAGAGGGTCCAGTTTTAAAACTGTAAAATGCACGATAATAAACAGTAAAGTTATCAATTTTACAGTTTATTATTGTAAATTTAGCAAGTTTATAGTTTATTACTAAAAAGTAAGTAGTTCTGCAGTTTATTACTGTAAAACTAGCAATTTTTATAGTTTATTACTATAAATGCAGCTGCATTATACTGTGAAAACAACTCATTTTTTACAGTGTAATTTTTTTCGTACCAAGTTAAATCTTTTACATTTTCAGCATATAATCTTCTTTTGGAATATGGGGTATCGATAGAGACGAAACATTTGTACATTGCTGTATCACTCACGGCGAAAACCGAGAAACTTATTTTACTAATACGCCCAATGAAAAATAAAACAAGATTTATGACTACAATTATTCTTAAGTTACGATTCTTTTTAAGACCAGAAAAAGACAAAAGAAACAGTCAGCCCTATTTCTGGAATTTTCGGAGTTGATCGAGCAAAATTTTAGATTATTCGAAACCAATTTAGAAAATAAAATGTAAGTTCTAATGCTTCACGTCGTTTTCAGAGTGAAAAAATAGAAATATATAATATGAAAAACAAAAAGCGAGGATGGTAGTAAAAAGAAAGATCGAATTGGAATTCGTTCAACTCCGAAGAAATGGCCTTTTCGTTTTCTAATGTGACCAGGGCAGCATTTCAGCAGCCAATTCAATGCTGCAGAATATTTTTTACTCCTGCATTTTTTCCCTCGTTCTATTTTCCCCCAACTTCCGTATTTTTATATTTTAATTTTTTTTCTTCAGACGGGACCACTTATTCTTTCTCTCCTTTCTGCAGCTCTGTCTCATTTATTTCCTTATACCTGTTCGATTTCAAACAAGAAAAGAAGAAAACAAGTTTGGAAAAAAAAATGAACAAAACGAAGAGACAGAAATATTAAGAAAAAGAACACAAACTTCTTAGTAGAGCTAAAAAATATCAAAGCCCGGAATAAAAGTTTTTCCGCTGAAGATGATTTTGTCGAAGATGCGAAGGGACAAAATAAAAAGTGGAGGGTTGATTTAAAAGAATAATGTCAGGGGTGGTTTGTGTCAGGGGGGCTTAGGGGTGGATGATCGGAAATGACACATGATGCTTTAAGCATTGACTCTGCGATGGTCGTACATAAGGGTATAAAGTTAGCTAATAGAGCACGTCTTACCCTGCAGGCTTTAAGTTCAGAAAAAAAATCTCTCTTCGTTTTTTCCCCTTCATTTTGATCAAGTGAAATCGACACTTGAGAATATAGCTCAAAAATCATTTTTAATGTATCTCAAGGAATTGGATTAGCTTTTAAAGGTTGATGTTGTTGGTTAAGCTTAATATAGCAAGGCTTTTTTAATGTAGTTTAAAGATTACGCAAGATTTAATTTTTTATGAATAATTAAATCATATGTCCATTTCTTCTTAGATTAAATTTAGAATTCTGTATGTTTTAAATATTTTTTGAAAATGTCTGACTTAAGCTTATGAACATGCAAAAAAATAAGCAAAAAAACTTTCAGATGTTTTTCGCACAAAATTAAGCCTGTCATTTTTAATTCTCGATGGAATGGAAGAAAAATCATACATGGATTTCAATGCTGTTAATTTTGCCCAATTATCTGTTTCACAACAATAATTTTTTTATAAGTACAGTAGAAATCGCATATTTTTACTTCGATTTTTCTTTTTCTTCTTTTTTTTTTTTGAACTTATAAACACGGAAAGCAAATTAAGCACATGCTATTTTCGATTAATTTTACTAATATAAGTTTATACCTAAAATTTCAAAAAAAAAAAAAAAAAAAAATCTAATGAATAATGAACTTTCATAAACTACGTTTTTCTTAAAACAGCTTTTGCATCGCTTCAAATACATTTAAGCCTGCTTAGTGAAATATCGGTTAAAAGTATCCCGTTTTATCAAACCGTTATTAGCTCGTATTTTGATCCTACATAATGTAATATCTGATTAATAAAATCATTTTTCGTGGTAAAATCGATATTCCACCAAGCGGAATCGACTGTATTTGTGGAGACGAAGTGTCTCTAGGTTTTGTTCTTATAAATTTATACATAGGCTACAGCTTTTATGCATTAAAAATTTTCCTAATCTAAACACAATTGTTTTTTCAGTTACAAAAATAGCCTTAAAGGGGCTTTTTTTATAGATCTTAAATCCAATTTTTTCTTTTATTGCTGCAATAATTCAAATCAATGAAGTAAATTAATTTAAAACAACAATGTTTTCAGTTTTATTAAAACCCCTATGGATATAAATTTATTAAGAACTATCTTATCCAACTGTGTCGTATACGCATTATGGAAAATTTTAACTGCAAGTCAACTTAGTATCTAAAACAATAGTCTAAAAATGCCAAAATGCTCAATTTAAAGCATTTGCATAACAAAAATAACACGTTTTTTGTCTTTTGAATCTTTCATATTAAAAATTAAAAAAAAAAAACTTAAATATGTCAAGTAGGTTAAATTGTACATTGCCTGGTGAAATATAAAAAGAGATCTAGAAAACTCGTTCTCTACGTGCACATTAATGATAATCTCTATGGACAAAAACCATTGCGAAGAGTCCTAAAAGAGCTTTGAACTTTTAAATATGACTAGTAGCACCATTTTACTCAAGGCTGACAAACGACAGAGCGAGATTTGCTTTTCAAAAAACAACCAGTATTTTCTGACGAATCAGGAAAAGACAATTTCCGGATTTTACTCCAGAAATTCGAGAGGTGTAAACATCCTTTCCTGGATCAAGGAGAACAAGTTTGGCTCTTCTGTTTGATTTTTCAGTAGGAGATTTTTTTTTCATGGTTCAAAACACTTTTCGCATAGTTTTTTTTTTTTTCTTTCCCTTTTTGTAGAAGAATTTTAGTAGTATTTTTCTCCGGTAGTACACATTTTTTTCTTGCTTGAGAAGATTATATTTATTTAGAGTTATAATTTTTATTCAAATTAAATATTGCGACAAAGGGCAAAGGTTGAAAAAAAAGGTTGAATAGAAAAAAAAGTTCATGTTGTATGAAATTTCTATTTTACTTAAGTCAGCAAAATAACCGTTTTCTCAAAAAAAAGGGGGGGGGGGATTTACCACCTTATGTATCAAATTCACTTTAACAATGAACTTTTACAATTTTTTTTGGGGTTTTTTGACTCGCAAATACATTTAAGAACAATTTTTACTGAGCATAGAAATTTTGAAACTTTTGGGATCTAAGGCCCGCTAGGGCCATAGATCCCCAAAAATTTGGGTATCCCCAAATCTCCAAATTCAAAACCCTGATCCCCAAAAATTTGGGGATCAGGGCCCCAAGAAAATCGTTTCCGATCGCAAGGTACCATCTGTCGGCCTCTCAGCGAAGTACAAAAAGTGGTAATCAAAAGCTCCAGCAAGATTACAGCCATTTAGGATTCATAATACTAAATTAATATAAGAGGAGCTTCTGAATCTCGTTGAGCCATAAACGGTTAAGGCTCAGTATTGAAGAAAACGCGACACTTAAGTTAAACAACAGTTGGTAAATGGATGTCACATAATTTCTTACAGGGGTGCCCACAGGTGGGGGGGGGGGATTATGGCGCAAGTTGCGCCATCAAAATTGGCGGGGGGGGATTTTTTTAAACTAATTTCTTTATTTTTTAAAATTATTTATTAATCCATTTTTTAATTTAAATTATTTACTGATTTTTTTTATATAAAAATTCTTTATTAATTTATTTTTTGATTTAAATTATTTTTCATATTTCTTTATTTTTATTTATTTGTTCATTTTTGTGCGCGTGTGTGTGCTTGGAATGTCTGGAAGGGAAAAAAAGCGATTCTATTCTGTGCATAATTCGAACTTTTAAAAAATTGATAATATATAAAAAGTAATAAATTTAAAAATAAATTAAAAAAAATATTTAAAAAATAAACAAATAATACTAAATAAATAAAGATTTAAACAAAATGAATAAAATAAAAAAGAGGGGTGAAAATAGAAATAATAAGCACAAGAAGGTTGTGAGACATTTGGACGGGGGGGGGGATGGGCACCCCTGATTTCTTATATCCATGGATACAAATACGTCAGAGTACGTGAAATATGGGCACAATAGAGCACGTAACTTCAGTTTAGAGCCTGTTGTTATGCTTGAGAATAACCTTTTCTGAAAATCACAGTCACCGGCGATTTGTGCTTGAAAATGTGTTTGTCCCTCTCGTCAGCCCTAGCTTCTTCATGGATCTTACTTAAAATATATTCCCAATTAACGGGAAATTATTCAATTTAGCCACATAATTTATGTAAAAAACATATGGTCAGTTTAAATGATCACAAAAGTCATTTTTAAAATAGCTGCTATGGATACCAATATCTTATTGTCGACTAATTAATCGTACTTGCCTTAAAAGTGGAAGTAACGTATTATTTTAGCTGTTTAATAGTTTTAGGTAAGTAAAAACACACGTGGTGTGATTTAAAGGTTAAAATATAACTTCAACTTAAAAAAAATAAAAAAAAATATATTCTTCAGTTTCTTTTCTTTTCCTTTTTTAACCCATTAATGCCGACTTCGAAAACGTCAATAAGACATTCGTTCAAGTTTTAAGCTTATTATCTCACACCTTTTCGACAAGGGTGCGAAACTTATATATAGTATCCTTTCTGTGAATTTTTACTATGTGAAATGCACAACTGTTAGACTGATAGAGCTACGTAAGGACAAGTTATATTTCTTTTCCGTGTTGGTATATTTTTGTACCAACCGGCATTAATGGGTTGAAGATTGATGCACTTAACAGAAAGAGAATTATGAAAATAAAATTCTTAATTAAAAAAAATGGAACAAAATGTGCAAAAATTGGTCTAAAGAAATATGAAATAGTAAAAGACAACATTTTAACCACGAAAGCATGAAAAATGGCAAACAAGTTCTCCAACAACCTCCATTTTCCAAATACCTCCCGAGTCATTATTGACAGTGTTCTTCAAGTAAATAACCACGATATTTAAGGAAAAAGTTTTGTTGGTAAACAGAGGCGCTCTTACATCCCCAGCTCTAGCTTTTGTGTGGAAGGGGAAAAAAGCGAAACATTGAAAAGAAGAAGTGAAACTTCTTATTTGCAGACGACTTTTGGGAAAAGGAAAACGGCTTGTGTGTGCATCATGAATCATGGAGTCACAATTTCCGGGATCTGATCTCGAATTTCTTGTAGAGTAAACGTCATTCCGGAAACCAGGCAGCATCAGTTTGATTTTTTTCCCGCGGAGTTGGACTCCAGGTAAATATAAGGGACCATAGATGGGAACAGTTCGAATAAAATTCAACAGGATACAAGGCAGAAGTTGTCTAAAACTTGTAGCCTAGTTCCTTAATTATGATCAGTTGATGTAATTATTTGTACCGATATTTTCTGTCACAAAAATATATTCTTTAAAAGTTGTAGTAGTAGCTACACATGGATTGAGACACATTGAAATTTTTGGAAGTCAATATCCCCCTCCCCTCTTCGCTCTTAAAAAAGGAAGAACTAATAAAATATATTCATTCCTCGTTTGATATACAATTTGTTTATGAAGTTGTGTTGGGGTACACTGAATTTCTGTTTTGCACATAGACATAACAGAAAAGAGCAAAATATATTTAATGGAAAAATATGTGAAACTAAATATTGAAATATTATTTTGCATTTTTAGAAATTTTCAAGAGAATTCGGAGCAACAGCTGCGGACTTAAATAAAAACCAACTTTTTACAGTAGAACCAAATTGTATAATTTCCTCTTTCAATTATCAAATTAAATTAATTTTGACTTTTACGTTTTGTTATTTTCGGAAACGTTTTTTCAAAAAAAAAAAAAAAAAAATAAATAAATAAATAAATAAATAAATAAATAAATAAGTAAATAAGTTTTCATAAGCTTTTAAAAAATTGTGGCGTTGCAAAGTTAACCAGTGGTAAGGACTTTCATCATTCACTATAATTTGCTTTAAATATGATTTGAAAAAAAAATGATGCGGCAGCAGTTTTTATTCTTATCGAAATATTAAATTGCATAAATATTAAAATAATACATTAGTTTTGCGTCTATACGTCTCATCAGGATTTGTTTCTCCGTGTTTCACTTCGTACAACAGTGTTTCCTTAAAACTTAAAAATAAAAAAATGAATGCATAGTTTTGATTTATACTTATGTCACCACTTTACACTTTGTTCGAAAAATTACGCAATACAGACACGCAATAGGACGCCCCACTGACATAAGAACTAATAAATTCCAAACCTGTAAACCTACTCTCCACTTAAAAAGGCAATAGGGAACAAAAATGAGATTTATGGAAACTGGAAGCACAGAAAGTATGTGGAACTGTCTCGTCTTCAGAAAATACCGAACATTCCAGAAAAACCTTCCCCCATCGTTATTAACCATACCCGTGACATAAACAGAACTGAGTTCTGAAAGAAAGGAAAAAGGTTCTACGGTAAATACTTTCCTCTGTCTGCACTATTTTCATCCCCCCCTCCCCCAAGTTCTTTTCTTGAACAAAGCGAAAGATAGACAGATCAGGAAGAACAGAACTTTTTGCTGGCATTGATCCCCAAGAAGCCAACATTTTGCGTAAGATCCAGGAAATACAATTTCCGGACTTTATTCCTGAAATCCTCGTAGAATAAACGCCATTTCGAACATCAGGGCACATCAGTTTGACTTTCGAAAGGGTGGACTACACATTTGGAAGATACCATTAGTGCCCTAGAAGAACTTTGAAATGGCTCAAGTAAGAATATCGGAAGTTACTATCCTTCCGAACAAAGTGTTGTTAGATAATGCTACACTTGCAATTCCTTTTATTTTTTTAGTTTGATACCTGGTGGTTAATTGCAAGTAAAATTTAGAAAAATCGAGTTAATATCATAATTATTCTTAAACAAATACATTTTTATACAAGTTAATCTATATGCCTAACGTACCACCTACTTTTAATTGTTATGTTTATGAGCTTTATCTTAATCAATAAATTATACAGTGGGCATAAAAAATTGCCTTCCTAAAGTCTTTTCTCATCCATTATGGAACGAAATGAAAAATGATATAAAAATGATAATCTTGAAATAATAAAATAAAATTTTTCTTCTTATATTCACAGGAAGAGGTAATTTAAAATATTTCCATTTCTAATGTCGTTATTTTTATAATCCCATTCATTTAATTAAAAAAAAAGAATTAAAAAATATTTTATTCATTAATATTCCTTACTTTCCTCTCTTTCTGTCACTTGAAAAATAAATCGTGTTCAGACTTGAAAATTGTCAGATGATTAATGGAGTAAAATTTTCCTCCGTATTGATTGTTTCTTCAAACCAGACATGAAGTTGAGGAGGCAGTCACACTTTTTTTCTTATTTTTTTTACAATTAAAAAAATATATAATCGTCTGTGACCTATTTTTCTGCTACTCAACGTCATTTGCGTGTATTCGAGCGATCTGCACGGAATTATTTTTCAAGAAACAAATTCTTCAATATTGAAAATGTTAAAATTGTTGAAACTAGACGAGAAAATTTTTCATTCGTGCAATTTTTTTGCGATGTTTTATGAATTTCAATTTAAAGGAACAAACTGTTTAAAATTGTTTTAAAGGCTCATGTATGCTTACATCAGAAATGCAGTTTACTCGCTAAATGCAGATAACAAAAAATACATATTTTTTCTCCAGTTTTTTTACATAAATTTAATTATTAATTCTAGGGGAAATTATTATCTATTAATACAAGAGTCATGATTTGTTTATGCTTTTCGTTTAATAATACTTGAAAGAAGCCTTCAAATAGTGAATAAATTTAGCTCATTGATAAAATTTCGGTCATAAGATAATAAAATCATATATGTCGATCAACTGTTTTCAAAGAAGCTTTCTATGTTGAAACACAAAGCATGCATTAAATGTAATGTAACAGTTGAAATCTTGCAGATTGTTGTGCAATATTTCAATAGTTATATTAATTGCGTAGACGCATAATAGTTTCATGTAAGAGTGTAGAAAAGTACATAAAAGTTGTGTTTTTTTTTAATTTAAATTAAATTAGTTTTCCTACTGTACATCATTTCGATCATGTTGTGAAAACTATTAAACACTCTCACATTAATATATATATATATATATATATATATATATATATATATATATATATATATATATATATATATATATATATATATATATATATATTCGTATAGATATATATTTATGCGTAAAAACAGAGATATTTATGCGTAAAAACAGAGATATTTATTATCACGTGTGTTTATGTTTAACAATTACGGAAGTCGACAACTTGTAATTTTAAGAGAAATATAAATTGTACATATTGAAAAGATATGATTTAAAAAACGCTCTAAGTTTTGGTTCTAAAGAAAATAAAAGGTTACAGCTTAAAAAGGTACCTTAAATTACGATTTGCAAATATCAATTACAAATGAAAGACCTGGACATTATTTTTTTTTTCAGTAAGTAAATGACATACAAGAGAAATATGTTTTCCTTGAAAAACGACCGCCAAAAAAGACAAAATTTAATCATTAATGGAGCAAAAACTACGCAGTTCTTTTTTGAAAATAAAAGCGTAGGATTTGCCATTTTTCCTACGTAAAACGACGAAAAAATGTTTCTAAAGGTAAAAAGGCGGAATTTAAAGGTGTGTGTAATTAAAAAACTGCAAAAACCGGCATTCGGCTTTAATTCAGGATTTTAAGAAAGGAGCTTTTTCCAACGATTTTAACGGATATTTAGTTAAAGCTGTAAAAAATACAAAATTCTTTTACAACATGGAAAAGACAGAAATCACTGTTTCTGGGGAAAGGAAAAAAATAAACAAAGTTTGCAAAATTAAACCTGACGTCACGAGTTTTTTTTTTTTTTTTTAACCCAAGTAAAACAGCAGAAATATATCGAACGACAGAATTTAAGACGAAGGATCACGAAATTTATGTTTTACTGTGGTAGAAGAGAGTATGTTGGGTTCCTGAAACCTTCGGTTTAATAGTTTCGTTATGGCGTGAATATACAAATAATTTCAAATCGGTTATTTAGAAAAAAATGCAGAAAGAAAGTTAGTTTGAAAAAAAAATGAAACCGTTACAGTGAAACTTTTGTGAATTATATTTAAAAAGGGTTATTACTTCCTGAAATATTTAAAACAAGGCTCTAAAATTTCAATAAATAAATTGAGTCATATGTATTTTTAACTACTACTATGTGTTTTTAAAATATTGAGAATAACCCTTGGCAAAGAAAAGGTTTCGGTTTTGTTCTCTTTTATTTTTTTCCCACTTTCATTTTCTTATTATTCAATTTCCTAAATTGCATTATGCATTGCTTTAAATTATAAAAGACATATCCAAATCCTTCTCATATGACATTAAAATGGCAGAACAAGTTACAAAAAATATACAAATGTAAAAATTAATAAATACATTTTTTTTTATAATGAAATACTAACATTATTATATTTAAAATAATTTTGATCATTAGGGATTATTATGGCATTTTATGCTTCGACATCATTGCAAATATAAATTACTTCAATAAATTAAGTCAATGAATGAAAATTACTAATTAAAACCAATCAAATAAATAAATAAAGGTGTCAAAATGTAATATCACACAAATTCAAAGGAAAAATGTTTAGCATTAAATTTCAAATTTTCATTTCATTTTAAGAATTACCTTGTTTTCTCGGATGGATAGGGAATTAAATAAATCAAAGCTTTGACTAAGAATAAATCATAATAAATCACGGGACAAAAGAATCATAGCGACCAAAGCTATTTAATCTGAGACAAGCGCAATCTCAGAACAACCTTCAAAAGTCATTACACGGGGCTAGGAATATCTTTTAAAAGTAGAAACAATGATGAAAAAGGAATTTCGGAAACATTCTAATATCGAGTCGGGGCGACAAGGAAACCTTTTTCGAACGCATCGCTACGGTGTCATTACTTATCACGAGCAACTTGTGAATCTCGGTTTATGCATTTTTGACAAGCAGTAACAACTTTCCACGGCCTTCAGATAAAATTACGGAGCACGCTTGTTGGAGGCAACAAAGCAAAACAAAGTGTATTTGTTACCGTTATAAGATGGGCACGGTTAAAGAGACTCGAAATCAGTGAACAAGGCTGAGAAGATTGGCGGGGGAGGTGGGGAGGCCAACGCCCCCCATTCTGAAATTAGAATGCCCTCACTCCCAGGGTTCTGTTGTTCTTTTTTGTCTCACGCGAGGGCGAAAAGCATTTCTATTGTGATTTTTCGGCAGCTGAAAATAGATTCATTATGGGCAGAACCGTCGGCTTTGTCACTGGTGTATTTTTAGGTGAAGAAGTGAAAACAAAGTATGCTCTGAATTGCAAAAATCAGCGGGAAGTATTTCTTCAAGTTCGTGATATATGTCCGTTTGCGACGTCTTTTTTTTACCCCAAATACATTCACTATATTAAGTCTAATTGACGGTATTATTAAGCAAATAAATATAGTTCTGTTTTTTGGAATAGACAATATAAGCAGCTAAAATTATTTTTTGAATACTATGAATTACTTTGCGAAAACAACTGAAACTTTTTTTTAAAGTTCGTGATATATGTTCATTTGCAACTTCTGTTTAATTTTCTTAAATTATACATTCAGTATTTTAAGAACAATGGACGATATCATTATGTAAATATATGGTTGTTATTAATGAATGAATGTTTGGAGAATATACAATATTTATTTATCTTCTGAGATTTATTTATTTATCATAAAGAGAGAAAATACTGTTAAAAAAAACTTATGATAAAAAAAAAAAAGCACACAAAACAGTAGAAGTAAAAAATAAGTCTTGAGAGTACAACTGCAACAAAATTCGAATCCGGATATTAGCAGGTACGCATAAATATTTTAAATACAAAATTGCCGGCACATTTTCCTTAATTACATTAAATATGTTGTATTAACCTTTTATTATTTGGAATACCTTTTCTTCCTTAGTAGGAAATTATCAAACAAGATTACAAATACCGTATTTTTTGAAATGAACAGCTGTCCTATAATGGTAACAGTTTCTGACGCACTGAATGACAAATAAGAAAGGTTAACATACCGCCTGAAGTATTTTTAGCGCATCTTTAAAATATATATCATTAACTTTAAAAAATCCCATTCAGCTCATCCCTCCCACTCTCCCACCGCGTCTCCTCATCTGCAGCTTGAAGAGCTTCGAAGAGGACGAGCGCATTTGAAGGAATTGAAGTCCAGGATAAAATTAAATTTCACTTTCCTTGCAATAAGTATTTCAAAATACGATATGCTTATAGCAAAACTGTATGAACTCCACAGCAAAAGGTTTTTTTTTTTTTGATATTTCCAAATCAATTATCTAATACTGTCGTCTCCGCTTAATCGGGTAACGGATAAACGAATACCCTGCTTATACGAATAAAATATCTCGGAACTGATGCCATAAACGTAATGTTAAAGATCCCCGTTTAATCGAATAATATTTCTTGGAACCGACAGTATTCGTTTAAGCTGGGTATACAGTACTTTAATTTATTCTGGCATTAACACCAACAAGTCGTATGTCTATTCTAGAAAAAAAAAGCGCCTATCCATTTTTATTATACACGAGTTAAAAAATACAAGAAAAAAAAAGGTCTCGGGCATTTATTTTTCCTTCCCTTTTCGATTTTAGTCTCCCTATCCTATTTCCTACCCCAGTAAATTATCCTCTCCATTCAAACAATGTCGTCTGCTCGCTGCATTCGATTACAGATCCTATTTTTCGGCGGGAACGATTTCAAACGATCCGTCGAAATAGGGGAGCGAACAATTCTAAGGCGGGAATAGTCTCATTTTCCACATTTAGCCATCTTTAAAGGCATGAAAGTGAAGGGCGTGGAAGAGAGGGAAATTTGTATTTTAGCGTCTGAATTATTAAGAATGTGCAATACGTTTCAAATGGAGCTGTTTGTAAGGTTATTTTGGAGGGTTAGAAGTGAATGTATAGATTTATTGGAATACTCTTGCATGTTGAGTGTTTTAGAAATTGATAAATTTCTCTTAAAATTTTGTTGGCTTTAAAAGCTGTCAATGAACTTAGGTTTAATAGTAGAATTTAAATTGTTGAATAAATTGTAAAATTGCTCACTGCACAATTGACCCCTACCCCCATCAGTGTTGATCACCCTCTACACTGTAAATATGAATGCTGTTTTTACAGTTTAATATAGCAAATGTAATAGTAATAAATTAAAAATGGCTAATTTTACAGTAATAAATTTTCAAATTGCTACTTTTACAGTACTAAACTGTATAATTGCTAACTTTACAGTAATAAACAGGGGGGACAATATGGCATTAATAATAAAATACGGCATTAAACTAAAATTGCTAGTTTTACAGTTTATTACTGTGCATGTTGCAGTTTTAAATTCGAACCTCAGCTGCCAGAAATATATTGTAAAATCAAAAATTAATTTGTTGCAGTGTATTGTAAAGCATTTTCAGGGGAGTATTTGTGCTTTTCAGCTGTTATTTCAAAAAATATTAATAGAATCTACTTTTGGCTGGGCGAATTCTCAAAGAAAAGGAAAATAAGCAAACATGAGCAGCCAGAATTGAATTAAACACGAATACGAGTTCGACAAATATTTGAAATGGGAATTTCATCCATACGGATACTGACATTTTGACAGCAATTAAAGCTCGCCATCACCTCACCGTTCGTTCCTCCTCCTTCCACCGCACTCCATAATAATTTAAATTGTCGTCTGCACGCTAAACCGGCGCTCGTTATGCAATTTCGGGCAAAGTGGTAGAACTGAATCACGCACCAAGTTTCCGCGCACGTTTTCGTTTTTGGAAAGCTTTCGCTGCCGAGCGTTTTGTGTTCGATTTGGAGGGGAAGGTTGTCCCCACATGTTGTTGGTTGCCTTGACACCATGGCCGGAAACGGTTTGTACCACCGCGGTCGGTGTATTATTTGTTTTGGCGCAGCAGCAAAGGTTACTCGCTCAGTTACGGATGCAGCTTGTGGGAAAAGGGATATGTGGTAACTAGATTTTCTTTTCATTTATGTGGCAGTAAAACGGGAATTCACAAATGAAAAAAAAAGCACGATTAATTACAAAAGGAAATTTCGTTTCTGGTTCCTATAGTAAAACGAATTTTGTGCATTAAAGGAAGCACATATGTTTGTTTAACATTTAATTCATTTCAAGTCGGTGGAATAGGGGAATGAATAACTGTTGGTTGTTTTTGTAACAGGCAAGGACAATTTAAAAAAACAATTAGATGACTCTTTCATGAATCGCGTTTTTATTAAACAGAAACTAATTAATAAAATGGATGAAGCATTAATCTCTACAATATATTCGTATATTCAATATGCCCGAATTTTTTGTTGTCAAAATTAGAAACGGTGCTGATGAACTTTCCAAAACCAATATACGATCTTTATTAAATTATCCCACCCCAAAATATTACCAGCAGCATCAATAACAACAACGGCAACGACAACAACAACCCCGATCTCCTTCCGTTTAGCATGTTTATTGCTATTTTTATTTTCAAAAAATATTTTGCGTTAATCTACTCTTGAAAATTTGTTGTTACACATCGGTAGATATTCTTTTATTTCTGGCACTTTTTTTCATAAAAAATGCTTCGTGTTGCATGATCGGAGTTATGCACCTCAAAAGCTTGATAAAAATTAAAAATCACGCCATTTTCTTTTTACTTATTTTAAAAATATTTCCTCTATTTTTTCTGAAAGAAAAAGTAAATTACAAATGCTTTATTCGTATATACGTCTTCCAAACTGTTTGTTTTTGTAACTAATTACATATTTTTTAAAAATGTGTTTTGCATTACTTACTGTTCTGTTCAACTGTTTCATGTTTTAATCACAACGGAAGTTCTCAATACTGATTTCATTCGAAACACATTTTCTAATAAATCAGTGCATTTTAAAAATCATACATAAATGAATTTACTGTTATGTCTTAAATTATAGGAACTCCGCTCACAAAAATACAGTTCCCGAGCAAATTTTACTCTCATGTTACTTTATTTAATAAATTCCGTTCTCAGAAATCCTAAATATTATTATTAATCCGCAAACCTTCCATCAATACCAGGACCTTAAACTCAACTTTGAAATACCCTATTCCATCACTTTCCCAAACCTCCATATCAGAGGATGAAGCGGGAAACGATGCCACCTCTGAGAATTCGGAAGCTAATTGCCTTTTCTGGAAGAAAAACCAAGAAAAGCTTGAAGCAGCCTGCCGGACAAATGCGGACTCATCCATTAAATTTCCCAGGAGATGCATACTGACTACTCATTCACTTTACTAATCACCAACAGGGCTGTTGAAATGTCAAAGAACTACTTATTTATTAGCCGAAATTTGGCAACCTAGCTCTTAATTACCAAAATTGCATTGTTCAATATTTATAATTTCGTTCTTGGAAGTGATTGTTTTCCGGGAAGTATATTGTTTTGAACTGAATGATTTAGTCATAGTTTTAAACGTAATAGATTTGGAATTTGTAACGCTGGCAACTTTGTTTATCTGCTGTTTCATTTTTAGAAATGATGATTTTTGTTAAAAAAATAAATTGTTGACTAATACTAAGGTTTGCATGCAGTATGTTATGTATTTTGTTTTGAAAAAGAGCATTATTGAGAGGGTTTATAAAAAATAAAACGCCTTCAATGATTTTAAGGCAAAATTAAAAATTTAGAATCCAAGAGAAAAATCGGTATATATAACTGGATAATTTGGTTTTGTAAATCATTTGCGGTAATTTTAACAATTTTTCTCATCGGCAATTTTCTATCTCCGTAATATTAGACCATATTTCCTGTATAACACACAGATACACATATGTACAACACATTACATTACGGCCTTGGTATAGAAGTTTTAGTCAGAAAACAGTTAATGCAGAAAGAATGAAATTTTTGCTCATACCAATTTAAGAGAGTTGCCAGCAATTCTTTTCTTTCTCTCTTTCTTTCTTTTCGGTTTCTTTGTCTGATGCAAACACATAATTAAACAAAGCAGCTACCATAAAGCAGCACAGGTGGCACATTAAAAACACCGTACAGCAATCACGAGTGATGCTGTGATCTGTCAGCAACAGATGGCATGAAGCTTGAACAGAAACGTCATACGTCCCCAATACGTTTAAGTGCCCTCTTACCTTTGCATGGTAGAAACGTTTTGTTAAAAAAAAATGATGTAAAAATGTTTCTGTTTGAAAAAATTAAAATTGCTCTTTTATGTATGCAACATATTAGAGTAGAATTGTTCCTTTATGTATACAGCATATGTATACGAGTTCTTTATTTTATAATAGGGAAGTGACTGAACTCTGGCATAATTGCGGAGTTGGATGTAACCAAACACGCTTTAAAATAATGTTATGGAAAAATCTTGGCCAAGCGGTCCTATAATAACATTTAATATGAACACTTTAAAATGCTTTGAACTCTATACACTCAATACAAATTTACCCATGAGCGACTAAAATGAAGTATCACTATGACTAATAAAATATAGGTTAATAGCCAGATGTTTTTAAGCATAACTGTAAGAAAAACATCTGCGTTATTCAGTTCAAAAAGAACATTTTACGTATTTGTCATGTAACTTCAGTAGCAGAAAACTTTTAGTTTATCAAAGTAAAACAGCTGCAATTGTTCCTCTATACCATTGAGGCAGATGTTTTGTTTAGGCTAAGATACAGTTATTCTGTTACATAGGACACATAAATGATGATTTGCGAAATAGGTTCGGAAAATTGTTAGCTATTGAAGAAAACAAGAATAAAGTGTCATATACAGATGTACAAAACTACTTCTTAATTTATAATTACCTTTTTTTAACAGAATTATGCTAACTACCAACTTGTACATTATTTAAAAATCTGATGGGCATAGAATCAATATCACATTAGTTTAAAAACATTTGCTGAAACCATTGTATAAACTATAATTTTGTCTCATTATTTAGGCTAAAAACGCACTTAAATAGACATACAATTGAAGTACAGTTTACTCTACTTAACTGGTTACCCAATGCTAATCAAAATCAAAAAGTTTTTTTTCTACAATCTTAAAAATAGACTTAATGCTAACAGGCCCGTCGTTTAGGGGGGGGGGGCAGGGGGGGGGCAATTGTCCTCCCCTGACTTTGGGAAATCAATATATTGGTATATAAATGGGCGTGGTTTTGTCACTTTTTGGTAAATTTTATATTGTGTATACACCCTTTGCCCCTCCCCTGGAAAATTTCGAAATGACGTCCCTGAATGCTAATACATTTGCGCACATAAACGAGCACTTCTTCAATATTAACATAATGTGGGAGATAAAAGTTTCCTAAATTCTTTGAATTACAAAAAAAAAAAATCATGCGATACATAGCATAATTACCATTTGTATAAATTCACATCGATTTAAACATGAATTTAAAGTATAAGTAGGACAATACATTTCTTTTTAAATGGTCAAAATGGAACAACTAATAAATAAATATCAGTCCGTAAATATCATGAAAAATAATGCTTTCATAATGTACTAATTCAATTTAAAAAGTTTCGTACTGAAAATCAGTACATTCTGAATCTGTTCAATGAAATCTTAAAATTAACAGAATATTAAATAAAAGCCTCAACCCTAAATTTACTGATCATAACTGCAGAAAATTATAACATCCATAGTAAAACATTTTCTTGTTTCAGAACCTTTTTTTAGAGCAAAAATAGGTTTTAGTATTTCTATTGTCTCTTCTAATATATACAAAAAAGTCACCATGAAAAATCATCATTTCTAAGGGATGAAATGCATCTATTAGTGTTAGTTAATAGAATATAAATAACCAAAGTACCATCCGACGAAATGTAAACATGTTAGTTAGAACGGCTTTAAATATAATTTTGCCACAAAAATTCTGGCAAAACCATATTAAAGCCCGTAAAGTTTTTCTAACATTTATTGCTTTATTTTGCCTTAAATTTTTGGCGGTCTTGTCGAATGGGATCAAAGAGCCACGTGATACATGATGAGTATCCAAACAATTCTGGTAACCAAGTGAACTTGGAACACAAGGTCCTGGAATTTATTTATTCTGCACAACGCCCGCGTGAAATTGAAACCGTTGCCAAAGTGAGAAGAAGGAAAATTTAAGTAAATATTATTCTTCTGAGCTTCTCCTATCCGTATATATTTATGTGGACTTACTTTTGGGGTGGCGCCTAAAATAGATAGGGATGATGTATTATGGAAACGTGGCGGAGCCTTATAGAAATGTTCACAATTTTTTGAGAAAATTTGACGCTTAGAATGAAACGACAAGGCGCATATGAGAAAATTTTCTTTACTACTTGTTGCGAATATGGTGTATTGGGATTTTGCGTGCTCCAGGTATAAAAGAATATGCTGAAAATGTATCAAAATGTATCATTCGGAAAGCTCAGAAGGCATTCAGATGATGAGATTGAATTTTCTCTTGATGCATAACGCAGGCTGTCAGGAAAATACTACGGAGATGAACTTATTGTAAAGTGGACGATGCGATTTGGCTGGAAAATGGATTAATATAACAGAAAACAAATGAATCAACAAAGATAAAATAGAGAGGATTGTAATTTATTTTTTATAAAAAGGCAAACAAGAAAATCCAAAATTAAGAAAAAAATATGTACGAAACCTCAACTTTGTAAATTAGTGGTCAGAACTGTATTTAATTACAGATTCCAATGTAAACATTTACGATATTCTGAACTTTTTCATTAATAAAAAAAGGTTTACTATTTTATATTCTTGCTGACTAACATACACGGGATAAAATACATACGGATACATACAACATACACGGATATACATTGGGAAAGATAAAAAGGATGATAAATGTAGAAATTTATAACAACTAATTTGAACGCTTTCCTTAGTTTGCTAGTTTCCTGTAACTGAAAAATCGAGATATGTTTTTTTTTTTCGATATTCCAATAGTAAGCGAATGTCCAATAGCACAAAACAAATCTGTTTTAGCTGTATGTTTTCAAATAGTGCTTATGTAAAAATGAAAAAAAAAAGGAAGAAGAAACAAAAAGCAAAAGTAAAAAACTTTAATTGTAATAATTACTTTCTATTTATGTTCCGCCACATCAAAATGTGGATCTAAATGCGAAACCAGAAGTAGTTTAAGAGCTAGGAATAAAAATTAACCAACATTCTGTTTGGATCAATAAGAGTTTCTACAGATCTTCAGAGCTTTAGTTTCCTACACATTATCAAAGAAAGAGGCAGCGGAAAATGAAATTTAAAGAATATTTTGAAAAATGATCTGCACTACTGCTCAAAAGCTTTTGTTAAACCCCCATTAGAGGCTTCATATTTTAAAGGTAACAACCAAGCTGTCTTCTTCTAAGAAACGGAAAGTGTAGCCAGGTGGCGCTTCAATTGTGAAAGGCAGTAATTATACTTCTTTTTTTATGTTTACAGGGTACAAGTTTGATTTATAATTACTTTGTCAATCATAGGCGGTGCGAGGGCAAAGTATTATGAACGAGAAAGTATGTGTGACACCTTTCCGCGAAGTGTAAGGAAGTTATGATATTAATAATGTCGTTTTTTACCCACTTGTTTTGAAGCAGTTTAATTAGTTTCTTTTCGAAGAACAAATAACAAAGTAATAATAAATAATCATCGTTAACTAAAACATAATTGATACTTTTATACATATATACATATAAATGTGTGTGTCTGTATACGCACATGGTATTTACAAATCAGCAAAAAAAGGTCTCGTTCTTTTTACTCTCGGGGATTCAAGATAGCCGAAATAAAAAACATCAGCTGTTATATGACATTTGTTACACATTAAATAGCCACATTCAAAATAAAAAAAATGCTCAGGAAAAAATAAGTGCACAAAGACGGCTTTTCAAATTCATTTGATATTTTTGGAAAGCACAAATAAAAGAAATGTTTTGAGAAAATTATATTGTGATACAAATGTATTGTTTTGGTGAAATTGGTCGATTAAAATGCACATTTACTCGCTAAATGATATCACATTGCGTTATTCGTTTGTTTTGAAAACAAAGCAACGCATTTTTCGACAAATGAATATCCAATGACTAATAGGAGTTCTTTTTTTTTTTCAAAGGGAAAATTTGCAAAAGGTTTTAAATAATAAGACAAGGTAAAATATAGACATGGATATATACCACTTTTACAATAAATGACACGAATGTTGATGTATGTAGCACAATTAAAAAGATCGATACACACAGAAAAACAGATCACACCAGTCAGAAATGGCTGTCTCCGAAAAAAAAATGTGATTTTTGCACCGATCGAACTTTTCTTGGTGTCATTTTCAACCACCCACGTGGAAAAAATCGCTTCCGAACCTCAAATGAGATGACGAATTTGTCACGTGACCGTCAAAAACACTAGTGAATTCAATTTCAAAGCGTACAAGAATCGGGCTAAACATAGAAAGATCAGATTTCGTCACTCATTAAGCCGTGATTAAAGTAATGCCTAGCAATTAGGAAATAAACTCAAACTAAGTTGATAGGACGGACAAATTTCACAAGACGCAATTTCACACATATCAAGATTGAAACAAGAGCAAGATAAGTCTCTATACAGACCCAGAAGTAAAAATACTGTAACTTAAAAAAAAAAAAAAAAAAAGCTTCCCACAGTCATTCGACACGTGCTTCGTAACACACTAGTTTCACTGTTCCAGGATAACGAACGGCTAAGAAAAACAACGATGGAGAAAAAAATAAAATTTCGGAGTTTTTCTTGATGGTGGTTTCGGGAGGGTTGAAGGCACTCTAGATGGGTATTCCAGTCATCGAAACATTTTTTTTTATTATTTCGTGCCACCGTTAGATGGCGTGGCAGAAACAAAAATAAATCATGACACGACCTTCCGTCTAGAAAATATCACGCTTTTTTTAAAGTTTTTCTAGATTGAGCGTTACCACGAGAGGAGAGCTATATCACACAATTTTTGCATCTGAAACATGAGATTACGCATTGAGGCAAGGATAAAAAGGTTTTATTTTTTCTAGGCTCATGTTTGTGGTAACGTTGTTTTGAAATAGCTACATGTGTAATTTGATAAGGAAGTTATTTTTATTGTATTTAATTCAGTTTTTTTTTCTAAACGTTTTTGGTGAAAGAGGAATTTAATTTTTAAAGAGAGAAAGAGACTGACTTTTAAGTCAAAGATTAAGTTTATTTAATCCAAGAAATATAAGCTGGGTTGGGAAAGCGTTAATTGCTTATAAGCGCTTTAATTTTGCAAAAAAAATTAAGAGACTTTTGACAGCAAGGCCTTCTTAAATGATGCAGTTTTCAACAAGTTCTTTTTTTCTGAACATTTGAAGGAAGCTTACCTAGTATTTTGCATACATTTAGATTAAAAAAATAATTTGTGACCTTTGAACAAATTAACTAAATTAAATTGACTTTTTTTCAGCAACACTATCCCAGTTACTTGACTAAAAAGTATGAATTTATCTTTTTGCTCTATGTTACGTGTTCTTTTACAATACATTATGAAAACTGATCTGTTTACATGCAAGAAAAATAAAGTATTTTGATAGTAAAATAAACCAGAACATAACTTATGCAAAACAAATTTCCGTTCCTCAACTGAGTAGAGATGATTTTATGGACAAATACTAGTAGGTGGAACAGTGTTTTATGTACTGAATATTTTTAATACAAAAAAAAAAGTTTTCAGATTATCTTAAATTAAAGTAGATATTTCGATACATCAAATTATAAACTATTAACAACATTTTTGTTTGATACAACAATAATAACATTATTGTTTAACATATTGCCATACATTTAAGCAAAGTATAGTAAAAAATAATATTATCTAAAATACTGCAGCGAATTGCAATCCGACACACCCTGTTGGCAATCAGTAAATGGTAATCTAATTATTACAAAAAATTGATGGAAAGTGAAAGTATTCTACTTAAAAGTTTGTTTTGCTTTCTACTAAAATGCTAAACTTATATTACAATTTTAGTTGGCTTGGCTCCAGCAAAAGTAGTTATTTAGATTAGTAACGCAGCAAGTCAATGCACACACACATACATATTTTCACATTGAAAAAGATAAATAAATAAAGGCCATCTTTACATTAATTGCATTATTTTCTTTCGCAAATTTTAAAAAGTGTAATTGCAAAGGAAAAAAAAGCCTTTATACGTATCACGTGTTTTTTTTTTTTTTTTTTTTTTTTTTCATTATTATTTCAAGGACTATAAACTCATGACAAGAAACAAAAATTAAGTATATAAATAAATGAATACAAAAAATAAATTGAAATCAATGCAATCAGTGAGTACCTGCAGCCAGTAATAATGGTTAAAACTATAAAGAGAAATTACGTACACATTTGTTTATTACTCTGTAACATTAATTGTTCAACAACAGTTTTTTCAATTAGTAGTTATCCAAAAGCATATTTTCAAATATAACAATAGCATTTTTTTAGTTGAAATATGCACAGACAGATCTCGAAAGTCACTTAGTAAACTTTTCCCATGACATAAAAAACTAATTTTTGAACTTAATACTTAATAAATATTGCATATTTGTTGACATGAAAGCGTTTGAAAAATAAAAATAATATTTGATACTTTCACATTAATGTCATAAATAGAAGAGAGAAAATAGTTCAGTGTTCTAAATGACAATAACAAAACACATCCAAATAAAGAAAACCATTAAATAGTCAAGTGAATTAAGTTCCACATGAGACGAAACAATGATGGCAAGAATTTGTCACAAAAATAGGAAAATTAGATAGATTCGGGGAAGTTCAGTCTACCAAACAAATCCACTAAATTCTATTTTTTAGTTGGAAAAAAACAATTGATGTTTCTACTTAACAATGGAGCTTGCTTGTTATAATCACTTAATGAATAGACGAATTCAAGCCATCAAATCAATTTAGGAATCAATTAAGCTAAGTAATCAACGCTTTGGACGTAGTGAAAATCTGATTTTGAAGCTTATCAACAGAAAGTTCTCGTCATTAAATATTGAAGATTCAGGTCACCATAATCATTGAGAAATCAAACTAATGAGGCAAAGCTGAAACATTCGCGTGGCATCTGCTCTGAAGACAACGTCCGAATTTCAAAACGGAAATGAAAAGTAGGATTATGAAAGAAAAAAGAGCAAAATCTGTGTAGGAGCCTCCCCATGGCATCAACGACTTCTGGTAGCAGATGTGAGGGATTGCTGGAGGCGTCAAGCCAGGAAGGAATGGTTACCTCAAAAAACTCGTTCTCTGCATCAAGATACTCGTTCTGTGGAAGTCCTCCCCATTTGGGCCTTCCCGTGAAGTCCTGATGTCTCATTAAATTGTCCAGAAGACGTGGCAGGAATTTATTTAGTAACTAAGTTTTGCGTGTGGGGTTATAGTTACGCTACGTTACCGTGATTTTGTTTTACAGCGTGGTAGATGGAATACGTAATTTGTATTGAGCTTTATAAATACCCACTTCAGGCGTAAATACAGCTTTTGTGCTGAGGAGGGTAATTTTTTTTTCAGCTGTCGTCCAGAATATTTTTTCTGAAGGGAGCTATAAAATTTCATTTTGTTCTTCATATAATTTTGACTTAGATTTTACTATTCAAGAAGGGAAATTGCCCCCCCCCCCCACCATCCTATTCGGTCCTGACCCTCTCTAAAGGCAAGTCCCATCACTCATATTTAATGAGCTTTTAAGGTTTCCTTTTATAGAGGTAGAATTTTAAAAAGTTTTACTCGCAATATTACGAGTATGTTTAATTTTCTAAAATGTTCCAATGGAACAAAATTAAGAAAAAGGGACAAATGAAAGCAGTCATTAATTCATAATTTAAAAAGTATCTAATTTTTGAATAAGATTTCTTTTACTATAAAGTCAATCCTTAGAAACGAAGTTAAGATTTGTAAATTACCTTGTAACACACAGAAAGTGTTAGACTAAGTAAAGAATTGCTCACGAAATCATACATACGCAGCGTAAGGCAGTTTATTTTACTATTGAGAAATAAATACTTAGTTTATAAATGTTTTGAAATTATAAAAAGAGATTAAGTCATTGATTACAAGCGTAACGAAATAAATGAATGTTTAAAAACAATTGAATTAATAAACTCTATACACATGTGTTTTTTTTAATTAATTAATTTATTTTTTTTAAATCTAGATTTGCAGCATAAAATTGTGTTTTAGAGGATTAAAGTGGCTCAAATACGAGCTTTGAATCGATCGGATGAAATGTGTATGAAACAAAATAATGCTTGAAAAATATCTAAAATTATTTTTTGTAAATAAAATGTTAGTCAACAATAATTAGTTGAATATAGTTCTAGTAGGAAATAAAGCATCCCGACTCTTTAATTGAAACTGAGTTAGTTGCTGAAGGAATGTTAAAGAGTTTCGTTCTTTCGCAAAGAACAATAAAAGACAATTCCGGAGAATTAGTAGTCATACTTACGCTCCAACTGTTCCTTAAAAAAATTCAACCCGACAACTCAACTCGCTCAAATATTTTCCGCATCAGAAACTTTAACCCCAACTTTCACTGTGCGGCCGAACACAAAAAAATGAAATGGAAAGGAAATGACTTCCCAATGCCGTACAGTGCCAGAGAGAGAGAGAGAAAAGCGAAGATTAAAAAAATATAAAAAAAATAATACAATCGATGTGAAAATCGCTCTCAGAATCGATCGTATCAGAGAATCGTAGAGATTAAAACTGCGAAGCGAACAATAGAATCGGAGAAATGTCTCCGAACGGAAGGGTTGGATCACCCCTGGACTCTCTTTTAAAGGTCAGCTTTTTCTCTTGACTCCTCCTTTGGACATTCGAAATTCTATGGATGACCCCAGGGTTCCATGCGAAAGTTCGAAGATTGGTCCCATCACGCTTAGAATTCTAAATACCGCTAATAACGATGAAATACCACATTTCGTGAGAGTTTTTTTTTTTCTCGTCAGGAAGTTTTTATCTACTGACAGAATAGTTATTTCTAAGTTTAGTTTGACTGAGTTTATAAATGAAGTATACTTTTCATTTGAAACCGGTACTTAACTCTGAATATTTTGAAATTGATATTTAACTTTTGCTCAAAATCAGAGTTGAATCGAAAAAAGAAGAAAGAAACACGTAACACCAAGAAATAAGTGAATAGATGATATTTAAATAGCTATAAAGGATAGAGCTCTGAACTAGGAATGAACCCTTGATACGAAGTGTGAGTGTGTGTGTGTAATCTAGAATTTAGCTCTTACAAATATCTCGGAAAAAGTAGTTTTTTCATTGCTTGCCAATAATCGCCACAGTTAGATACCGATTCAATATAACACACGAAATTTCAGTTTTTTCCCCTTTTTACTTCAAATAACTGAAAAAAAAAGCATTTTGCACATATTTTGACGGAGATGAATTGAAATATTAATTTATTAAATTTTCAGCTGCACACAAACCATTCTGCAATATCTGACTTTAAAAATATATATCTTACAATATTAAAATTATAACAAAACAAAAGAAACAAAAACGAGAATCATAATACTTTTTAACATTATTGATTCGATAATTTAAAAAAATGATAGATGATCGTGAGAATAATGTTATGTCCTAATTGCTAAAGTGTTCCAAACCACTTAGTTTTGCAATAGCTTGCTCCAAAAATAAAAATTAATCTCTTCTCTGATAAAGCGAATACAAGCAGACAAACAATTAGCTAATGCATTTTATATGGCCATACCAGAAATTGCAATAGAACCATTACATCGTTCAAATTCACTTTCAAACGATTATTTTGCTTTTTTCGCAATGAACAACTTAAATGCTTTTCTAATCAATTTTAGTACAATTGGAATTGTTTTCAATTTTATTTTTTATTATCCTATTAGGCAAAATATAAAGTTACATTTTTTATCTTTTCATATTAAATTTCATGCAGTAGTGGAGTTCGAACTAATAATTTCTATGTTTTACAGCTTTTATGCATTTTATTTCAAAGAACCACAAGAAAAATACGCTTACGTTTAAAATCACTCATTTAGCTATCTTCGACGTTGAAAATTTTCAGCTCGGAATATGATACAAATAAAATCTACATAATTAAAAAAAATAACATCAACACTAATTTTTCAATCATACATATCAATCATACTATCACTCACAAACCCTCAGATCTGCGTCGGATCATTTCACAATTCGAGCTTGCTTTAAATGAAGATCAGCTGGACTACGAAAACGTGGTGCCTTGGAAAATGAATGTTAACTGATGACGTTTTGAAGGGTTATTTTACATTTTTACATACAACTGTTTACGTTATTTAATGTTATTTTTGTTTGTTTAGTAGATTATGATACGGATACAAATGTATTTGAATAAAGTTCAATAAAATAAATTGATGACTATATTCCCAAACATATTAGTGAATATCCTTTAATTGTGTTTTTGGCTCAACAAAAACTAAAATAATATCGAATCTTTTCACTTACAAAGTCTGGAAATTAGGTACGTCGTATTTGAAATCACTAAACACATTTAAGAACTGATTATGGCCCATTTGAGAAAATATTGGGAACAAATTGAAGTGCGAAGTCGTTGTTTTCTTTCATACAATATAATTTCAACAGCTTTGTTTAACTACCAGCCAGTAGAATTTTTCTATTTGTAAAGGGTTTGTTTAACTACCAGCGAGTAGAATTTTTCTATTTGATACCGCTAGAAATTTTGTTGCAATGAAGAAATGTAGGTTGCGATTGCAATACTGTCAGAAATGATGGTTTTTAACTGCTCAAAGGCTGTCTTTTGCTCGGCGGTACTAAACAGTTAATTTATAAGATAACTGCAAACTTAGAAGCAGCTATTACTTGTACGATCAAAACAGTGTTTCAAAATTGCTGTAGAAAGTCTGCTGCAAAGTGTTCTAAAAAAGGGATTCGTGTTAGTGTTCACAAAATGTTCTCAAGAGCTTTCCTAAAAATGTTATAAAAGTTTTATACATGAAATAAGTGTTCTGAAAGGGTTCTAAGAAGTGTTTTAAAAACTATTTTAAGCAGCGTATTTCAAAGTGTTCTAAAAATCAAAATAGGGGTTAAATAGGCTTGTTCAAAAAGTTTTTGAAAAGTGCCTGAAGTTTTCCAGTGCAATGTTCATTAGGGACTCAAAATGGTATGTGCCGAAAACTATTTTTTGGTGCATCGAGTGTATAACAGCCGAGCTTGAAAGGGTCCCATGACACACTCAAAGGAGAAACTAGGTGCATTGGAATGAGACATAGCAAATATTCGAAAGAACAACAGGGACAAATAAAAAACCCAACAGCGTGTTTTCAAAATACTCACAGGATGCATTCGGAAAAGTCTCGCAGGGTGCACTAAACGAAAAACAGTGTCGCAAGGCGTACTAAAAAGGGCCACAGAGACCATTCGACAGAACGACAAGCCCAATAAAAAAGGCAACAGTGCGTCTTGAAAAAAGCCACAAGATGTATTCGAAAAAGCAAAGGACCCACTGAAGAAAAACAAAGTCCCAGCTTGCACTTCGAGGGGCCACAAAGGACACTTAAAAGGGTAACAGTACACACTTAAAATAGTGTACTAGAAAGCGCAACAGGACACTCTAGAAAGTGTACCAATGTGCTGCGCCCAGCCAAAAACCGATAGACATCACTGCATTATAACAGAAGAAACTCAACAAACATTCCGCTTTTGTTACTACTAGAACGGGGCTTTCGACTGACGAAAAACGATACCCTGTTATTCCAGCGTAACTATGGCAACGATTTACGATAAAAAAGTCGCATAATAATCTTGAATCGCCGATCAAAAAATCCTATATGTTGCGACGTAGAATCCATCTTGCAATTCGAAACAGTTTCTGAGTGGTTCCATCCCGACTGTTACTAAAATATTAGTCATGAAACCTGAGTACGTTACATCAATCCTTGCTGATGATGGACTCATAGAAAGAACCGCATTTTCTGAAACTTTAAATTTTATGGGGACTGAACGATTAATGCAAATATTGCATTTATTTAGGAAAAATTGCACCTAGGACGACGTTTCCGTGCACCTCCAGTTTCTGTAGTTTCCGGCGATTTCCGTCTTATCTTTGAACAATATGAAAACAAAACTACAGGTGAAATTCCAATGTTTTACAAGCATGCCCCGCATTGGAATGATCTGAGTTTTAACCCATTAATGCCTGACATTTTTTTCCAAAGATATTTTGTATACTGGTTACAAACAGTGTTTAGTGGACAGGAAAAATAATAAAAAAATATTATGTAAAGAATAATTTTTTAATTAAGGGAAAAAAATCGTCCCTTAAAAGTTACGATAGACCCCAGAGGGTACATACTTTTTTTACTAATTTTTTTTTTTGCCTACGATATAATATTTAAAAAGACATTTTACAAGAAGAAATAAAATTAGCAATTAACATAAACTGGGAAGCTGGGAATAACTTTGAAAACTTAGCTTTTTTTCTTGAGATTGTGAAAGATGTCATTTTTGATAAAGATCATATTAAAACTGCTACAGAACACACTTTACAATGGTTATGTGCTGCAATCTGTTAATAACGAATTGAAACAACACCAAGGTACTAATTGAACACTATTATTTGGTTGAAATATTCATTTTGGGGAAATACAGACCCCTTTTCGAACCGTCCCTAAAAAGGGATGCTAGGCATTAATGGGTTAAGTCATGTATCCTTGTTCCAATGAATCTTGGCCCGTTATTTTGATATCTCTTTTGGTATTTTTTTTTTTATTTCTCAATTCAAAATTTGAAAATTCGTAGTCGCAGATAAGGAAATGTAAAAACCTTAAACTTTATCAGAGTAAAAATAGTCACTAAGTCAACTATGCACGCCACTGCAAGAATTGTTTCATGAGAATGCCTAATTGTGATAGAAATAACTTCCATTGGAGATAATTATAGACATGTAACACTCAAGGAATATGTTATTCTCCAAAAATTTCCGTATAACTAGATTTTTATCACATTTGTGAGTTAATGACACATCCAATTAAATGAAACTATTATGGAGAAACCATCGACATTTATTTGTGCTTATATGGTCGTATATTAGATACATTTGACGACGTGAATATTTTATGTAACATACAAGCCCGAGTATATAATTTTGTCTTTCAAAATAACTGAAGAGCATAAATAAAAAACTAATTTTGGAGTTTGAATGATATTTTTAAAGTGTTTACATTAGTAACGGTACTGCTGAGATAAGTTTTAAATTATTGGACTGCTATGAATTAAAAATTTATAGTGCGGCAAGGTAAAATCTATGAACTAAATGTATAATAAATCTGAAAACAACAAAAATTACATTCACATTCATTTAAGTACATAAAACTCGTAAAGCTGGGGTGGGCGGCGGTTCCAATATTCTGACCGCTTTAAAAGATGAAAATGATTCACAGCACAAAATATTGCTATTTATCTTAACTGAATCCCAAAAGTGTGATTTTTTAACTATCGTGCTAGATGCCTTGCATTTCGAAACTTTTTAGATTTAGAAGAACAAAGCAAAAACAGAATTAATATAAAATACGATATCCAGAAGATGGCCATAGTTTTAACTTGTTTGTGCAAAAATAATTTAAAACAGTAATTTTAAAACAGCATGTAATATTTAATTATTGCAACATAATGTTATGAAATTTTGTTTAAGAAGTTTTTAAAATAAATATAATTACATTGTAATAAACTTTTTTCGAAATTGAAGTTTCTCCGTTCACAGTTATTTGAAATGGCTTCTTGTGATGTGATTCGCTATTATTTAAAAATTGCTAATTTGTTAGTTTAACTAAACTATGATTTATTATTTGAAGGGAAACTATTAAGTATTTTAATGCGAAATTACTTAGAAAAACTTTAAATACACCGAAGAAAAAGGAAGAATATAAAAAGGGACTCAAGTAATAATTTGAAATTAGACATAAAATTGTTCTCTACTCGGATAGCACTAATAGAACATTATACAATGGGAACTTGCAAATTAGATTTATTAGAACATAATATCAGTAACAATGAGCCATACTAATATTTTTAAAACAAATCAACCGAATTTTGTTTCATAAACTTTTAGTTTTATTTTTTTATATTTTACTGTACAATTTAGGAGACTAAAGAGCCACTTTGCATCTTAGACAAAATTATGTTTCAAAAACTTCGATAGTTTATTATTTTTCTTAGGATCTTTCTTTGCATATATCAATTAAAGTTCATGTTTCGACCTATATAAAATGTTCTTTCCCTTCTAGTGTTGGTTGTTCTTATATTTTGTAAATACATTAACCAAAAATATCAGAAGTTTTTTTTTCAGTAATTTCCGAGTTTATCTGTCTATTTCCCCTGATGAGTATATCCTATACAACAAATACATGGTCTAATTAATTAATCTGGCTATTATGTTTTCCACTGGTAAGGTGTCACAAGCCCTCTTTTTTTTCAGCGTTTTAAAAATCAAATTAACTGTGTATAAGAAATTTTAAAAAGCGCATAAAATTAAAAAATTTGAACAAGCTACATTGTAAACACAATTGTAAATACTATAAAAGCCTAAAAAGAAGATGATATAAGAATGTACTCTTCAGACTTGTGAAGTAATTAAGAATAATATTTCTGGAAATTTATATGAAAAGTTGCCATACATTAAGTTAAATAACAGCACTATCATCATAAGCTGAACCACTAAACTTTCCTTTTCCGATCAGCTGATATCGGGTTATAAAATTTTTGACCTCATTCTCAAAAAGGGGCGGGGCATCCGGTAGAAGATGAGTGAATTCCATGGTAGCGTAGAAACAGGTTTTAAAGTAATTTTTAGGCACAACATTTTTGGCTAAGAACTAACTTTTCCCCATAAATTTCATTGAAATTTTCTTAAAGTTCATCTTAATGAAAATTTGAATCCATTTCGATATTTGTTGACAAATGATGAGGAAATCAGAGGATTTTTTTATTTGCTCAATTGTGTAGAAATGTAAGTACAACTTTCATGCTTTTGAAATATTTGAATGTATTTATAGTTCATACATTTTGTATGATGGAAAAAAATGTAGCCATAATGAAATTAGCGGTACCCATTGCAGTGGGAGGAGCAGATGAAAATAGTTGGGAGCTTAGATGCAGATATAATTTATAATTGTGTGCGATTTTAACTTTTTAGTACTAAAGATCTAAATTAGCTGATTATAAATTAAAAGAGAAACAAATATAAATTGAGCAAGAAAAACAGCGATGGCATAGAATGGAATTATTGGGTAGAAAGCTCAAAAATATTTAAAATTCTGGTATAGACAGGATATTATGAATACGTAGGGATTAACTGTTGTTTAAAATCATACATAAATGCATACTCACTGACAAACGTTAAGCACGGGAAGCAAAATGTTAATTTCCGGAAGCCAAATCTGAACTCTGAAATGTACCTGTGTCTTAAATCCTTACATTGCGAGTATTATACCAAGGGGGCCACCACAGTCCTAACATTTTTGCCAGATCATGCTGCGGGTCACCTGTAAGTTTTGTCAAAGTTACTCTTAAAAATAAAGTGTTATCACTCTCCTCATAACGGGCGTTTTTTCGACCTGACCTCTATTTCTGTTTACTTCGTACTTTCCCCAATAGGGGACCCTAGGACCCGAAGAAATCATTGCAAGGGGCCCCCAAACCTGCAACTAATGGAAAAGCTGCAGTTAACTGCAGATGTAAGAGAGGGAAGAGTTACCTTCTACTTTAGCCCCCATAATTTGATAAACACGTTATATGTATAATTTATGATAAACACTCATATAAGGAATTATAATTATTTTTATTCCCGGCTAAAAAGTACTTCTTGGCTAGTACACTAAATATTAGGTCAGTTAAATGCTATTACTTCAGTACCGCGACATAATATTTATTTGCATTTCTAAATTACTGGACAAATTTAGTTTTGAAAAATTTACATACATAAACACGCAACAAAATGCATGAAGCGACAAAAGAAAAAAACGTATTTTGCTTCTCTTATAAATAGGTGATGCTTGAAGGTTTCCCAAAATTAATTTTGATTAATATAAGTAAATGCTTCTTCATTGTATTCTAAATCTCAACTTTATGCGTAGACGGCAAATTCGGTTCTTCCAAAATACGTACTTTTTTTTTGAACATATTACTTATATAACTAATTATTCACGAAATCGCAATTTTATGCTTATGCGAAAAATTTGTCTTAAAATATAAAAACATTTTTGGACACATTAAGTCTAAAGATTGTGCACTAAATCTCAACTTTGTTCTCAAATGGAAAATTCGCCTGCTAAAATAAAATTTTTCTGAACATATTACTTATACTAAATGAAAGAAATAGAATCTGACCTTTAATTCCGCAGCAAGCCGCAGCGATGATTAGAAATACACACTTCCAGCATATAGCCGCTCTCATGGTGACGTAAAAGCATCAATGTTCCGTCAAGAATTGATGGACATCAATGAAGCACTAATTTAAAATTCTCTCTCAAAAGTCCAGAGCACTACTGGAGCAGTGAACGAAGCGCGAATGAAAACCATCCTTTGAAATGAAAAACAAAAATAGAGATCGAGCGAAACAGAAACCCGCGGAAAACACTGCTCCTCTTTATGAAATTTATGTACACACAGCCACTAATTTACGAGACACAATCCTCCGACTTGTTTATAAGGTCAGCGACAAGTTTAAATCTGACTTGGAAGCACATTGGAAGAAGAGAAAAAGAAACACTCCAGTCTTGCGAACAAACTTGCGCGGGGTTTATTCCTTTTGGAACACTTTTAGAAAAGACAGGGGGGTGGACTGGGCAGAGGGCCGCTAACAGTTCTCTGGAGTTGCCGACTAGGCTGCAGCGCGTGAACTAATGTTGCGGAGAAGTTGACTTCACGAACACGGGAGGCCTTGGGTGGCCTGCGCCCTCTGTCGGCCGTTAAAATAACTAACTGTGTACCCGGCTTTTCACATCACTCGGAACAACATTTATTCCAAACGTTATCTCTCAAGAGATATATAATCTATGAATATAAAATGTAGATTCCATTTGATTGAAACTGCCAAGATCACTTTAATAAGTACATTTTAAAGAGGTTGTTTGAAAAACAATTCAATTCTTATCTGCTCTCTACTCTTTGCAGTAAATTTCGGCTCTCTGTAGAGCAGCGTCCTCTAGTGGCTCGTTTGATGGGATGAAATCTTCTTTTCCAGCCGGCTTCTGATAAGGAGGAGGACAATCTATTGTACCGTAGCAATAGTTATACGCATCTTAAAACTTTTAAAACTTACTATACAAGCAGGCAGTGAGGCAGTGCAAAGTTTGCTTCACTTTACATTTAAAATTTGCGTTTTCCTTCTTTATTTACCTTCCTTTTATATTTTTTTTTTATTAAAATGCTTTTGGAAACTACACGCAGTGCAAGTATTTATTTTTTTGCACATGCAAACTATACCAAGTTCTAAGCTCAAATGCCGTATCTGCACTTTTTATAAAAAATGAATTACTGTCACATGGGGCATTTTGTTACATCAGTTTCATCAATGTAATATTTTACTGTTATTTGAGAGGGTGGGATAATTCTTTTTACTTCTGAAAAAGTAGCATCTGAATCAAATTTATAGAGACACAGCAGTTTAAAAGTAATTTCTCATTTTGAGCTCAGCGGCAGATACAGCTTTTGCGCTAAACACGGCATAGTACCATTTTCCTTTTGCAATTTTCATCAGCCTAAATACAGCGTATTTAAACTAGTATTTGACAAGAAGTTCATCTTTCGTCAAAATCTAAACGAGCCTTCTCTCCCGCACATTAGTATCCTTTATGTATCAAATAAATTTCTCTTTCAATCAAGCACGAATGTAGGGGGTGAATTCAAAGGTCATGATCCCCTACTGTGATTAAAAGAAAGCTTATAGCTGCGTTTTGCGAAATTAAATTTCAAGAAATTTCTAGGGTTCCCCAGACTGGCACTTCGGACTAAAACTATTATACGTAGGACTCTTCCACCTTCTACTTCGTGTGCTTATATTTGAAAAATAATCACTGAAGAACCATATTCGCCTTTACTGCTCAAATTGGTTTAGATTACAAATAGTTTCAAATTAACCATTTTTTTCCCATTTAAAACAAATTTTCAGCTTTCGAAACAGATTTTCTAGCAACATTTTTCAGAGAAACTTTTTAATCTCCCCCCCCCCCTCGCAAAAAAAAAAAAAGAGTTTAGATCAAAACAATACCCTCTCAGGGCTTTTTACACTCATTGTGATTTAAGAAAAAATCAATGGCTTCTTTTTCTGGATTAAAAAGAAAGCCAACTTTCATGAATCAATGAAACAAACCATAACTTTCGTCATTATTAAGCCGATATGAAATTTTTTCCAACCGTTCTTGTTGATTTGAATTTTTTTATTGTTCTAACATTTTTTTATGGCTAAAAACAACGCACAACGTAATCGTTTCTGAAAATGTAATGTTTGCACTTTTTTAGGGTCAAAAAATACTTTGAAAAATCTCTCTCTTTTTTTTACAGCAAAAAAAAAAAAAAAAAAACCGGCCTGAATGGACATATTTGAAGTTTTTTTTTTGACTACAAACATATTTCTTCTGTTTTCTGTTTTAAAATTCTTTCTCCTAATATTTATTCAAAGTCATTCCACTAATTAAATCAGAATTTTTGTAGAACTTGAATTCCCTATTTTATCAATAAATAAATCTAAGGAGAAAAGTGTTTCAATTTTTGACCTTTTCTTTCTTTCTTTCTTCCTTTTTTCCGACACAATATTAAAAACCATTTAGACGGGCAAAACATTAGTGTTGCAATTCTGCTTATTTTACCTTCAAAATAATCACTATAAAAGTATTTAAACTATCGTATACTGGCTCAGCCAAGTTTCGAGAAAGCTTTTTTCGTAATCCATTAAAAGTTGCTGTTGGATTGGGAAGGACAAACAACCAGACATCACCTCATCGCTATAAACTCTTATTTTTTAGTGCTTCTTCAACAACTCATTTGTTTCAGTCTTTATCTTAAACGATAAATCCTACACTGCAAAAACTGAACTGTCTTTTTTACAGTATAATATTGGCAGCCGAGGATCCAATTTAAAGCTATAAAATGCACAGTAATAAACTGTAAAACTAGCAAGTTTATAGTTTATTACTGTAAAGTTAGCAATGTTACAGTTTGTTGCCATAAAATTTAGCTATAATATACTGTAAAAACAACAGTATAATACTGACAGCAGAGGTTCCGGTTTAAAACAGTAAAATGCACGGTAATAAAATAAAATTCGCAATTTTACAGTTTGGTACTGTAAAATTAACAATTTTCACCGTTTTTTACCATAAAATTAGCTGTATTATACTGTAAAAACAACATTAATTTTTTACACTATATCTTAGGTACGTCCTTTAATACGCTGACAGTCATACGCGCGCGAGGTCGAATTTATCTTTATGCTATATCGGAAGCTGATCTGAAAACTGCAGCATCCTCACTTCCCTTCAAAAGAATTAGAAAACCTTCTATTTGACCAAAATCCACAATGTGACTATAGAAAGACAGTTCCAAAAATCTTTAAAACAAGCTTATGTGAAAAATAATTAAATTGCTATGGCAGGAATAATTAGTTTAGGTCTGGGTATGAAGTGGTTGAATTGTTACGACTTGAAAAAACATCTTATTTTATGAAGTGCATGAATGCATCTTTAATTAAAGAAAATAATGAGTTCACTGCATAAAAGAAAAAATGAACCGTAGCTTGACTTTCAATGCATTAAGAAAAATTCGTAAAAAATAAGAATCACCTCCTTAAAATATTCTGCCCTAAGAAGCTGCACATACACTCACACATACATATATGCACACTACACAGATAGATACATACATATACATATACACACGCACATACATACATACATACATACATACATACATACCTAATACATACATACATGCTCAATACATACATACACTCATATAGATTCTATTCATTAATAAAATAGAAACAATTCGCTGTTAATATTAATAATACGGCTTGCATTTTTTAGTACCATATAGATCATAAAGGGGAGAGAAAAAAAGTTCCACAAAGCAGACTTTTTTACGACGCTATAATTAAGAAATAATGTAATAAAGAAACTTGACTCTCTTTCCTGAAAGCAGTTGAGGTCTAATTTAATGATTTTCATTTCCAAAATGGATGTCTTAATATTCTTCTCATAGCTTATTTACATTGTTATGGCCAGCTGAAACAAATAATCAGCATAAAACTTTTCGGGTGCATTTTTTTTCCTTATACGACTGGTAGTATAAATTCTGGGCTCGTTTTATTTCCCGTTATATCATGTTTTTTTTTTTTTTTTTTTTTTTTTTTTTTTTTTTTTTTTATTCAGCAGACAGATCAGATATTCAAATTATTTTCATTTCATTTAAAACAGATAATTAAATTATCCACTTATGTTTCAAAATTTCTGTCAATGACGCGTTTTAAATGCATGTACTTTGCAGTAAAATTCTCTCGGAATAAGAATGATAAACTCGTGGACATAATTCGGCATTAAACACAAACGTGCTAAAAAATTGTATTAAAATCTCAGAGCTTTGCTATCTAAGTAATTAAAATATTTAGTTCGGAAATGAATTTGAAATAATACGTATACGTCAAAATATTTCCGTGTATTTTTTTTAATCATTAAAAAATACGCTTTACAATAAGGTGGTTCAAAATTAATTTAAAATGTTGAAAATCTATTTCGCAAAGTAGTACGAAAAAGTGCTACTGCATTAATCTGCATAGAACTCATAAATTAGTCTGAATATTTCAAGCAATATGCACTGAAATTTCGCAACGAACTACTACTTTTTTTTTTTTTTAGATCAGTCTTAAGTACTGTAATATATTTAAAATAGCAGGTAATTGTCAAAATACTCCGTGTAAAATATAAAAAAAAAAAGAGCTTGAAACTGTATGTTACATAATAAGGTAGCATAAAATAAATTGAAATGTCCGCATCTCATATATAACATTGTACGAAAACGCAATGGTGTTTAATTGTGTGAAATTGAACAAAATATAGTAAGATAATAGTGTTATCATATTCGGTAAAAGAAAATCTTATCAAATCAAAATAATTATGAACTTTTGAATTTACTTCAACCTATTACAGGAAGGATGCCAAAAAACACTGTATCATTTATAACACTGGGGAACAGCAATTTGACGGCTTATTAACTTAAAGTCAATTCCTTATCAGACAAGTGTGCTGAATACTAGAAAATTATTAGATTTGTCAATTTGTATCATATGGTTTACAAATAGAGTGTCTTTTATGAGAGGACAGATTTGCGGTAAATCGAAGATGACTGCTTCCAATTTTCCATACTTAAGGCTGGAAATTTTTGACACACATATTTAAAACAGCTACCTGTCTTATCAAGGGCTTTGATAAACTGTTTAATTAGCCCAAGCTTGATGTGAAGTGATGAAAAGACTCTTGGCTCATCGGTGGTTCATGAATCACGCTTGCTTCTCCTACTTCTCCATATTTTCCCTCAAAGGCCAGACCTTTCTAATCCAATGTTATTTTTGAGAGACTATCCCATAGACATATCAAATATGGTTATTTAGTATACTCATCTTGCTGGTCTATAAAAAAATTCACCATCTTCAAGTGTGGGGGTTAACACAACGTTTTCGTAAAGAACTCCTATTTTTTCCAGATAAAAAGCATTTTTAAAGTTACAGTCAGACACGAACTGATATTCTAAAGGTCTACTACCTAATTCATTAAATTAATATACCTATATACGTGAAAAAATAATAAAATTTTGAGAGAATAATCAAATTTATAGATTTTTAGGACCTTAGTTTAATTTTTTTCATTAATATCTTTTGTTTCGTTTATCTCAAGAACTAGAGTTAATCCAAAAAAAAAAAAGTAAATTCATACTTTGCAATTGTTTACAAAAACAATTTCACAATTTTTATTCAACGCACACAAAATTTACACAAAATTTATTCAACGCAACTCCCACCTAAACCGAAACTTCTACGCTCAAGTTGTGCCAGAAATCATTAGTGTGCTATGCTATTTCTGGCAACTAGTTGAATAAAAAGTTAAAGTTGCGGTTGATTTGTTTGTAAAGTTGAACGAATATTCTTATGGGCGATACTTCCTTAAGTGAATTCAACTATAAAAATTACTATGTTTTGATATTTTGGTGAAAAAAGAAACGAAGACAAAAAATATATTTTGTTAAATAGCCAGCAAAAAAAAAAAAAAACTGCTGAAAAGTTTTAAAAATCTGCAGACAATTTAAGCATATTCGAACGTGCTTCAAAAAACCAGCAGAAGAGTTAGAGAATATTTAAAAGAAAAAAATGTGGATTTTGTTCAGATTATATTAAAGACAAAATGCAGGGATTTTTTATTTATCTTCTAAAAATCTACAGAAATCTTTAAAAAAAGTGACATTTGCTGCAGATTATTTTTAATTGGGTACCTATTTAGTTAGGTACACATTTCATGTTTTAAAAACAAATGTGTATTGTGTCTTTTAAACAACATATAATGCCTCCAAGAAACAAATACAAATAATATGAATAAGAAACTATATTCGAAACAAAACAGAATACAGATTGATTATTTGCTTAGAAGAAAAAGCAAATATGCGTTTTTTTAATAAAATAATGCAATATCTTCGGAACAAAACGGCTGAAAGAACAAATCGAGTTTCTCTCACAATTTCCAAACATTCCATTATTTTTTTCATACTTTGATGCTCGGTTTAACACATCCAGTTGGAGTTTCAATTTCTGTAACGATACACATTGTTTAGTTCAAAAAGCGTTAGACGTATTAGTTTCTTTCGAGGGCTTTTTTATGCATTTTCGTTTTCTTGAACGGTTACTTGCAACATTACGGAGTTGGTTACAGTTACATACAATAAATAAATATTTTATTTCAGGCCATTTTCTTTTTCTTTCTCGTTGAAGATATAATATTCAAGTTTCGCGATGCGAATTTCTGCATTAAATCATAAAACTAAATGTGATTTCTTTGTTTCATATTCTCTTCTGAAACAAAAGATTCTCTAAAAGATATTTTTTTCTTGTATTCTATTTTAACGCAATCGAAACAAGGAAACAATGCTATTATTATTCTAAATAAAATAATATTGGAGATAGAAAGCAAACATATATTCATTCAATTCGAAAAAGGGGAAGAAAATTCTAAGGCCGGAGTTTTCTTTTTGCTTTAAGATGCATGCTGTTTATCTAGTGAAATTATAATTGGATTTTTAACACGAAATAATAATACCTTTCTCAAAGGTAGTAATAGTTTTCGTAAGTTAACAAGTATTTATTTTTGATAAAAATAATTTCATCCCCGTGAAATAATGTTTTACAATGTTTCAAGTATACTTTTTTTTTTTTTGCATCTTGGTTTTAAAATGGAACGTCAACACAATAAGGAGTAAAATTTAAAATATCAAATCATTATACAAGCAATTTTAACACAGTTAACGGAGATTTTTAATTTAAATATTTATGCTACAACTGTGCATTAACAATGGATTGAAAAAAAAAAAACATGTACATCTACCTATTAGAATAGACAACAGGAAACCAACCCATTCGTCTAAGAGATCGGAGATTTTTTCGAAAAATAACCCCTCTCATTACACACCTACGGATTAGAAAGAATTGATAAATAACAGGTAAATGAACTGAAATGAATTGATGACAAGTTCACTTATGCAGTAATTTTGTTTGAAGTTCGTGTTTTTCTTTTGTTTACACAAATGCTTTTCTTCCCTTTTTCAGTATATTTATCTCTACATCGTACTAACTAAAACACTATCCTTTTATACAGGTATTTTATACAGGTCTGTGACTTAGAATGGATCTGAAAATAAAAACATGGCAGCATATAACTTAGTTAACAGTATTATATTGCTTAAGAAACTTTTTATGAACGATATTGGGAAAAAGCAAAATACTTTTCCTAATAAATCATCACACGTACTATAAAGAAAAGTAGGATCAGTTCACATTGTTCAAATATTTCCTAGAAGTTAAATTAACACGTTTTGTAAATTTTGGTGATAACATAATAATATATACACTCCCCACTTTTTGAGTGAGCTATTTTTAAGACTAAGGTTTTAATTTTCCTTTTAATGAGATTGTTAGCTTTCTTTTTATTTGCAACCAAAGGACGAAGAAATATGAGCAGGATTTGGCACCAAAAGCTTGAGGACGATTAAAATAAAAATTATCAATTTCACCATAAAGGGGGAAATGTTCCGTACGAAGCCGTTAAAATCTTCCTGTCCAGCCTGTCGATTTATTTCTTTAAATATTTACTGCGCATATTGACACCTATTTTGCAATTTCATCATCCGGTAACTTAGAAAAGCTCTTCAAATTTTTCCGCAGTTTCAGTTCTTGACGTTAAACAATCAAACACCACACCATAAGACAACATATCTTCATGGGCATTTCCAATTAAATTAAGCAAAAAATCATGTGAAATGTTTTCTTCTTCAGGAACAAAACCCCCAGTTTTTAGTCTGAATAACTTTAAGAGAAAAATCTTCAAAACAAAACTCATATGTAGCAATAAAAGTAATTGGGTAATAAAAATAGAACAAATGCATCATCTCGAAATCTATCCAATCATAAAATAGCTTTAAGAAATCATAAAACTTCCTTCTCTTTGCGACATGAAAATATCTTTAAACCATTTAACATGCAGAAAATTCCCATTCATCAGCGAAGATCTATGTAAGGAATAATTTCAAACGCTTTCAAACCTACTTTCGTCTCTCGTTCGAAAGAATCCCGCTGAACATCAGAACTTGAAAAGGCTTCTCCGAAATTGGAACTTCTAATTTATGCAGTGAGCCCTGCGATGAATAAGAAACTATAACCTTTACAACCTAAGATTTCTCAAGGTTTGAGGACATAATGGAATAGCGTAGTTTAGATTTTAAGATTATTCCGTACGAAGAATTTTATTGGCTTCGAATGAAATCTTAACCCAGTGAGGAATAAGGGCTGAGGGTGTTTGTAAAATTTACGTTTTCAGTTTTAATGAAGGGATTATTTTTTAATCATCTCTATCGTACTACATTAGATAATCTAATGAGACTGTCGAAGCAGGCAATGAAATTGTTTAAAGATTATGACATAAAAAAAACTTGGATTGAATTTTTATCATCGGTATTTCAAATTTCAAGAAAAGGCTGACAAAAACGTAACGTACGAGAAAACGATAAATACGGGAAATACGTTAAATGTACCTGCTCGGAAATCGTAAATTTCGGGAAAAACGCAGATTCAAGGGCTACAGAAAAGGTGTTTCACTGCAGTTTTCAATATATTGCAATCATACCATCGTAGCTCAATTACATACATTTGCTTTTTTCCCATCTGTTCAACAAAACCACTGAAGTTCAGCTACTCCTCCCAAAGTGAGGAATATTTTGCTGAGATTAAGGTACAATTACAAAATGTTTTATATATCTTTCTTTCTAACAAGATAGGCAAAGTCAAAAAAACTTTGGTTTCGGGAATATATTGTATAGTAAGTGCACCAAATAAGGCCGCTCTAAAGTTCATGGCCCAATATTTCTCTCATTTTGATTTCAGTTATGGCTCTAACTTTTGCGCATTAATCAGCGGACTCGTGTAAAAAAATCGAAATTTAAAGAATCCAATTGAACACTTAAGTTTTAAATATGTTTGTTGGTTGTTTTAACCTAAGAAAACGATTTAGCCTTATTTGAAACACGGATCCTTAATAATGCCAGCTTGAGAAGGCAAGGACCTCCTTCAAGTTTCCTCCTTTAATTCCTCCTTTAAAAGAAGAAAGAGAAAGAAAGAAAATGGAAAAATATATGCATTCTTCTCAAAACATTTTATGATATTCAAGTGAGACTCTTGGTTTTCAATAATGCATTATACTCCATATGGATCGTCCCCATATTCCTTAAAAATACATGTACATATATTCAATACTCCTAATGAGTCTCAAATTCTCAAGACTCATGACTCAATGAGATGCAACATTTGGTGATCTTAGTTTCTTTTAATGTTTGCACAATATCAAGTTTCGTCTGTGTCCAAAAATTTTAATCATGAAGGACCAACTGTCAGTTTGTTGATTTTAACAGAACATTTTTTATCATACATTTAATCACTAGACTCTGGAAGAGAAAGAAGTTTGTTCCATTACATTTTTTATTTTTATATCAGTGATCTATCTTTCATAGATACTCACAAAGAGTGCTAGAAATTAATTAAATCACACGATATAGATAAATTACCCCTCACCTCCAACATAAGAAGGAGAGAACCTTATCACAATACATTTGAAGGGCCTGGGTGTAAATAATGGTAACTGCATTTTTAAAAATAAAGGTATAGCTTGTGAAAATTTCGAAAAAGTACTGTAGGAAGTATTTTGATTTTAAAAACCAAGTGCGTTTGTGCAGGTCCATTATTAAGGGATGTGTTTATCCTTAAACCCTGTAATATTTTTGTTCATATGCCCACATTTATTTTCACCAAATGGTTCGAGTTTTACAATTTTGTCAGATACCACTATTTACGCCCGAGCCCTTCATTTATCCCTACACAATTTCGTAATATACTTAATACATCATGAAAGTGCATCGCAGGCGAATGCATTTATATTGCAATATGGTATGACAGCATACTCTAATGGTAAAAATCAATATTTACTTTTGCGCGATATGTTTTATGCATTCACAGGTTTTTTTTAATTACCAAATCAGATATAGAAAATCTTTTTTTTTTTTTGCTTAATTACCGTTCTACTTACAAAAAGGGCCAATAAAAATAGTAAACGGCTTGGAAAGCTTTAAAAATAACTGACAGGGAATAAAAAAGAACACCAGACAGTACAACAACATTTAATTGTTGAATAATTTCGCAGATCGTTTCTAGGGCTACTGTTAACCAAAATAGTTGTGACTGGAAATATTTTGTTTTCCATTTTGAATATTGTTACTTTTATTTGCAATATCCCTTTACGTGTTCATGGGTACCCACTGTCTTTGGTGTTACCAAAAGCTAAGGCCGAAAATTTTTCAAAATATTTCTTTAAAAAATGTGTATATAGTTGCAATTTTATTTTACGTGATTTAAAAAGTTTCTAGTTTTATATTAGCTATGAATTTAAGACAAAAATTGTGTTTATCGCTTTTTTTATTCAATTCAATTAAGGTCATGTCTTACCTTATCAGTTCATGAGTTAAACTCTGCATTGCAAAAAATAAACTGTTGTTTTTACAGTATAATACTGGCAGCCGAGGTTCCAATTTAAAGCTGTAAAATGCGCAGTAATAAACTGTAAAACTAGCATTTTTAGTTTCTTACTGTAAAGTTAGTTACTTTACAGTTTATAGCCGTAAAATGTAGCTGTATTATACTGTAAAAACAACAGTACAATACTGGCAGGAGAGGTTCTAGTTTAAAACTGTAAAATGCACGGTAATAAACTATTAAATTAGCAATTTCTATTTATTACTGAAAAATTAGCACTTTTTCAGCAAATTACTATAAAATTAGCTGTATTATACTGTAAAAACAACATTCATTTTATACAGTGTGACTCCAAACTTTAAAATTTGTTCAACATAACGGTTATAAGACGGTAGCTCTTTTGAAGAGTTTCTTTTTATCGTTTGTGTGTGATATCAACATATTTTACTGCTAAACTTCAGACCCAGTACCTAACACTTCTAAATACATTATTTTCAAGAAAATATTTTTAGTAATACTAAAATATGTTTTTTTGAACCTCACTTTGAAATGTTAATAAAATACGCTTTAGTCTAAGAATCATAGAAGTCTGTTCTGGCAATGTTTTGAGCGCAATTGTTTTGTAATTACTTAACAAATAAAGTGCGAAAGAACCTAAAAAGTAGGTTCATTTTATGACTAAAGATAATTGAATCGACTGCAATAAAACACCAAATACTTGTATCAACATTTTCCCAGTATAGACCGACTGAACTGGTTCAGTCGGCTACTGAAATATGCGACCTATGTTCAATCCGTTCCAGTTTAAATTAAATGAAATTATTGACCTTAATTATAAGGTCAATAATTTCATCTGTATGCATTTCCGTTTGTATTTACAGAAACTACAATGTTGTAGAATTGCGTTTCGCAATCAGTTCTCTATTACGAAATTCTTCCCACTCGAGATTATTAATTTACAAATTTTAGATGTGTCAATTTAATCAATTCATTAGGCAAAATTGCATTTTTCAAATTGAATCCACTTTTGAAAATAAACCGTTGCTCCGAACTTTCATTTAAAATTTTGGAAACAATGGAATTTGTTTCTGTTCCAAATATCACTGAATTATAACAAGACTCCGCTCGCTCATTACGCTATTGCCATAGAATTAATTGGAATTCCATGTAGAGTTTGATTAAATTCGTTGATTAATTCGAGAAAATGGATAATAATCATTTCCTCCTATTCTTACTTGAAAGGAAATGGAAAGATCAGACAAATGTTTGATAGAGTAGCTGATTAAAAATAGTCTAATGCTAAGGAACAATAATGATCCAGAAAATCTTTAAGAGTTAAGAAGCAAACATATAAAGACAATTTTGTCTCATGAAATTTGCTATTAGTCAATCCTTTAATTATTTTTTTGTGTATTGTTATACAGGGAAGCTCAGAAACAAGTGGTAAAAGCTTTAGAGGGAAAAATATTATGCCAAAAGGCAAAAAAATAATGCGGAAGAACTATCCCGTGTTGAGATACCGAAAAGGCGGGTTACTTGTACCCTAAGGTGTTACTTGAGCCCATTACAGTAAAATGATAAAATCTAGGTTTGGTACTTATTCGTTGAAGACTTGCACGTAGTTCCTCGTTTCTCCTCTAGGTAGAAGCACTCTGCAGTCTCTAATGCTAGTACCAAACCCAGATTTTATCATTTTACTGTGGGCTCAAGTAACTACTTGTGGGTCCAAGTAACCCGACTTTACGGTACTAATTTTATATAAGCTACCAGTTTCTTTGCACTCTTTACTCATATGAGAGAATATCTGTCTCCAGTTCGGTTACTTAATATTCCAGACTTACAGAGGCGAATACAAGGGAGGGGCGATGTGGGCGATCGCCAGATTTTATCATTTTACTGTGGGCTCAAGTAACCTCCTTGTGGGTCCAAGTAACCCGACTTTACGGTACTACTTTTATATAAGCTACCAGTTTTTTGCACTCTTTGCGATGTGGGCGATCGCCCCTCCCTTGGGAAACTTTTCACCGGTAGTTTTTCCACGTCGAAGTTCTAAAAATGCAATTGTATACGAGTTTTAATGAAGTTTGGGAAGGAGTTTTGAGGCTCTCCCCGGAAGTATTCCAAAATTGAAATCCGAAACTTTTGCAATCAATATTTGTAAGCTAGTATGGACAGTAAAATGTAACGAAGATCAATCGCCCCTCCCTTGGAAACTTTCTGGATCCACCCATGCATACTTATGATTCCACAGTAAGGATGAAACTGTATCTGGATGGAATGACCGAGTTGGCGGTGATTAGTAAAGTGGTAATAGCGCAGGCCCGTCATTTAGGGGGGAGGGCAGGGGGGGGGGTCAATTGCCCTCCCTGGCTTTGAGAAATCAGTGTATTTACACACAAATGGGCGTGGTTTTTGCTGTTTTCCGATGAAATTGCATTGTGTTTTCACCCTTTGCCCCCCCCCCCCCCCTGGAAAAACTTGAAATGACGTCCCTGTAATAGAAGCACCAAATCTAAAAAGACTTAAAATGTTCAGTAGGAAAAGTTCATAATACCCACGAGCGAAGTACAGTTTAACCCTAGATCTAGACCTAGGCAGAGTGTTAAAACAGGGGTGAAGAAAGACGGCTTGCTTCTACAATAATGAGCAGTCATGATCGAAGTAAAAAACCAGCGTAAATAAAGTATATATTATACCAATTCGTGCTTTATTTACGTTGTTTTTTAACTTCAATCATATTTTAGCACACAACTTAATCATTTTTCGTTTAACGAGTGCTATGGCTGCTTGCACCCTAATGGCTTAAGAATTCCTCCTTGTTTTTATGAACAAGAAATTATATGTTTCGAGTTTATGCATCTCGGTAGTAGTAGATACATGCTAAACTAGAAATATGCGCTTTACAATGTTGCGAAAGATTCGGAAAACACGGCCCTGAATTAGTTTTAACAAATATATGCAATTTGATAGGTATGATAACTCTATTGAAAAACTGGTTATAGGACATAATTCGTATAATTTGTAAGGAAAGCAGTCGAAAACTTTGTACAATTTATGAAGTTAAAAATGCAAGACAACGTGTCTACAAGTACAAATAAAAGGATTAAAAAGAGTTAGAAAACTCTGGCAAATAGCTGTTTCGGGGCTATTATAAATGAAGCCCCATCATCAGTGCAAAAAGATGATGGTTCACTGACACCAGTCAAGTGAACCAGGAATGCAAGAAACGTGAGGGTAAATAAACAGAACACGACAACAACGCAACAAAGATTACGTCACAGACGAAAAAGTTTCTAAATAAGAGATTTCCAAATGTTAGTATACTTTCGTATACCTTCACATTTATACGAAACATTTACATTTACACACATATCACACATACTATAATTCGTATACCTTCACATTTACAAAATACATTGCTGAGTGCAACACAGGATATCTCTATTAGGCTACCCAAATGAAGTCTGTCTCTTCTGGTAATTTCACTTAAACGCTGGATGTGTTTGACTTATGGTGACATTACCCAGGTAGCACAAATAACCTTTAAACGTTTTATAAACGTTTTTAAACGGTTGTGACAACGTTAATAACCATTTTACAACCTTTAAAAAACGAAGTGTGCTACTTGGGTAGAGTTAGAGGTTCCAATGCAATTGGAACCTTTTCTTAAACGTAACCTAGATTCTCTTAGAGTTCGTACCTCTGTTTTAAAGAAGATACGTAAAATGGTAAAATCCAAAAGATTGGATTTTTAAAAGCACGCCCACCATATTAAATGATAGAGGCGCAGGGTGGATCCTGCTACTGGTATTGAGTATATCATCTCTAAAACAAGAACATACAAATTAGAGGGGGGGAGGGTCATAAGTGCAATATTCTGGCCCTCATAGATGGTCTCTCTTCTGGTAATTATTAGAAGTCCGCAAAATGTACTTCTAATTTTGTTGTCTTGGAGTGAGAGGGGGGAGGGTTAGGAACTGCATTACCCTATCTGACGTCACACGTTTTCTAGTAAATTTGAAGTTTTGTCAGCAGGATTGGAGTTTTGCCTGTAATAACAAACATACTAAATCATTGGTGGAAAGGAGACAGCATGATACACGAATTGCATTTGCAAACGACGAGGAATCGACGTCAATAACAAATAAACGAACTGTAAACGCACTAAAAGGGCTGGGTATCAAGAATGCGTCTTTATGAAAAAAAACTTTTTTTTTTCTTACTGCCGTTTGAATTGAAAAACATCAATCTTTAACTTCAAAATTGGAACATTGTTTTATTCAAAAGAGCTTTAAATTGTTTAGTTACTAGTATTTCTTGGTATTTTCTTCAAAAACTGAATGATCTAAAAGTGCTGAAGAATGCTACACGCGTTCTAAAAGATCGAAAAATTAAAACTTAGATAACTTTACGTGCATCTCAAAATTCTCGAGTAAAAACTCGAAACTATCATTAAGTTATAGGTCAATTAAAAATATTTTATAATTTTTACAAAAGGTGCGAACATTGTTTTACAGAATGTTTATCAAACAAGGGATATTTATAGAGAAGAAGGTGAATAAAGAAAACAAAATTATTTCAATCATGCATTATTTAAATTCAAATTCAAGCAAATAAAAGCTACTAATTGCTCTTAAGTTATAACAACAGGCTTTTTACTTTTTTGTAGATATTGCTATCAAGTTTTAATTGCTGCCAAAAAGAAAAAAAAACTATTTGGGAGAGGAAGGGGATCACACAAATATTAAAATATGAAATAGAAAGATACAATATTCACTCCAAACAAAATAAGGCAGGATATCAGCTTCAGAGCTTTATTATTAAAATTCGAAATTTTTTATGGTCATTTCTAATTTTTAAATCTTAATTAGCCCTTTTCTTTCTCTAGCACATTTTTTTCCCAGAATCACCTTGAACAAAACACGATTCAAAATTCTCTTCACCAAGCTAGAAGCCTAATTTACCATGAATAATTTTCCGCTTTAAATTTAACTTCCGCAATTTACGGGCATTCATGAAACAACAAAATCACGAATTAATTAAGATGCTTATTTGGGAAGTGGTTTTAACAGAGTAAAAGTGTGGGCTAACTTTTCGCGTGAGTTATTATTCATTTACTATAATTTATAGCCTTGGGACTTACGCGCTTCTATTGTGATCGTAGCTGCTCGTGTATGTTCGGCTGTTCACGCCTCTCATCGGAAAAGGCCGATCAACTTCTCGGAGAGTTTTAGTCGCCATTTTTTGTCACATTCTAGCATAGTAGTTCCCAACTATTTTACGCTTCTATGACTTGACCGACACGTATCCCCCTCCTTTTCGTACATGACAAAAAAAGCATAAGTTGACTAATGAACATCAACATGGAAAATATTATTGTCTAATTTTAGTCTGAAGTGAAATGTATGCAATAGAGCACTTTTATCCAATTACTCTTAAACTTACAAATAAATAAAACAAATATTTTTTTTCTTTTTTAAAAAGTATTTGAAGGTTAATACTTAAAAAGGGTCAGGGACGTACTTTCGAGAAACAGAAGTAAGTTTTTTCATAAAATTATTGTTATTTTTAAGTAGAATCTGGTGAAACAGTGACTCTTAAAACTTTACAAAAGAAAATATTTAAAGTTTTAAAAATTCGTGAAATGATGATGAATAATGAAATAATAAATGTTCAACTAGGGTGTGACGAGGGAATTTGTTTTAATTTGTTTCTATTATATCTTGCGATTCCTTTGCTGAACTCTTATAGTCGGCTTCATATACGTTTGCGATTGCAATATTAGCTAGCTTTTAATTGTAGTTATTTTGTCTTTAATTACTACAACCTATCGTTACTCACAAATTTATCTTCCCCTAGCAAAGCTAAATCATCCCCAGTGGGCAACCACTTTTTCAGAAAACGGATAGTTTAAAAGATAAAAATAAAAATCCTCATACAAATTACAAACATCAAACCAATTTTCTTTTCCCCATATGTAAATTAGTTTGCTTTTAATTAGAAGTATGGTATGTATTTTGGTTTTTGATAAAACTAACAAATTTACATTTGTACTTTTTTTCAATCATTATTCCTTTTTTTTTTTTTTTTTAGCTTTCAGTTGCATTTTCACTTTTTATCAAATTTTCTGTTTAAACAATATAACGTGAGCATCAACCAGATTTAAAATGGATGTGCATTTTATACTTCAAAATGAGTTGAAAGTATGAAATGCATATCCAACTTATTAAGCTTTACACTATTAATTTCTTCAAAGCTTAGGAAAATGTGGTCAACAATGGCAGCGGTTTCAACCTGACTCACAGTAAACTGATAAAACTTTTCAGCTTTTCAGCTACTGGACCGAGCGGGAAGGTTAGTTAAGCAGGTTTTCCGGTAGCAGCGCTTAAAATATTTCGTGACTATCTTGCTCTGGATTCTCTCGGCGGGAGATTTCAGTTGCGACAGACGGTTTTATTTAATAAAACGTGCTTTACGTGTGTAATCTAAACTGTTTTCCTGAGAAATGATTCCTTGCCACTGTTATAATCATATTACTTATGATTGTGTGCTTATGTAGAGTAAAAATGAATTGAAAAGGTATTTTAAAAGTCAACTTATATTTCTTTTGAGAAATTACAGTACAATCATTCAGTGTAGCTTTGACTGGTCAACTTCGAGACTCTATGATCTTTTTAGTATATAATATATACATATAGAAATTAAAAAAAAATGTCCCTTAAGTGTCGCAAAATGTGTAGATTGGAAAAAGCAACAAATGAACTAATTGAAATTAAGAAACCTTAGAGAAGCATTTGAAAATTTGCGAAACAATTTAAACATATAAAAAGAACAAACCTGGGTAATGTGCTGTCTTATCTTCAGAGAACAGGAGCCCCAGCGGTCAAAATATTATTAACTTTGTAAGTTTTAAAAGAGGTCAGTTATCGATAAGTCAGCTGATTTATTCGTAAAGTTTCTGTATATCATAATAAATCAGCTGACTTATTGATAACTGACCTCTTTTGAAACCTGCAAAGTTAATAATATTTTGACCGCTGCTCCTGCTCTCTGAAGATAAGGCAGCACATTACCCATGTTTGTTCTTTTTATATGTTTAAATTGTTTTGCAAATTTTCAAATATTTCTCTAAAGTTTCTTAATTTCAATTTGTTCATTTGTTACTTTTCCAATCTACATATTTTGCGACACTTAAGAGATAAATTTATTAAACTTCCATGTATAATTTGCTATTAATATTAAGCTATTAATTTTAATATTTAATTTGCTATTAATATATATTTTATGCTTTCATTAATACTAAAGGCTAAACTATGTTACATGCTGATGTATTGTAGTGTTTCAGTTGTTTGTATGTAACTCTGAATAAAGGATAAAATTCACTCTCTCTGCAAATATAAAAGTAATATATTTAATACTATTATTATTACTAAAAGCTAAACTATATTACATGTTGATGCATTTTTAGTGTATGTAAACTAAGCGGATATTCAATAGTTTTGAAACTTTTTTTTTTGGTTTGATTTACTCTAAAAGCTTATTTTTTAATTTGAAAAACTATATTTAGGATAGTTGAATTTTGACTGGACGCGTCTACGGTCACCACCTTTCTCTGCCCTGGGTCCTTCGCTCCTCCAGGGCGGTGGTGTTGCTATGCACACACACACACGCACGTACATCTATCTCATATCATGATGACAAACACTTTTTTTTTTTGAATTCAAGATCTCATAATTCAGATTAATTTAATTTATTTACCTGTGTATTTGTTTATTTTAAATCACTGGGCATTTCTCTCCTGACAAAGTTTCTTGAATTTTATTTTATAAAGAAATATATAGCAGTACTGCACACAACACAGCTTTCGCACCGTTGAGCAATTCTGAAGTTACTGTTTGAAAGATCTTTGTGAAATGCTTCAAAGTGTTATTTCTTTTATCGTAATATTAATGCATAGTATTTTAGTTGATTGTTTTAGAACTTCAAGAAGGGTAGGAGACACGATGACTATTTGTAATCACACAGCATTGCAGATTCATAAATATTTTGTCTACACTCAGGCTCCATATGCCATCCCTATAGCAACCCTGTTGCACCCTTTGGGATCCATGTGATAAGGCTGTCATAGAGAGCCAAATGGCCCCTCTAAAGGGGTGCCGCTGGTGCTACAAAGGTTGACCCTAAAAGGTACCGTATGCAACCCGCAGTTTTTACAGTTCAGAGTAAAGAAATAAATGTTGGTTGCCTTATGAGAATTGCAACTTTCCATTTTAATCAAATGGTTTTAAAGAAAATAAAGGCACATGTTGGTCGTTTTACGCTCATTAGCAGTAGAATTAATTAATAACCATGGCTTGCAAATATAAATACTTTTATAGCAACAATTATTATTTCACATATTTTAAATACGATAATCAGAGCATTATATAAATTAGTGCATTATTAAGAATAAATAGGAAATGAATTCACTACTTGATAGCAAACATTTATTCAGCAGAAAGAAAATGATAATATACCTAATGGTTCCGAATGCAAAAATAACTAAACACAAATCATTGTTTCAAGCATTTTCAAGCGTTTTCAACTTTTGTTCTTCACATTTTAATATTTTATCCTGCCATTGTGTGCCTAAAAACAGAGGAAATCTTTAAAATTACATAAGCATACCCGTTATTTTTTGTACCAATATCTTATTGCAAAGCCATTAATGGCTTTTAAATTTTTGAACATTTCTGCTCTCCTATATTGTTTGCATTTTGCTACACCTTAAAAAACGTTATGCTATGAAAAAGTTAAAACGTACTGCTATTTAAACTTGGAACACATACATATAAATAAATGTGAAGCTTACACTAATGCAAGTAAAAATCGTTGAACCCGAATTATATTTGCAGCTGGCGCGAAATATTTTTTGGAGGAGAAAAACTAATGTTTTTTAACGAGATTATGATGGGAAGGAATGTATTTGAAAAATGTTTTCCCGTAAGATAAAAAGTGAGTTTTCATATGTACTGCTGTAATCCTATCCTTTTAAGTTGTGTATGAAAATGGGTTTCAAAAAAGTTTTCACATCTATATATGACTTATTTTAGAAACTGCAATTTAGATTTTAGCTTGTAAGATGGGTTTAAACCAAAAATAGTGTAGGAAAAAGTTTAACGCTTTTTAGAAATTGAAGTTGTGTTTTAACACGGGTTACGCAAAAAAGGCAAATTTAGATATTTATTTTCCGAAACACTTTTTTCTTTAAGCTCAGTTCAACTGAAAAAAAAGCTTTTATTTAGCGCTCTGTTGCAACTTATGAAGCAAATGTATCTCTCAAAGGCATTTGAAATATGCGTTTACAATAATTGAAAAAGCTTTGCTAATTTTGGACGCCTTTTTTTTTTAAATCAAATTTTAAGATATTGAAAATGAGTTTTACTTTTCTCGTTTTAAGTTTTTGTTTTTGGCTTTGTATTTCATTAAGCATCAGTACAGCAACACATGTTAGAAAATATATTATGTGCAGTTTTCAATTCCTATTTTCCAATTCTCTTTTAAAATTGCTTCAATTTGTACTAAAATTGGCAGAAAATGAATACTGACGAAAAAAGATTAGCTTACTATCAAAATCTTATATTTCCACCTCATACATGATGCCGTTTTTAATCTTGAAATAATATTCTAAACATTGTACTTCGACATTAACATTATATTGTTTAATGGCATCTTTTTAAGGGGTATCTTTTATATTTCCGCATAACTTAAGGCCCTGCTCCACATTGACGTAAAGTAGAAAAATAAACCAGAAACGTAAAATGGATTACATAGCGTTCCTATGGAAAGTACCCGGATTTTCTGTTTCCGCCTTCGGTTTCGGTCACGTTTTACGCTGATGTGGAACAGGGCCCTTACTGTATCATTTTCATAGGACTGAAATATTGATATTAAAAAATTCTGGAAAACTTATGATCTTTTCAATTTTTACGTATCAGTTAAAATAAATATTTGTTTTAAATTTCACTAAAAATGAGTGTGTCTAAAAAAGTTACCTAAAAATAAGTTGGGCCAATTACAGCCTGCAGGCAGTAGATTGAACGCCACTGATCTATCTGAAGACACTTGTATCACTCCCTCAGAAACTTTAGTTTTAAACCGTTTTGCCACTTTTAGTATGTATATTAGGGTTATTCAAAAAAAGTTTTTTTTGAATTTCTTTGATCTTACCCCGCAGTTTTTTTACATTAATCATAAATGTGATGTATGTGAAATTTTAACTCAATTGAATAATATTTAGAGGTCGCGCAACGCGATTGAATTCTGTTGAAAATTAGTAATTTTCAGAGCTGAAGTATATAACTTTATTACTCCAAATAATATTGTTCTTCATATAAAATGGAATAATTTAAAATATTAGTTTACTCTACTAAGTAATTATACAAAAAAATAATGGCTCAAAGTGAGTACCCCCCCCCCTCCGCTCCTAAGCTGCATCATTTGTTACCTGAGTTTGGGTAGAAAAGGCAGCTGCAAGTTCGGACAATAGTTTCTGTTTTCTTTTCCGTTGTTTGAGGTGTATGAGTTTATTCGGCTAAAATACCTAGCATCTACTCTAGATAGGGTTCAATATAAGTGATCAAAAAGCTACTTTGGTAGTAACAGCTAAAGTACAAAGTGTGGGTCAAAATGGTGTGCATTCTATAAAAAGGTAAAGGCAAATTATTCGCTCTGAATCAGCAGTTAACTTACAAAAATCGTTTAAATCTATGACTTCCTTTGTTGGAACAAAACACTAATGCAAAATATATCTGGAAAAATGAAGAGGATTGGCGGAATTCACACCTTATTAATAGCAGGACCACAAGCATTGATGATTAACTTCTGGGTACTCCTAAGTTAGAGTCATACAGAAAAATTGCTACGGAAAATGCTGCTGTAAAATAACCTGTTAGATGAATGGTAACTTTTACTGAACTCGTACGTGGTTTGTGTTTCGATACGACATGTAGTGCCGGTACTAAAGTTGGAGCATGTTTAAACTTGGAAAAAAAGCTAGGGAAGCAACTTTTATATTGTGTTTCCGCCATTATGTTTTAGACATTGTGCTTTCTGTCGTATTATAACCGAAGTCTATTTTAGTATTGGTCTCTCGGTATTTTAACCGATAAACCAAGAAATAGGTAGATGTTGGGGTATTTGATTGTGTGAAATGTCAAATGCGGTGTTCAAGCAATTGAGTGGAACCATGCACTGCCATTGGATATACAATCCTGCTTTTTAAGCGGTTTCAGCAATCATAGTCAAGAATACAACATTCTAATTTTAAAGATGGAGTGAGAAACGATGAGGTTGAAAAGTTGGTAGCCAATTCAGAGCTAACTAATAATGAAAGTTGCGCTAAGTCAACTTCTGATGACCCATGCACAAGAAGTGTACAGGAAGATACTGGAGCTTAGTGTGATTTTCTTGAGCGGAGCACCTTCTCTTGGTGTATGTTTTCGTGTCCCAGGAGCAATTCCCCATGTTATAGGGGGGGTCAAAGATTCTTCAAGCCGTGAATAGTTCGCAACCAGTTCAAACTTGCAGACGGACAAAGAAAAGATATTCGTAACATATGAATGTGAATTCCTTCACATTCTTATCGTTAATAAGAAAGAATATCTAAGAACTAGGTTCACAGCAACCCATTTCTGTCCAAGCACTGAGAAATGATTTGGAACATTTACAGCGTCCAGATTCATAAAAAGAAGAAAGTCAAAAAATATCAGCTGCTTGATCCTGAGCATTGCAAACTTTAAAATAGCTACCAACGAGACTTTGTACTACCAAAGAAACTGAGGATTGTAAACGACAATACGAAGCGTGGCACGGCCCTTATTGAAGCATTTGCTAAGAATATCACTAAAGACGAAGAACAAAGACAGTGTCTTCTTCAAGTGGTACAAGAACACAGAAAAAAGTTTCAAAGTTGCAAAAAAGTAACATTTAAAAGTATTGCAAGAATTAATGAGCGAGTTACTATATATTTAATGTATTTGACTTTTTTTTCATATTTTTTCCGTATTTGATTAGTTTTCATATTTTTCTGTATTTTATTGGTTTTTAAATATATCATTTTTAATTGCACGCTTTTTTTCTTCAGATATAAAAAAGCAATAAAGTAACTTTATTACTATTCTTTGCATTCGCATTTGGGCCACTATCACGAAATTTGAAGTACTACTAAATATAAATATAGTTTACTAAAATTTGGGCAAATAATTCAGTGTATATAAAGGTACTAAATAAGACGGGAAGACGAACAAAAATACAAAGGCTATTTTTTTCCATAGATATCATTAACGTTCACATTTTTGTCAATATCACGAAATTTGAAGGCGTTTGCGCGACCTCTAAATATTAATATATTTTTTCAAAATTTTGCACAAATAATCAGTTTATATAGTGGCACAAAATAAGAGGGTAAGACCGACAAAAATATATAGTTTATTTTTTTCCATACATTTCTGAATCACCCTAATGTATATGTAAATTTACACAAGGGCTATAAGAGCAAATTACAGGAGAAAATTCTGGCTGTATTATTGCTGAAATTCACTATTTGATTTGCCTTTACCGTGAATCTTTAAATGAAATTTACTTCTACCCATTTTGTATCAAGCTGGAAAATGTTAAGATTCGATAAATCGTGGCAGGTGTTAAAAACTTCTGTTCGTACATTTTTAAGCAACACGTATCCCAAGTCTTGACATTTTCTTGTACAAACCACCTGCGGTGTAAGAGTTGCATCCGTCGATTAAGCATTTATTTTCTTACCTAACATTTTTGAAACATCTTAAGTCTATGAGACCAACACACCTGCCTTTATAAAAAGAAGTCAGCTGCGCTATAAACACTTTTACTTTTAGAGAAGGATTGAATAATGTCTTGTAGATGTACTTATGCTTTTTAATAACTTGTGTTAAGGATAAATGAAAACTAAGTATTAAGCAAGAAATATGTTTTAATATTTTTAAATATAGTTGTAAAAATACTATGTATGTTTGATATATATTTTTAATGAAGGGTCGTAGAGGAATGTCGGTAGGAAAAGGACAGGTGTAATTAAGCCAAAAATCTGTTTATTTTTTAAACTGGTCCAGCGAATGTAGCAGCTCTGTTTTTTTTTAATCTGCTACAGCTTCAGTACAAGCTAGATATAAATTTTGTCACATTTTTTTCGGCACAAATTCAGCTATCCCATTCTTCCTGACCCCAACTAGAGTTTAAGGAACACCATTGCATTGATTTCAAGTACCAAAAATAGAATTGAGTTGTTTCAAAATCTGTAAATCTTATACTGTTCTTACAGATGGAATTTCAAACGAATAGATAAAAGCATTTTGGATCAGATAACCTCAAAATACACTGCTCAAAACAATTAAAGGATATTGAAATTTTGGTTTGATTTTACACCTAAAGGCCATTTTGGTTGATTGATACATTATCGACTACACGTAGTAAGCTATTAGAGATAAAAATTACATTATTTTAGCAGAAAAAAATGCTTTTTATTCAGCTTTTGGGTACAAAGGGGAAAAAAAGAAAAAAGCGCATTTTCTGAAAATGAGAAAAATAAATTTAAAAAAAAAACGTTTTCTTTGAATAAAACCACTTTTAGTAGGGGGTATGGTTTCCCCGGACAGCTAGCAGTGTTAAACACTTCTGAGACATGGACTCAATGAGGGTATTAATGAGAGACTGGAGTATTCTGCCCCACTCCTCCTGAAGAGCTCTTTCGAGTGGTTGGAGAGTTTCTGGAGGTGATAGGCCTTCAGCCACTCGTCTTCCTAGGATGTCCCAAACATGCTCTATTGAGTTCATGTACTATTCCTTCTTCAAAACGAAAATCATTCACCAAGTTAACACCATGCCGCCTGCAATTGTCGTCCATTAAAATGAAGTCATCTCCAATTGCTGCAGCGTAAGGGATGACGATAGGTCTGAGGATGTCATCTCTGTATCGATGACCAGTCAGAGTTCCATTTCGGAAGATATGGAGGTCGGTTCGACCATCAATGGAAATGCCGGCGTATACCATCACACCTCCTCCACCAAATCTGACACTTTCGCGCACAAATGCTGGATTATTTCTTGTGCCACGTTCCCTACAGAAGAAAACCCGCCGATTGTCAGGATGAAGAGAAAAACGGGACTCATCAGAGAACAGGATATTGCGCCACTCATTTCTTCCCCAACTAACGTGCTCCGTTGCCCACTCTCTATAGGCACGACGGTGACTTGCACTTAGTCTGACACACACCATTGGTCGACAGGCGTACATGCCAACCAGGGCCAAATTTCCCAATAGGCAAAGTAGGCAGCTGCCTAGGGCGGCAGATTTTTATGGGCGGCAAATTTTACTTCAATCTTTTTTTTCCCCGATACAGCGACGATGATTCCAAATTATCAGACTTACCACAACAACTACCAACATCGGACTTACCAACAACAATAAATCGCCGAAACCACAAAGAATCCAATGTGGCGGACTTCCTTTACTCAGCTTAAGAGCAAGAATCTGAGAGAGTGTCACGCCTGTGATTCATGACATCTCAGATTTTTTCCAAAAAAATTATCTTATTGAAAGACCAAATCCAGAATGTTTTGTTCTAAAGTTGAGTTGTTTAGTTTTTATGGGTCCCTAAAGGTGAAGGTGCGGCATCAAAAATTAAGTGGATTTTGAAGATATGGAAGTTGCTGTGAGCCAAAACTCTCACAAGGAACTGTTAAACTCCTTCTTTTGTATATGGAATATAGAAGGTTGAAACTTTACAAAATGAATGTTAAATTTGTGGTAAAATGTTGCCGTTCGGTCAGTATCGGTAAAATATGACATTTTTCATATTTCGGATTTACGCAACTAAAAGCACGTTGAACTTTCCCCGGTTATTTATACATTATTTTAAAGTGCTTACACTGGTCTTTCAAACGACACTACTTTTGCCGTGGCAACTGAAATGTACGAGCTGTTTTTAGACCTCAAAAATGCTGAAAAAAGTCAAAAATGCCTTGTTTTGAGGGCCTTCACTGACCTTACGGTAGCAACTTACCACAAATTTAACATTTTTGTGAAGTTTCAACCTTCTATATTCCATACACAAAAAGAAAGTTGGAGTTCAACAGTTCCTGGTAAGAGTTTTGGCTCACAGCAACTTCCATGTCTTGAAAATCCTCTTAATTTTTGATGCCGCAACTTCACCTTTAGGGACCCATAAAAACTAAACAACTCAACTTTAAATTGTCATTGCTTGGTTGATTAACCCCTTCCAGGCTCATTTTATTTCGGGATTGCGGATCAAAAATTTCAAATTTTTTATGCTTATTTTCATACGTAAATATCTTTTTAAACATAATATGGGTTTAGTCTTTCTGGATATGGGGGTATGGGTTTGGTCTTTCTGGTTATGGGTTTGGTCATTCTGGATTTGGTTTTTCAATAAGATAATAAACATTTGGTAATTTTTCGGAAAAATCTGAGGTGTCGTGAATCACCCCATAATGCTAGGCGTGACAGTTTCTTAAATTCTTGCTCTTAACGATGAAAAATATTACATTTGCTTTGAATCACTGCAGACTGACTTTTTCGCGCAAGCCATCATCATGTAGTTCACAGTTCAATTATTTTTACTGTGCCCACTTTAAAATATTTGTTTGAATTTCAATATGTATTGTTTTCTTTTTCATTATAAGTTTCCTTTCAAAACGCAAGAATTGGATTGTTACAATTTATGTATTTGCATTTGAATGTTAATTAAAAAAACATTAACAAGATAACGCATTAACAACCTGCATTCTGGCTTAGCGTTAATCTTTAAAGATGTTTTGCTTACATTGAATATTTTTTTTATTATAAAAAACGTTTTTATGTCCTAATACTTTTGTAACCGAGCTCTGTCTTTGTGAATTTTAACTTGTAACCTTTATCTTTGCCTCATGAAAAATTTTAAAATAGGTGGCCCTCAATACTATTTAGACCCTTAATACTGAAACGCAAAAAATAATTGTTGAAAACAAAAAGTATTTTAATTCACCAAATTTTTGAAAGGAACAAAAAATAATAACATAATTTCTCCAAGTTTCTTACAGATTTAAAGCTTCCGTAGAGATTCCAATCATCTTATAGATTGCCTGGAAAATTAGTAATAACAATACTAAAAATATCTATCTATCTATCTTTATATATATATATATATATATATATATATGAGGAGGAAGGCGGCAGATTTAAGTCTGCCTAGGGGCGGCAAAGAGCTAAATTCGGCCCTGATGCCAACGGTGTGGAGTCGACTTCGGACAGTTTGTGTCGAAACACGGGTGCAATTAGCCGAGCAAAGTTGTCGTTGCAGTTGAGTGGCACTCATATTTCGGTGCCTCCGAGCCGTTAAAGCTAAATAGCGGTCTTCGTCGGTCTACGTTCTTATCATGATCTATGGTCAGCACCAGTCTCTAGAAAACGATTCCAGACCCTGGAAACTACACTTTAAGAAACTCCAATGACTTCCACTACCTCGGCTTGTGTTTGACTTCCCTCTAGTTTGCCAACAACTCTAGAAGCTTCTGAATTGGTCAAATGTCTTCGTTGAGGCATGGCACACATCGAAACAATGCTCTTACAGAACGTCGATCATTCTTTTCTGCCTTATCTTATAGTAAAGTGAGAGTGAAATTTCATTCGCTGCCTCTAAAAAGTCGTTTTCGACGTCAAACTCAAAATTTGCATACTATGAAGTTTGGAAATGAGCAAAATTTACATTTGTAACTCTCTTCTTCCCTTTTATGCAATTTTTTTTTTTTTAATGTTTAAACCCATTTTTTGTAGGAAACTTACAATATCCTTTAATTGTTTTGAGCAGTGTATATTACATGACCTTTTGTTGGTTACAAAGCACAATTTTTAATGCAGAAATTACTTGAGTTCCGATAAGTTTGCTCCAACAATAATATTGATGCGTCTCAATTTTAAAATGTTTTTAATACATTTCGACTACATAAATAAATAAATTTTGTACAGTCTAATATTACCAGTGTCTAATGCACAAAGCCTTGAACGTGATCTTACTTTTGCAAGAGCTTAAGTGCTGAAATTCCCTTTTTTGCGTAATGCAAGAATACATTTGGCAAAGATTGAAATTATGTCAGAGTAAGTTCTGAAGAAGGTGATACTACGCTAGTGACTATCAATAGCTTGAATTTTTAATTTTTAGTGAAAAATTTGATATATGGTTGAAACCTATGTGGTGTTGACCTGCGCACCCTTTCAATAAAGTCCTCTGCCTAATAACCCTCAAAGAGCTCATGTGTTTTGTACACTGCAAAAATGAGCTGTTGTTGTTACAGTATAATACTGGCAGCATAGGTTCCAGTCTAAAACTGTTAAGTGCACGGTAATAAACTGTAAAAATAGTAACTTTGCAGTTTATTAGTGTAAAATTAGCAATTCTACAGTTTATTACTGTAAAATTAGCAATTTTTATAGTTTATTGATATAAAATTAGCCGTATTACACTGTAAAAACAACATTCATTTTTTACCGTGTATGAACTAACGACATCGAAAAGCTCGCTTATTTCGTACAAATATAAATTTAACAGCAAATATATTATACCAGTACAAATTATACCAGTCTGTATAATTTCTCCATATAATACTACTAGAAATATTAGTACATTGAACACATTCAAAAAAGGGGACATCCATGGTCCAATACCGTCCGTTACCCAGCGGAAGCTGAAATTTGCCGCACGAGACTGAAGCAAAATAACAACAGAAAAAACTATTGGCATAATCAAAGGATGTATTCTAAAAAAGTACTACAGAAAATAAACTACGAAGATGTTTTTTTTTTTTTTTCAAAAGGGACACATGTTTGAAAATGTTCTCAAAAGTACGAAGTGAATTCTAAAAAGTGTTAAAAAAATTGTACTTCAGAGAGTTTTCAAAGAGGGCCATTCCACAGGAAATCAGACATATTGCAATGCAAGCAACAGCTCTATTCTTCATTCCAAAAGCAACATTCAAAACAAAACAATCCTTATTGGCGTTTTGAAATGAAATATAAAACTGTCGCTGCAAGGACAAATGTCCCGCGAAATAGCCCAATTAAATCCTATTCATTCAAGACTTAATCCTACTTTATATCAGTGTTTAATTTATTTAATTTATTATGCCATGAAGAAATAGCAACTCAACAACGCTTCTTTGTTGCATAAACATGCACTACTAAGTTATTTATTGAGCAATCTATAACATCTTCTTCACGCTCACGCAAAACCAAGTTCCGATCACACAACACCTGCGCACCCTTTCAATAAACCCCATCTCCCTAATAACCCTCAAAGCTGCGTATGCTAAGGCCCTTATATAAGGGGAGCGGACTTATCCGACATTTTGGTTCCAAAAACACGCGTGTGTGTCCACCGATATGTGTACGAAAACATTAACGAAAACTGGTGCTAAACTTCAAATGGCTGACCTAATGAAAGATCCACTGTTCCAGCTAATAAAATGAGGATATTTCATTCATTTAAATTGCAGGCAAGCAACTAGGATGAAAATGGGGTTTTTTACCGGAAATTTTTACTCACAAGCTAGTATTTACACTGCTCGACATTGAAAATGCAACACCAAAGAGTGGTCAGAAATTGATGAAATTTGGTAAGAAGACACAGAGACAGCATGGAACAATAACTGATATTTATTTCAAAATAAATAAGCAAAATTTAGAGCGAGGACGGCGTCGGTTCAGTAAGAAATAGGACCACCGCGGACAGCGATGCACGAAGAAACACGTCTAGGCATGGAGTCAATAAGCCTGCGGATGGTGTCCTGAGGGATGGCACTCCATTCCCTTTCAACCATTTGCCACAGTTCGTCCTCTGAACGAGGCAGTGGCAGGTTCTGCAAACGGCGCCCAATCACGTCCCACACATGTTCGATTGGTGACAAGTCAGGAGAGTATGGTGGCCAGGAAAGCTGTACACCTCGTAGAGCATGTTGGCTGATTCGAGTACTGTGAGGCCGGGCGTTACCCTGTTGAAAAATTGCATTTGGCAGACCCTGAAGGAAGGGGATTGCCACCGGCCGCAGTACATTATCTACATATCGTTGGGCCGTCATAGAGACCCGAATACGAATTAGAGGTGATACGGAATTGTATGCAATAGCGCCCCAAACCATTATGCCACGTTGTCGCGCTATGGGGCGTTCCACAGTTACTGCCGGATTCGATCTTTCTCCACGTCGACGCCACACACGTATGCGATGACTATCGCTGGACAAACAGAAGCGGGATTCATCTGAGAACACTACGGTTTGCCGTTCTGCCATCCACGTCGCTCTGGTCCGGCACCATTCCAAACGTTGGAGTCTGTGCTGTGAGGTCAATGGCAGTCTTCTTAGCGGGCGCCGTGATTGCAGGCCACGTGCAACCAGTCGACGGGAAATGGTTCTGGTCAACACAGGAACATCCAGGGTACCTTGCACGTGCTGCAGAATCGATGTACAAGTGACTTGCGGGTCCGCCACAGCTTGTCGGTGAATCCGTCGATCCAAGCGGTCTGACGTCACTCTGGCTGCACCTGCACCCCTCAATGTGGCTACATTTCCTCTTTCCAACCATCTCCGACACAGCCGATGCACAGGGCTTGCATCCATGTGGGTATCAGCTGCAATTTGACGTATGGAGCAACCTCCCCTTCTCAGTCCGATCACCATACCCCTTGTAAAGTCGTCTATATGCTGGAAGTGTCTTCGTTGAGGACGGCGTGGCATTTCCTCCTATCACACGTATCCTTCGAGACAAAAACCAAATTTCTCCGATAATTAGTCTGGCAGAAAAACCAACATGAACATAGCCCTTTTTGCAACTTCATTCTCTTATATCTTACTTCACGTGCATCGGAGAGCTGCGCATTTCATATCATTTGCATAACTCAGTGACATGCGTCTACGGTAAAATTTGCATGAATTTCTGACCTCTCCTTCTTGGTGTTGCATTTTCAATGTCGAGCAGTGTAATTTGAGAATTCAGTTATCTTATTGGGTTTACTCAATGTGGCGTATTTTGACGACATAGCTACCATTGATTAAAATAACGAATTTCCAAACAGTTTAAACGAGTATTATGCAACGAGTTAACCCCTATACTGGTAAGATAAATTCTCTTCATCTACCAGTTTGTCGGCAATCTTAGCTACAATAAGAGGATCTTTGCCTCCAGCTCGATCATTGACTATTCCTAACTAAGGGGTCCATAATAAGGACAAAACTGCAGTCTTAGAATGCTGTAATCGAGCTGTGGGTACATTTGCTTCAGTTTAAATGAGGTTGGATTCAAAGCCGTCTTGGAACCAAAATGTCGGATAGGTCGGCCTGTCCTCAAAAGGGGTTCTAGCGCATGTGTCCGCGTATCAACTCTGACGACATCGAAATGTTAACCCATCGCACTGTCTTGGAAACACGGTTATGATTGATTGAGCCTCTGGAGGTATTTCCACTCGCAAAACGTGTCTCTGGGCCTTAATAGTCGCTTGACAAGCCAGGGCATTAGTAGTCGTCTGCGTCTCTCGCCGGGCAGGATTACGGGGGGAGGGGCTGACGAATCGAACCCATGGGTTAGTGATTAATCAGAACTGCTTCCAGAATTTACGTACCTCGGCAGGTTTGAAGGTTGTAATGTAGTAAGAAATGATTGTTATCTGGATTAAGTGTGTGTCTGGCAGTGGCACAAAGCTATCGATGCGTTAGTAATATAATTAAAAGGAGTTAATGGAATAATATGATTTGTGCAAATTATTTCATTAATAATAAATTTTAGTTTCAATAATAATTGAAGACTTCGATGCAGAAATTTGACAACTCGATTATTTTCGTCGGTTTTGTCTTAGGCTGAACCACTAAAGTAGGGTAGACCGACCAGTGAATGAACCCTTAAGCTCAATATCAATTAGAAAAATTTATAGTATCGTTAAAAATAGTGTAATTGTATTTTTTTTTTCTTCCCTTATGCGAAACATCTGATTTCAAATTGTGGATTTTCTTTTGAGAGACTTGCCAAATTTTGCTAATACCTGAGCATTACTTTAATTTGATCTCGCGATGTGTATTTGGATGAAGATTGGGACAACTATAATTTGTGTTAACCCGCGAGAACGAGCGCTATTAGAACGAACACATGAACGCGCAAGGGGGTGTCCTGTACCCTAAGGCCCCTATATAGACGAGCCAACACATCAAGATTAAGTTTGTGCACTTTGAATCCAGCTCGTGTTAGAGCGGTTGTCTGTTCTGGCTAGTTATCGCGTTTTGGTAACTGTTCACAGGAATTTAACAAAGCTTGGCGATGTATCGAAACTGCTCTGGTAACCCTAGCTCTGCAACAATGAAAAATAAAAGTAAAAGTAAATAAGTTGAATCTAAAGTGGTGAAACTGAAGCTTGATGCGTCTGCCTGTCTATATAGCAGCTCTACCGCACGCCAGTGGGAATTTTCTGTATTAAGTGAAGGTTTATTTTACACTGTTTTTTTTTTCTTAACTTCCTCATTGTAAACATTAACTTTACTTTAAACTGTGCAAAGCAGCCTATTTAATTAATATTTTTGCTAAAAAGTAAGCTCTTATAAAGTTTATGTCCATATAAACAATAAATTAAAAGTATGAGAGCCCCCAAAGCGTATCATTTTTTTTTCCTCTTATGAGTACCTACGTGTGAAACTTTACCTTTCTTTTGGCATCACGCTGAATAACAAGCACCATGGCTTCCTTAGAACTTTGCCCCGATACCACTCGAGCTTAGCTAATCCATATAAATAAAACAAAGAATATATGTATATATATATATATATATATATATATATATATAATATATATATATATATATATATATATATATATATATATATATATATATATATATATATGTATATATATATATATATATATATACACACAATGAACCAATATTTTGAAAAGTGCTAATTTGAAGTTTTCTGATTAAAAAAAAATTTTTTTTAGAAAAAAATTAATATTGGATTCTAAGTCTAAATTGGGTCTAAATGCAAGAAAATAAAAGGGGGGAGGTCAAGGAAGTTATTTACACCCTCCTTAGATTACTCACTTTTAAGCCGTTACAGATCTGATGAGTGCTACAGATCTGATGTTAATATGAGCTACATATCTGAGTTTATGCTTTCAGTCTTCATTAACATCTCTAAAAATAATATCATTTCCTTGCATTTTTAACATAGAATTAAGATTATTACATTAATATATATATATATTAGCTAAAAAATAAAATTTTATTATTAAAAAAAGAATTTCTTGGAAATAAAAATGAGCGATGAGGTTTTTAGATAAAATAAATTATGAGATTACCAAATCCAAGCTAATAAAACATTTGTTTTGTTTTGAAACAACACACAACTTCAACTTTTTCAACACACAACTCTGCTGCTTGCTTTTCTTTAATTAGTTGCAGGAAATTTAATTTCTTGATTAGAAATTCAAATTTAGCATGCTAGTTATTATCTAGTTATTTAGCGAAGTTATGAGAAATTGAAGCACCAAAAAAAAAAAAAAAAATAAATAAATAAATAAAAAAATAATAATTAACTTAATTTCTGCAGTGTCAATTTTTTCTTATTTTACTAACTTCTACTGTCAGGTCATACAAACCACAAATGAAGCAATTGTACTAAAACTCATTGCTTTTCATTTTTTAAGAACAAAAATATTCAATATATGGCTAAAACCTATGATTTTTGCTTTTTAATAATTCTGAAACGTGAGAGTTAGTTCGGTAACATATTCGCTGTTTTTCAATGTTACCGCTCTGACTGTTACCGATCTGACAAACCGACAAAGTTTTTTTTTTTTATTTCCGAGTCGATCGCGCTAAACCAAAATCAAACACGTGGTTTTTTCACTTGCAATATAGGACTATACTTATATATAAAATAACTTTTAAAATAATAAAAACTGCGCATTTTAGCTCGTGTTACCGATCTGATGACTTAAATGACACACATTTTATAAATCACTTTAAAAAATCTTACCTGCAATTTTAGATGCAGAAATGCAAATTTTTAATTACGATGCGATAAAACATCACACCAGGTACTCAGTATCACGTGGTATCGGTGCAGGAAATGATTTTGGGAGCCTAAATATAGATCGGAAGTTATTGTTACCGCTCTGACGCGGAACTGAGGGACACGCCTATTTCGCATTCCCTAGAAAATCAGAAATCGATTAAAACAAAAATGAAGTAAAATATTAACAAAGGGGTAAAAATAGAATCGTTTTTTGTGCAAGTGCGTTTTTTTGGGAAGTTAGAAAGTGCGCTTAAGCTGTTTGCATGCTAAGCTTTGCTACTGGGGACACGTTACCGATCTGATTTTTGATGTATAAAACAAATATTTTCTGAAGAAAAAAAAAATTCTGATATTATTAGATGAAATGAAATCAAAACCTTGTCTTCTTTCTGGGGAATTTTTTTTTAACCAGTTATTGATATACTAGTGGAAATTCACTTGGGACTCAAATTGGCACTTTTCTAAATATTAGCTTATATACACTGAAGTGACAAAAGTCATGGGATAGCAATATGCAAATTTTCAGATGGCAGTAGCATCGCATAGAACAGGTATAAATGCGCAGTGCTTTTACAGAGCTTTCATTTCTGTTCAAGTTATTCATGTGAAGAGGTTTTAACGTGATGATGACCGCACGACGTGAATTAACAGACTTTGAACGCGGAATGTTAGTTGGAGCTAGACGCATGGGTCATGCCATTTCGGAAATCGTTAGAGAATTCAACATTCCCAGATCCACTGTGTCAAGAGTGTGCCGAGAGTATGAAATTTCAGGCATAACATCCCACCATGGACAGCGCAGTGGTCGACCGCCTGCACTTAAAGATCGAGACCGGCGACGTCCTGCAAAGAGTCGTAAATTCTAACAGACAAGCAACACTGCGTCAAATCACCGTAGAAATCAATGTGGGACGTACAATGGACGTGTCTGCTAGAACTGTGCGGAGAAATTTGGATTTCTTGGGCTATTCCTGCAGAAGACCGACTCGAGTGCCTTTACTGACAGAACGACATCGCTTGCAGCGACTCTCGTGGGCACGTGAGCATATCGGTTGGTCCCTAGATGAATGGAAATTCGTGGCCTGGTCCGATGAGTCACGATTTCAGCTGGTAAGAGCCGATGGTAGGGTTCGAGTGTGGCGCAGACCCCACGAAGCCATGGACCCAAACTGTCAGCAAGGCACTGTTCAAGCTGGTGGTGGCTCCGTAATGGTGTGGGCTGTTTTTTCATGGCATGGACTTGGTCCTCTAGTGCGACTGGACCGAACATTGACTGGAAATGCTTATGTGCAGCTACTTGGAGATCACTTGCAGCCATTCATGGACTTCATGTACCCAAATAACGATGGAATTATTATGGATGACAATGCGCCATGTCACCGGGCCACAACTGTTCGCAATTGGTTTGAAGAAAATTCTGGACAATTCCAACGAATGATTTGGCCACCTAGATTGCCCGACATGAATCCCATTGAGCATTTATGGGACACCATCGAGAGGTCTGTTCGTGCCCAAAATCCTGCCCCATCAACGCTTTCACAATTATGGACATCTATCGAGACAGCATGGCTCAATATTCCTGCAGAAGACTTCCAACGACTTGTTGAGTCCATGCCACGTCAAGTTGTTGCACTTCGCCAGGCAAAAGGAGGGCCGACACGATATTAAGAGGTATCCCATGACTTTTGTCACTTCAGTGTATATATATATATATATATATATATATATATATATATATATGTGTGTGTGTGTGTGTGTGTGTGTGTGTGTGTGTGTGTGTGTGTGTGTGTGTGTGTGTGTGTGCGTGTGTGTGTGCGTGTGTGTGTGTACCTTATACAAATCCACAGTTTACGTCGGATCTGGACGAAATTTGACAGGGAGATGCTTGGGCACCCGGGGAGGATCATAGGGTGAGCGGGAAAAAAGTACCGATCCGTTCGAATTTCGATTAAAGGACTTTAAAATGGCTTTATCTAGCGAAATACTTATCGGATCTTCTCGATCTTGGTCTCATTCGAAAAAACGGAAAAAAATCCTTTTTAGGAAAGTTTCCTACCAAAGGATTTCAAAACTAATAATCGATATCTCCATCCCCCCCCCCCAAAAAAAAAAAGATATGGGGCATTTTTAAATTTGAAAATATTCATTTTGAATTGGATTGATAAAAATCGTCTACACGAGCGTGAAAGAAATTAAATAGAGTGAAATAAACTATTAATGAGAAAAAGGTGTTTTTTCTTAAACATAAACAAATAAAATTTGTGCGTTTGCTTTTGGCTTTTCTGTAACGGACGGATTAAAAAAATTTTTCGCGAATGATTAATTTTTCGTACTGCGTTCTAGCAAACTATTGACTTTAATTTAATCGGGACTTTTAGACACACGCGTCACTTGACATGACTTTTTTCCTCAGCCGTGCAGAGCCGGGCCAAATAGCTAGTTAATAATAAAGGGTTTGTGGATCTTTGCTGCATTAAAACGCTACATGTTTTTAAAGCGGAAGACCGTGAATTTTTTTAGAGAAATGACGCAAAAATTGTTCTTACATAAATAAATGATCTTAAAACAATTATACGTATGAAACAAATTTGTACTTGAAGAATAAACGAATATAAAACAATAATAATGCACAAATGAGCAAGAAAATTGCGTACACATGTTTCGGCGGTCCGAGAAACACTTTTTTCAATGCAAATATATTGAGCTTTGGGTGAGCCTTTTCACCCAAGCTCAATTCATTTTGAAAAGTTGTTCCTTGCAATGCCGAAACATGTGTACACATTTTGCTGCTCTTTTGTGCAGTATTAAGTTGTTTTATATCTTTTTATAATTCTAGTAATTTTTTTACAATGCATTCTCTGTTTGATCGCAACAAATGGTGAGAGCTATTCAAGGACTTGTTTTGTTAATCGCTCATATTACCTGGATTATCTAGATTTCTGATTCTGCAGATTACCTTTGGTGCCAGTTAATCCTGCCAAAGGAGATTGTACTGAGTAACGTTTGGATTGAAGGTACGCAATAAAGTATTTTTCTCAAATATCAAATATATATTCTAGATAATACATAATAACTATCCTGACTCGGCTATTGCGCTCCATCAGATATATTGTATTGCAAAGCATAAGGATAAGCATACATCTTTCTTTATGTAACAATGTATAAAAAAAAGAAATCCAATTATTTTTTTCACCCCATTGTTCTTACAAGTGCATTCAGGCATGAAGAATACCTGAATAATACCCCTGCTTTGTTTGGAAGAAAGCTGAAGCGAAAATGGGCCAGGGTTAAATTATATTTCAGGACTTCATTTTCATTTACACGAATTTTTAATGGAACAAAATTATGAAAACTTTCTCATATGAATGGAGGCGCTTTGTTGTCTTCACTTTTTCCCTCCGTCTTTGTTTTAAATGAAGGAAAGTGAAAGAGTTTAGATCATTAAAATTCTGTAATTGACTGAGTTATAAGATTACCTGAGTAAAATAATAAAGCTGCCATTTTCTTTTCTTTCAAACTGATTTAAAAACCTGTTTTTTTTTTCCTTTTCGTTTCGGTTTCTTGATGGAAAAAGTTATCGTTTGCTAATTATATTTTGTAATAGGATCATTGAATAACTTAAAAGTCGTGGCAAAAATGTTACATAAGTTCACATAACAGTCATTGCTGATGTAGTAATAAGAATTGTTATCATTATTTAATTTTGAATATTACATTTGAATTTCGATTGTAGACGTTAGATTATATTAGGCAAAAGTTTCTTACAAAGCTTACTACGTAATAAAGAAAAAATGAATACAGAAACAACTAAATACTTTTCCGTTAAATAATAATAATAAAACTAATAATGTTAAAAAACACGACATTTGCTTTAAGAGGGGGGGGGGAGAAGAAGGAAAACAGTAAAGAAAGAAACCATCCATCCACAATTTTGACGTTATTAGAAACTCATTTAGCATGCAAAAAGGCATCCCATAAAAGAAACTACCGAATTTAAATTCGTAAAATCATACGATAGTAAGGAATTTGACAAACGAGACACAACAATCATGGAATATCTGGAGTTTAATTGACTTCTTTTGTGAAATAACGTATTAAGTCCTTAAAATCACTGCTAATGAAACATTTATTTAAGGAAAATTTATTTATTCTTTTATAATCAGTAATATTTCATCGCAGATATTCCTCATACATGAATTGATAAAAAAAAAAAAGCCCAATCAAATAAGCATCTTATAATGGAAAATAATGCTTTAAATGCTTAAAATAGCAACTAAAAAGTATAGAAAAGGGCAAAAATGAAAATCTGCTGTAATTCCGAAAATAAATTAAAGACACAGAATGTAAGTGAAGCGTAGTGTTGATTAGAAAGTAATGACTTCAATAGTGACATACTTGTAAACCATTTATACTTTCTTAATAGAATTGAACTATCGGATTCAATACATCCCGAGGTACACCTAGAAAATAAGTACTCAAAATAGACAGCGTGTTTTCAAATGAAATTGTCCTGCTTGCTTTGCATATAATAGGTCGTTGCAAAAGAGCAATAACACACCTTTGAATTAATGATGAATAAAAGTTTCTTGATAGAGTAAAGCCAAAATAAAACAATCAGTTCTGTCAAGAAATAAACGAGCCTATTTTCCCGTACATCGAGATCGGCATTATAGCATCTGATTAATATTCTCTCGATTACCTGAGACTGAAAATGTCAAACATACCTTTTTTACCACTTATAGCTAATTTCTAAATGCAAAATGTACCCCTCTCATCAGATGAAATAGACACGTAAAAAATAAATAAACGATTAAATGAAATTTTGTCGCACCTTTTAAGAATGTAACAGTTACAGTTCTTCCATAGAAAAATTAATCAATCGTTTTTAAAAAATAAATAAATAAATGAATATAATAATAATAAGTACAAAGAACATCAAAACACATTTTATCAAAGAAAGACAAAAAAATCTTTCGTTAATAAAATGTCTCGAATTTTATTTTTAATCCGTTGCCAGTTGTTAAATATAAGTAAAGAACAAAATGCTCTCGTTAATGAAAAATTTTTGTTATAAAAAAATAATAATGAGGGAGAAATATTATCATTTCATCCTCAGTTATAATTCTAACATCACCTGCATCAAAACAATAAAAGGTGTAGCTTTTCAAATTTTGCAGTATTTTTTTTCCATTTGTATCATATTTTAAAATTAGACCTTTAAAATACTTTATGGTTTTCTTTGATGCAAGTTTAATAAATACTTTTGAAGTTTTTGTAGCTGAACCATAAATTTCTTCTTGGTCTCCATAATTATCTTTCATTTAGTTGTAGAAATTGCTTCATCAAAACTACTTTTCATTTTGAAATCATCATTATTATGAGAGGCCCCACTTACCCTAATAGAGAAAAACCACGGGGTAAGTGAGACCCCTCCCCTTAAACACTTATTAATAATACTTTGCATAAAAATTCTTATTACAATGTGTATTTTAGGTTAAACCCTAAAAGAAAACTTGATGAACATAGAAAAAATAATAAAAATTAACATTGAAACTCTTCTTTGAAAAATGCTGCTTAAACTCGCAAAAAAATTTTTTTGGAAATTTTTTTGACATAAATTATATGATCCAAAAAAAAGTTCCATGAAACCCAAATGTGTGCAAAAGCAACCACTGTGATGTAATTTGACATGATCAGTACAGAAAAGTATAAAAACCATACGCGCATTTCAGTTTTAAGGGGGGTGGCCCACTTACCCGAACCAACCCTGCATAAACGTTTCCAGCAAGACACATTTTAGGACGTTGTAATGGTGTGAGTGAGGGCCCCACGTCTGTGCTTGCCAATTAGTGCTTTAATTAATTATTCATAAACGGGTACGTTTTATGCAGTTTTTTTCTTTTCATATCTTTTTAAGTTTCTTGGAACCAATAAGCATAAAATACCTTAAAATAAAGACAAAACTAAAACCATTTGTTAATATTATACTCGTGTTTAGCATGACAAATTCTAAATATTTCGAATTCCTTTCATTTCATTGTTATGCAGTGTTTTATGCTTGGTTGTGTGCAGAAGTGTCTCAAATACTGCCGTTCTAGATGTATAAATATTTAATGAAGCGTAATTTTTTTTTCTATTCAGCACTAAAACATTTTTGCTCATAACCGATACTAAAAATCTGTTTGAAACCTTTTATTGCATTTTGTTTTCACTAGTCACTTTGTTTTTCTTAATTCAATGCATTTATTATTCAAGAAACAATTGGTATAATCTACACTGCTTAAAATCCTCGTAATTAGGGCAGCAAGTGCAAAAGTGAAGAAAACCGTTCAAGACAGCCACGGAAGAGCATACAATGGATAGTACACGCGTATCAATGCGCAATACAGAAAAAAAGACCTATAAACTTTGGAATTAATCTTTAACTCTTTGAAAATGTGGAAAAAACATGAGAAGGTTATTTAGGGCAACAATTTGGTTACATGTAAAATATTAGAAAAGGTACTGTTTAGATACGATGTATGAGTTTTAATAAGGCGTGTGGTCTCCTTGAACAGCTAAGACTTCCTCACACCTGTTTGGCATGGATGCGATAAGGTTATCGATCTGACTTTGGGGAATACTGTTCCACTCCTCAAGAAGTGCTATCTCTAAGTCTCAGCAATAACAAGCGACCTTGGTCTCGCAGCAATGCATCGTCCGAGCATGTCCCAAACATGATTGATTGGACTCAGGTCAGTAGAGCACGCTGGCCATTCCTTATGCTGTATTTTTTCAGCTTCAAGCATGTTTTCTACCAGACGAGCTCTCTTCTATCGAGCATTATCGTCTTGCAAAACAAAGGAATCTCGAATAGCTCCAGTGTTAAGGATGACATGAGGTCTCAGTATCTCGTCTGAATACCTTCGGCCCATCAAAAAGTCATTCCAAATGATATGCATGTCCATACGTCCGCCTATGCTGATTCCAACCCCTACCGTCCAACCAGCTCGACTGTATTGTGATCTTTCACGAACGAATGCAGGGTTATTTTGAGTGCCCCTGTCTCTCCATACCGGAACACGTCCGGTGTCACTCTCCAGACTGAATTGAGACTCATCTGTAAACAGCACTTGGCTTCAATCATGTTGCTACCAATCTCGATGTTCAGCCAGTCCATCTTCTTCAGGCTACACGGTGGCGTGTGGTCAAGGAAATTCAGACCATTGACCTACGTGCATAGAGCCCTCCCTTATGAAGTCGATTACGTACTGTTTGGCTGGACACTTTTTGTCCTATTGCCAAGAACAAATGTCTTTGCAGATGCGTAGCATTCTCTATTCTGTTTCGACGGGCTGTTAACCGTATATACCGGCCATCAGTTTCTGTAGTGGCGCGTGGCTGACCTTACCCTGATCGACGTCTAACATTTCCTGTTTCTTGGAATCGATTCCACAGCCTTGCAATACTTCTGACGACTCCAACATCATTCACGACACTAAGCTGGGTTTGCCCGGATTCTAGCCTGCCTAGAACACGCCATGGCATTGATTCTGGTAAATCACGTTATTGAGACTTTCTCAAGTAACCTTGTCTCATAAAAAATGTAAAAAAAAAAAAAAATACTGTGCTATCGAATTTTACAGTTGCGGCAGTAAAACGGACGTTGCAGCAACATCCCAATTTTTGCATATCTCCTTTTTCTGCTTTTCGACGTCATTAACTTTTATTTACAAGTAAAATTGTCTTCTTTCGTTTCCTGGTACGCTTGAAATTATGGACGATTCATTTTATATAACTTATTGATAAGGGAGACTGGGTACGGTTGTGACAATTTTCATTTGCTCCCCCATAGATCCCTTAGCAATGCCTGTGAGCTGGTTTAAAGTTGTTTTTATGTTAAAGTGTTTATTTGCCTGCTTATAAACACTAAAATTTTCTCCCTAAGTACAATAGTTAACTCACAGGACCAAATTAAACAAAAAAGGAAAATATGTCACCACCGACGCCACCCCAGGGGCGGTTGTGACAGTGCTTGGGGTCGGTTGTGACAAGTTCAAAAGTACAGCAAAACAGTCTAGATCACTTTTAATTTCAAGTAATATTAAACGTAATTCAACGTAACCTTCATCTGGGAAAGTTTAACATTTATCAAGGTGTCTCGTTCAGTTGAAGTAGCCTTATACCAAGTCTTACAAAAATATCAGGTTTTTGGAATTTCGTAACGTCTGTTTTGGCAACATTATGCACATCCTGTGGGTCATAACCGTGTCTGTTCATAACATTTCTCAAGTATCAAAGAAAGATTCCACATTTATTTGTTTTATTGAAGCTTGTTACTCTTGAAAGGCATGCTTGTTACTCTTGAAAGTTGCATGAGCTACATGAAGAGACGTGAAACATTTCTATTCATAAATGAACGGAACCATTTCTCAGTAGCCATTTTACTCTCATATCTGCTTTCATCGTATATGTAAGCTCAAAAGCACTTTATTATGAGCAATGTAACCTATGCACACGTTGTTTTCATTGTGACAGTGCCGGCCGGCTCCATCGTGTTTACGAATGAATGTTTCGTAGCAAAGACTTACGATTAACGTTGCATTTCCAAAGCTGTCCGAAAGAAAAAAAAAGTTTCACTTCTTTATAAGCTTCTTTACATTTCATTAGGTCACACTGCCCTATTTCTGTCTTCTCCAAGCTTATTATGGGCATCAAATATGATAAAAACATGTTTTACTCGTGTCACAACCGTCCCCACGCAATTTGTCACAAACGACCCCAACCCACTACTTTTGAAAACAGCAATCGCCATGGCAATACAAAATAGCCTACATAAAAAGTAATTACTGCTATTTCACTATTAAGGTTCACTACTAACGGGAAAAAACTTTCATTTCTCTATCTGTACCCATTCAACAGGAATTACTAAAAGACATCGAACAAAATAACTTACTTTTGACTGTTAAAAAGTTCCCAACCCCTTTGCTAGCGTTAGTGTCGCTCGATGGCTACCGCAATGCTTTGACACACATTCAGACAAACATGCTGATACTCTCTCTCTTTGCTTCAACCAGGTATTAATTATGGTTTAGCTAATATGACGACTGTCACAACCGCCCTGCGTCACAACCGTCCCCAGTCTCCCCTATACATCTTTGCTTAATTTTGTTAAAACCATGAGCTCCCCTAATTGTTTTGAGCAGTGTACTACGTTAAAGCCTAGCATAGGGGAGCTGTCATTGTTGCATGTCGTTCACTTCTGAGTTGATCTCCTCAACTATTTTTGCTTAAATTCACTGTAATTGAGTTAGTTTCCAATAATTGATTTCGCCAGTTCATCTCTCTTTTCTTCTTTATTTAGGGGCGGATGGATGGAAGAAAACCGTAATTAAAATTTAATAAAGTTATATTATGCACAGTTTGAGACGAGTAACGCTGTAAATCCGTGTTTTTTGAATCATAAAATCAAAAAGTTGCTCAACAATTTTAACTAAAAAAATGGGCTTCAAAACTTCTGATTAACTTTTAGAAAATAGAAGAAATGGCACAAAACAACTCCACTATAACAATGACTGGAAAATAATACTGCATTTGCTTTCATACGTAAATTAAAACGATATTAAGAAATTTTTCTGAAACATACAAGGTTGAATATTTAAATTAATTATATTATTTCCCGATTAAACGAAGCAATAAGTTTGCAATAACGTCTTTGAATACTTTTATAATAGAACTGTACGATATTTACTGTTTCGATATTTGGTTTAACAAGCAACATACACTTACGGTACCGCTCCAGATTAATTTTTACTAAAACAATTTAAAAATCAATAGACATTTCGCTACTTCGAATATGCTAAATTTTGTGCAGTGCACAAGAAATATAATTTTAGAGTTTAATTCTCCCTGCTTTACCACTTACGTCCTTGAAAAAGGAAAAGAAGAATTCATAACCATTTAAAAGTAAATTAGGTTTAATACCTTTGCATTACTATCTATCTGCTAATTCAGTCAATATATGTATGTCCCGCAATGGTCAAATTCAGCGGAAGATACTACACAAAATAAATAGTGCGACATGTTTACACCCAAACACATGTATGCACTATCTTACTACCGCAAATTCTACTCCCAGTATTTTGTAGCCATATTTGTATATCTGTTTAAGGTAAACCCTAAACACACATATGTTGTAGAAAATATCCAGACATGCAAAGAAACACAACCGTGCTAAAATATTTTATAGCTTTCACTATCGTGTCCTAGTTGTGTTATCTAAATAAGGATAGGGAGGAAAAAAAAAAGACTGGCTGTGTTTTTTCCCCTCAAGCAAAGAACATTTTATTGAGATTGAGGTTGCATTCTTTTACATAGAAGATAGCGATGTATAGCTTAAAGGTTTTTATCTAAAGTGGTCCTCTGAAAGCTTTTCTTGAATTTTTGCTTCAGTAAAAGCTGGATCTTTGCTTTAAGCTAAAAGGACTTTTGAGAGGGATCCCACAATTCCCGCAAATGTTAAAAGAGTGATAGATATAACTCACCTACCGTTTGAAATGATGCGGTAGAAAAATTGTGTGCTTTTGATATTTGATGTTATTCAAAGGAGGATGTTATTTAAATTTCGAAGGAGAGCGTTTTGGGGTGGTTTTGAAAGAAGAAAACGTTGAAAGCTGTTTTTGAAAAAGGAATTAATGTACTTAATTGTGACTTGCAAATTTTGAGAGCCCATATTATCCATTCCTCTACCTCTTTCCATAATTTATATATTTATTTTATTTTTACTTGGTTTTATAAAACGTAGAGTAAATAGGTTTATATATAATTGCAATTCCCGTACACAATATTTTTGATATGAAATCACTCAACTTTTACCCTTGCTTGATCTAAAAATCAATTTTTGCTTGTTTTTTAAATAGTATTTTGTATCTCCGCACATTGCTTTCACGTTTTGTTAAACTTTCTTTGCTTGGTAAGTGTAGCTGGACTTACTTTAAATAAAGGATGTCAATGAGATTACGTCTAAACTAAATCCAATTTTCGTTTACTTTTGCCCTACTTTCCTACAAATGTTAGAAAATATCTAAATGAAGGCTTTATAATACCAGAACTACCAAAAGCAAAAAAGTTCAAAACACACATACATTAATTATTTAATAAGTATTGAAAAATATGTTTTTGAATATTATCGAAAAATGTGTGTTATGTTGTCTGTCCGTCTCACCTCCCATAGCTCGTATAAAGTTTTCACATTGATTTATATTTCCTTGAAACGGATTCCGTTCAGCACAACTCATTCCCATTATTCAGTTCTTGATGAAATAATTTGCCGCCAATATTTGAACAATTTTATTAACCCATTTATGCCCAGTAGCCTAAAAATGGGGCGCTTGTTAGTTACTGCACACAAAAACCTGTAATGGGTATGTCAGTTTACTAAAGATGTTTTTCACAAGTTAAATAGTCTTCTTAGGAAAACCAGTTACAGCCACTATTTGGACATCAGAGTTTAATTATTGACAGTTATTTTTAGACAAATCAGTCAAACAAGGATCCAGCATAGGTAGCTACAGAAAGTAAGATATTTTTGTGAATTATTTTTTCATAAAATTAAACTGGTTTAAAATGATTTGCTTGAAATTGATTCCAGATGCCATCTGTAATGTTACTTTGCAAAAGTAAAGTCAAGTAAGGTCGTATTTTGCTCACATATATGCAAAATGTCCCATAAACAGAACGTTAAATAACTTAATAAATATGGCAACGACGATCTATTTTACGCCTGAAATGTATGTAAACCATTCAAGTAAGATGCAATGAGTTACCGCCCGTAAGCCAGGGCTGAGGCAGAACTGAAGCAAATGCACCCACAGCTCGATCATAGCATCCTAAGACTGCAGTTGTCTTTCAGCCTCACAAAAGTCAGCCTCTGCCAGCCTCACAAAAATGGATTTTGCTTAAAAATAATTCTGTGGCTTGGTTCTAAAAGGGCCTACGCCAAACATGTTAGTTTCGAGAAAAAGGCGATGAAAGATATTTGAGATTTTTTAGAATGCTATAATTTCTTATATTAAGATCCCCATTATTATTTTTTGGTATTTGTTTATTGTTAGTGTAAAGAAACATTATTTTATCATATGAATTTTTTTATATATTGTATAAATTATATATTATATATATAAATATATAATATATATAATAATTTATCTAATATATAATGTATACATTATTATATATTATATAGACATTGGCCCTTTTAGACCCAAGCCACCAGGCCCGTCATTTAGGAGGGCAGGGGGGTCCATTACCCCCCCCCCCGACTTTGAAAAATCAATGTATTTACAAATAAGTGGTTGTGGCTTTTTATGTTTTCCGATGAAATTGCATTGTGTTTGGACCCTTTGCCCCCCCCCCCTTGGAAAAATTTGAAATGACGTCCCTGCAAGCCACAGAATTGCACTACACTTAAAAGGTGATATGTACAAACAGTGACGATAGGTACAGCATAAAAAATTATTTGCATTTGAGGTTCTCAAGCATACAAAATCTAAAAAGAAGTGGTACTTACGCTAACGCCCAGGTAAAAAATTTTGTTGGATGAAGTACAGAGCACCCTTGGGTAAAATATGTTGAGAAAAATTGGATTTCAGACCTGTGTTTTTAAAGAAAAATTTTTGCTCTACAAGAATAAATATAACTAAGATTTTTTCCCCGAGACTCTTGCGAATAATCTAGAGTTCATTGTAACTGCTGCTTTGCATATGTATTGGGGCATATATACACATATATGCCATTTATTTACAGAAAATATAATCAACTTACTTTCAAAGAACATGACAAATATGTTATCTACGTCGGTATCAAATAGTGTTTGTCATAAAAAATCCTATACTCCACTACACGAATTATGGTCCTTAAAGGGAAAAAGCTCAGATCAAAGAGCAGGTTCTAAATTATATAAGTTTGGAAATGTTAAAAATTTAATTAGACCTCCTCCTACATATCCTTTTGTTCTGTACTTCGAAAAACAATGAAATCAATAAATTAAAAATAATCGGTTATTTCTTCTCTTAGTTATTTCCTATTTTTATGCAAAAAGATTTGCTTCAAGTTTTCAATTTTCATTAAATTCACTAAATCTGAAATCTACCAGAATTCTATATATTTCGTCAATCTGAGTTTTGTAAATGCACTCTAAAGAAAAAAAGTAGACTCTTCATTAAAATTGAAATACTACATATTTATCCGGTTCTCAGTGAGAAATTTTTAACAGTAAGGATTTCGTTACAAATTCGTAAGTATGTTTTTCGATCGGTCGTCATAAGAAATCATGAAACGTTCTAGCATATGATCATTAAAAATACTCGCAAAGATGCGTTACGTTTGATTTTGTGTTAGAAGAAAATAATGAATTCATCTCAAAATAGATACTCCTTCCTCACTTTCTAAGAAGGACAAATTATTCGTTAAAAAAATTGACTCAGATAAATGCTTTTATGAACCAGTAAATAACAAAGTGAATCAAAAATAGTTTCTGCAATTGAAGTAGAATGAAAAGTTGATGAAAAATACTTCAGAATAAAATCACTACAAATACGCTCAGGGTAAAACATACAAAAAAAAAAGGGGGGGGGATTACAAACCAAAAATTGCTGTTATCATTGCTTGATACTTATTTTATTAAATGGATATTTTTCAGAGATCAATTTCTGAATCTTTGGATCTAAATTTGAAAATTTAACTTCTCATAATTTTCAATTTGTGACATTGAGACAAACAACGGGCTGCACGGATCAGCTTTGTGGATCGGATATGGTTCGAAAGCCGTAGGTTGGACACAACTGACATAGAACGTTGTTTAAGAAATGCTACTCTAGAAAACGAGGATTAGAAAACTTATATTTGTTACATTAGTACCGTCAGCTGGGGTAACATTGGCCCAAATCTAAAGATTTGTAATAGTTTTATCAGCGATATGTCTTTTGACATTGATTATATTAATTTTCAATACATCTTACTGTGTAAACAAACCTTGTATCATTAAATTAAAACCATATTGAGACTTCTCAATCATTTTGCAATATTATACTGCATTTTTTTAATGTTTGGGCCAAAGTTGACTTGAATTGGGGAAACTTTGTCCCATACTTTTAAACCATATAAAACCTGCGATTAGTATAGGTTGGGCTAAAGTTAGACAAGATAAAATTACCACCAGACACATTAGTTTGTTGTTTTGCCTGCTTTTAATTCAAAAACATCCATGAAATGGGTAGAAATAGGAATAAATGAAACATACTTCATTTTAGGGAAAAATATTGTATTGTACAAAAATAAAAATCCAATTCAATTACAGGGAACCCATAGTCTGCAATTTTTATTAAATGTTGTTCGAAAACATGCTCTTCTTCATCACTAAAGATTCTTGCACGTCCCACATTTTTTGAATGAATCCCTTTAAGTTTGTTTTTTATTGTAGACCTAGGTATATTATACATGTTTTCTGCAGCTCTTTGGGTTAAGGCACCAGACTTAATAGCCTCTAAACACTCCTCTAACACTTCTGGTTTGTAATTGGCCTAATTTCTGGTACCAAGAGGTTTTATCCGATTTCTCGGCATTTTTCCTGAAAAAAATCCAGTGTGCTTAAAATAAAAAGCTAAAAACTAGTGCTTAAAATAATAATAAAAATATTTTAAGTGGTTTTGTTAAACAATCTGCTTATAAAATAGGTACGAATCAAGTTTTATATCGAAAAAATTGTACTTTGGGATAACTTTAGGATAGCCACCATCTTGGGCCAATACCCCAACTCTGGGCCAAAATTGTCATGAAATAATAAAATCGAATTATTTTGTAAATAACAAAGGTAACAGCATTATTACACCAAAAATACTTGAAACAATTGAATATATGATATCGTTATACACTTACCTACAAGTAGCTCTTCAAGAATTAGCGTTCACAAGTAAAAGTTGAGAGACAACAAATTTTACCACTTTCTCAAAGTGAAGATGGAGCAGCACTAGAGTGAATATGATATATAGAAATAACCTCCACTTCATGAACAGTAAAGCCAGTGGTGCTACCTATCCAGTAAAGCATTTTCTGGGCCGATAACTCAACATTATGATTACAATACGGGACAACAAAACTTTTTCTAACTTTGGGCCAATGTTACCCTCAAAGGGCCAATCTTACCCCAGCTGACGGTATTTTCAAAAAATTCCCGATCGCGTGTTTTATTTTACTTTATTTAAAAAACAATGTTAAGTTATATTTTTAGTTCTTGATTTTTAACATAACTAAACTTTTTCACTCTTTAAGTAACGTACTTTAATTAAATTCACAGGCATCTTGCATTTCTGTGTTTTCTTGAAAAAAAAAAAAAAAAGAATATATTTAAGCATAAAATTTCACATTAAACGAATGGTTCATGTTTTAAGAGGCTAAATATAGACTTCAACTAGTTTCTGTTCAGTTTTCAAAAGAGCAATACACGAAACTCCCATATATTTTGAGTACTGGAGAAATTGCTTTAAAGTTAACTATTTGCTTGCTTGCATTTTTTCTTGTCTATTTACTTGTACAATGATTTGCATTCAATTATATAATTCTCTGAACTTCCTAGTAAAAAAAACAAACCTAAAATACCTTTTAACCCTTCAATGACATAGCGAGTTAAAGAAAAAGTTTCCCCTGATTTTCCTTCCATTTTAAACGTCTCGCCAAAGAATATTATTGTCCTTAACAAAAAACAATAATATTCTTTTACGAGACGTTTTTCAGTGTTTATAGTAATTAATCCATGCAACCAAAAGTATACTAGGTCAATATCAATAAAAATTAACGAGGTAGGATAAGTAATTAAAAGTGATCTAAGAACGATTTAGTTTCAGAAAAAACACCCCAGTAAAAGCTAATAGTCAATTTATTCAACCACAGACTATAATTATAATTCGACTAAGCTATTAATCACAGACAAAAAGAGCTGAGCTCCGAAATCCAATGCCTGGTAATGTTACGAAAAACATTATTTTCAGTCATCGATTAGGTAAATTTAATTGGTAGAAACGTTTTTGTTCTGCACAGAGAAAAGCATTTTCTTTAGAGACAATGGAAAAAAGTGAATCAGACATATGTGGCATTTTGGTCTTGTGCTGGTCGGTAGTTTTTCCCACAATTAAAATATCATTAGAGTTGGATTTCTGAAAATTCTTTTCTTTTTTTTAAATTTCTTTTATGCATTTTTTAAATTCGCTTTTTAGAAACTATTAATGGCATATAATGTGGTGAACATGATTTCTCAAAGGAACATATTTTTTCCAAACTCTGAGGGATTTAAACGAAGTGTTCTTTCTTTTTTAAAACAAAAGAAGAATAATGTTGTGAAGAAAAGTTTCGATGCACGTTCCTCATCCCCTCTTTTTTTTAAACTCATTTTGTGAATGGTCGAATGTTTTATTGCTCCACTCAAGAGACACTATTGTCCATTTTTACACATATTTATTCTCGATTTCTTCATTTTTCAAATAGAATATTGCTATGAATAAATACTTGCATGAAAACAATAAACTTGACGACCAAATTTCATCATGAATTAAATGGAAAATATCCATAATTAAAGAATGGATGCTGTGAATGTGTGTATTTATATATATATGTTTCTGGCACACATTTAGTTTATGTCAAATCCTTGCAAAATTTGGCACTGCAGTCCTTTGATGCTAAGGATTTCTCACAAGATGGAAGAGGATTTCTTACTCAAATTCATGGTTTGCGTCAGATCTTCGCCAAATGTGGCACATAGGTAATTTGACGATCTGTATTTATCATAGAGAAGTGAGGCTTGTTATAGAAATTCTCAGTTTGCTTCGGATTATTGCCATTTTTTCACAGAGGTCCTTCGATGTTCAGGAGTTTACAAGCCAGGTTTTTGTCAAAAAATCAGTGAATCGGAATGCTTAAGTCACGTGTTAATAACAATAGCTTAAATTTTGGATTCCCAAAACAATCCAAACAGGTCTAAATTTGAATTTTGAAATTTATTTTCGAGATACGCAGAGCAATTTGGGGTAAAGCAACTAGTTAAGTTTAAAAATGCATTTCTCATACGCTTCTTTGACGGAAAACTATTTCCCTAGTTTAGAATAAAATTTATTTAAACCAAGTTATTTATCCAAAAATAAATGATCTGTATATGTACTAGGGGAGATAGGACCGATTTTTTTCCTTGCACAAAAACAGAGTCACTAGCTTGTTCAGAAGTTCGAATCTGCTACTCACGTATACTTTTTATTAACCATCTTTCCTCTGAAATTAGTATTAATATTGTTGTTGTGGTCGTTAATTAGTGACTACTGTCCGTCTGTGAAAGCAGTGCCAAGCACTCGCGAACCATTTCACTTAAAAAGGGGTGATGGGTTGTGACTGGGAACTTTCCGTTTTCAATTTAAAACTTGCATTTCTTATCCTTTTGACATATTCAACTAAACTATGCATTTGAAATTAGCATCATTCCACGTTGTTTGATACAGTTCGAAATGCTTCTTATTATTCTTCCTCAAATTGTTATCATACCAATCACCCCTATTTTGGTAAGATCGAAGAAGACCTGACACATGCGTAAATGCGCGAAAAGGTTGTACCAAAGAAAATCAGACAGTTCTATGAATATTTTGGGTGACGTTGCCTTGAAAGAGGTTGGACTTCCCTATTAACACTTAAAACAACACAAGAAAGATTGACATTACAGAGAGAGAAAAAACACCCTGGGCAAAAAGCAGGAATCGAACCCACGACATCTTGCTTTCGAGGTGAAACTTATACCTCTGATATTAAATATAATAAATTTTGTCAAATAAAAAAAATACGAAATTATTTTACAAATAGCCTTAAGTACTAGGCATCACTGTACTCAAAATGTTTCAAATCTTAATTATTGAAAAACTGAAGCACGAGGCTTTGCACTTTTCGCAATTTCAGCAAATAGCATTGGTTTATCATATTACACCAATGCCGCGAAAGTAAAACAAAACTTTGAAAAAACATTTTAGCTATTGATTTAATAGCTAAATTTAATGCTCTTTTTTGGCCCAAAGCTAGCACAAGTTAACTATCGTGACTGGGCCCTAGTTGCGTAAAAACCAAGAAAGTCATAAGTTACGCATCTTAAAAGTTCAGAATTTAGATGAAAAATGTTTGAATTTCAACGTTACACGTACTAACTGGACCCGTGTAAAACGTTTACTCTCTCTTAAGATGGCGGCCATAGTTCACAACATTTATCTTTGACCAAACATGGCAGACACTAATTGAAGTAAAAATATTCTCTACGATTTGAAATGTGCCAGATGTAACTATAACTGAAAGTGACGCGATTTAATTATTTTGTTTCAAATGGCTTAAATTAGTTTTTCTCTGTGACATGCCATTAAGATGAGAATTCACATGATGTGAAAAAAACATTTACTAAATTATTAAAAAAAAAACCGCAAAAAATGTTGATTCATGTAATTTTATTGATATTTAAAAATATTGTGAAATGTCTGTGACGGAAAATAATACACTCTTTGAAGAATAACCCTTATGAAATAAATTTAAACTGCCAATATGCTCAAAATCAAACAATAAAAAAATGTGGTATAATTCAATAAGCCTAATTTATGGAAATGCGTTGGAACAGGAAGTTTAGCATGTTCCTTCTAACATGCTCTGATAATTTCCCACAAGAAAGAACATAAATGAAATATCATAAACTGCTTTTTTTTTTTGATAAAAATACATTTTCGTATAAAATTAATAAAAACCGACGATTTCAGGTATATAAGTTCAGCAATTGCAGCACCAGGGAGATGGACGAACACTGTCATCAAAAGTTACTCTGCTTTGGTTTAAAAAGACAATGATTGCTGCCATTGGGAAGAACGAAATAAAGGCCATTTTTTATAAATAACCGGACACGGAAAATTTTATTATAGTTTTTAATTTGCTCAAAAAAAAAAAAAAACATCGCATCATTTTTTTTTATTTATTTATTTTATTTCTTTATTTATTGTTTTTGCTTCTCGCATATTGATATAATTGAGATTAAATCATCAATACTACTACAGAAAAAAAATCTACAATGCTGCTTTTTAGCCTACTTTCCCGTTAAAAATAAAAGAAAGACGAAAAAACTATTAACAGTAGCTTAATGCATCTAAAAAATATCGCCAAGTCCAGAAAATATCGCCAAGTTAAAGAAATAAAAAGGTTCAATTAATATCGAAGAATTAAAAATTTGAAAGTAGGGTATTGAAATGGGGAATTTGTGTGTCGGTCCGTCGGTCGGTCGGTCTGTTTGTCCCCCCCCCCCCTAATAACTTTTGAATGAACATTTCGATTTGGACAAACTTTTTTTTGTTGGAAAAATCTCGGCGAGTACAGCTCATTCCCATATTTGATTTTTCGATTTGAACAATTTTTGGTTCAACTTTGAACCGTTCAAACAACCGTCCTGCGATGCTAACTTTTGAGTGAACAGTCCGATTTGAACAAAAAATTTTTTTGTTCGAAAGATCTTATCAAGGATACTTCATTCCCGTATTTACATTTCCGATTTGAACAATTTTTCGTTCAACATTGAACCGCTCAAGCAAGCTGTCACCCCTTATAACTTTTGAGTGAACAGTCCGATTTAAATAAACTTTTTTTTTGTTCGAAGGATCTCAGCAAGGATACTTCATTACCGTATTTAAATTTTCAATTTGAACATTTTTTCGTTCAACATTGAACCGTTCGAGCAACCTTTCCCCACCTAATAACTTCTGAGTGAACCATCCGAGTGGAATAAACTTTTTTCTGTTTGAAAGATCTCGGAGAGACTCATTCCCATATTTCACTTTTTGATTTGAACCATTTTTCGTTCAATATTGAACCATTTAGAAAAACAATTTATATTAGCGCCTACTGGAAATTTAAGTTGAATGTTAATCCTGAACTTAAAGTCGCATTTCCTTCAAACTAACTTTGTAAGAAAATGGTTTTGATAAATAATGTTTGTAATGTTGTTTCTGAATAATCTTCTGTGATATCTCTCTGATTCCGACTCCGCAAACATGGCGGAAATGCAGGCTCAGAAAAAAAATGACTGACTGTGCAAAAGTGCTTTGATAAATACTTTGATAAAATGTGTTTTGATGTACTTTGTACTTTTAATTTTTCTTTCTTTTTTTTTTTTTTTTTGAAAACAATTGAGGAACTTTTCTACGGAAGAACTGTAACAGTTACATTCTTTAAAAGGTGCGACAAAACTTTATTTATTCATTTATTTACTTTTTATGTGTCTGTTTCATATGATGAGAGAGGTATATTTTGCTTTTAGAAATCAGCTTTAAGTGATAAAAAGGTATGTTTGACATAATTTTTAGTCTCAGATAATTAAGAGAATAATGATAAGATGCTAGAATGCCGATGTCGATGTACGGGAAAGTAGGCTCGTTTAGTTCTTGACAGAACTTCTTGTTATCCTATCTGATTATTTATTTATTTGTTTATTTTTTTGAGTAGTGTCCTTTTTGTTGCCATGGTGCGATAGAATAAGTATTTAAGTTACAATGAGATAAAGTATTGACGGATTATGAGTATTTTCAGAAAATATTCTATGTTTCCATTTAAAAACCGATTCTGAAAGTCAGCTGAGTACCTTTACGTTGTTCTAACTTTTTGAAAATATTGTCTCTAAAATAATAACGTAGGGATGCGGACCTACACCATATAATCAAAAGTAACCACACACTGAAAAATCGACATATTTTAGATTTACTCGAGAGGTACCATGAAAAATTATTCTTTAACTTTATCGGCTCGAGCAGTATCTCAATTGTCGTAATATCGCTAATTGACTGTGTGGACTTTTTCAAAATTTAAAATGTAATATAACTTTTCATTCTTACGTAATCGTTGACTTATATAGCGGCTATACTTATTATAATTTCTGGGATATGTAAACTACTAATTTGACGGCATTGCTTTCCTGTTAAGTCGATTTCCTCCTCAACTCTCAGGTAAACAATCGACCAAGCATGGAGTACTTGGAATATCCGCCCTTAATAAAACACTAGTGGTACTTAAGTTATCAGTCCTAATGTGCTACTTACAATGTCAAAAAATATTTTTTTAATTGACTTCATGCTAAAATAAATTTGTTTTTACAGTATAATACTGGCAGCAAAAGTTCCAGTTTAAATTGCACAGCAATAAACTTAAATTAGCAATTTTACAGTTCCCTACTGTAAAGCAGCAATTTCAGTGTGCTACTGTAAAATTAGCAATTTTTACAATTTATTACTGTAAAATTGGAAATTTTTACAGTTTGTTACTGTAAAATTGGCCGTATTATCCTGTAAAATCAACTTCTATTTTTTACAGTGGTGATAATATTGCAGCACTGGTTATTATTAACAAAGTACTTTTTAAAAAATAAAATCTTATTTTACCGCTGTTGTTGATTTCAGTAATGTTTAAACTGTTTTAGTTAGCATTGATATTACTTACTCATTTATTGAAATCATTGAAATAATATTGTGCAGTGGAGGTATACTTACAATTTTGATTACTTATATTGAATGTTGTGACCCGCAAATATAATTATTGAACTAAATTATAATCATACCTTAAATGTTTTTATAATTAACAAAATTAATCAGAATATAAGTTTACCTTTAACGAATTTTGATTGGAAAACTTAGAAGTTAATTGGTTAGCTGAAAAAATATACATAAAACTAATTTTTATCACTGATTAGAACTTTTAATTTTTCTTAAGCATAGTATCGTTTTAGGCTATTGCTTTATTAGATGGAGGAAAAATTAAGAAACACGTATATTTTATTAGTTTTAATTAAGTGAGTTAAATAGGGTAATACTTGTGTTTTAATTAGAAAAAAATAAGAAGGAAAAAGTTTCCAGCCTCTCAGTTAAATTGCTTTTATTGTTAGGAATTTGTCAGTGGAAAAAAATTCGTTTTATGAAATGTTGAATTAACAAAAAATAATTTTACGGCTTTAGTAAACGTAATTTTAAGCGTTTTTCATTGTTATGCATTTTTAATTGTATCCAAAAGTTTATTCTTGCATCATTAGCTTCTCTGCAACCTTTTATATAACACATAACTTCTCTCTTTCTTTTGTTATGGGAATTAGTTTTTTGCGAGGAATTTGATTTTTAAATTGGCATTTTAAATACTGACATTTGAGTATTAAAAAAAATTGAACTAATAGATCTTGTTAAAAAAAAAAAAAAAAACAGCATCTAAATCTTTTATGCACCCACTCTTCTACAAAATGCAGTGTCAAAATTATCACTTGAAGTTTCGGAAAATATTTAGAGCTTCGAAAAGTTCTCGGATTAAAAAAAAATATTGCGGTGCTTACTGCGCAAATAGAATTTTTATTTCATCAAGCAACATCGTGACCTTTAAAATGTTACATATTCCGACTAAAATGCAGTTCAACACTGCAGTTAAAATGATTTTTATATTGGCTGCACTACATTTTTAATACTGTCGTCACTGATGAGACTGTCTCTACACTGTAAAAATGAATTTTCGTTGTATAATACAGCTAATTTTATGGTAATAGATTAAACATTGCTAATTTTGCAAAAAAAAAAAAAAACTAAAATTTTTACTTTAACAGTACTAAACTGTAAAATTGCTAATTTTACAGTATTAAACTGCAAAATTGCTAATTTTACAGTTTACTACCATGCATTTTACAGTTTTAAACTGGAACATCTGCTGCCAGTATTATACTGTGTTTTTACAGTATAATACAGCTCAATTTTACAGCAATAACCTGTATAATTTCTAACTTTTCCGTAAAAACTCTAAACTTGCTAGTTTTACAGTAAAAAACTAAAATTGCTAATTTTAGTTTATTACTGTGCATTTTACAGTTTGAAATTGGACCCTCGGCTATCAGTACTATACTGTAAAAACAACAGTTCATTTTTTGCAGTGTATTGTAGCTATGAAAGCAATTTTTTTTTTCATGAATTTAACCGTACGCAATGAGTTTCTATGAATGACTGAAGTAAATAAAGTATTATGCTAAACAACACAGCGTGCTGCGATTTGTATGTTCTGTAAAAAACAATTAACTTTCTTTTTAAGTTAAGGTCAAAAACATTATCATTTTAAATCGTTCTACTTTACACGCTGAAAAAGGTTTTCCCAAGATGGGTGGTGTTATTAAAAAAACTGCTATCACACCCATGCGGCGTCTCAGACATTTAAAGGAACAATTTTTCCCCGTTAAAGACAAAAACAGTAATTAAACGGAACTTAAACACAGCTATTTGGATGAATCAGCAAAAGGCTTCCTCAGGTGTATATGAAACTCGACATTTATTATTAAAACACCCTTTTAAGTGATTGAAAAACAGTAAAGACCACCCCTGTTTTGTTCGTAATTACAATCATTAAAAGTTTACTGAGACAGCGAACAGCCAACGCCTTTGCCGCAATGGGAAAAATATTTTTCAGAAATTATTTTCAATCGATGTTGTCGCAAATATGCAGACTAACAGGAAAATAAAGCAAGAAAATGTGTCTCATTCCTCAAAGCTAGAACCGCTTGAGAGGACAGGTCGGCCCTATCCGACATTTTGGTCCCAAGTGAGTATCGGATCCGGTCGAGTTTCAGAATATTTGTAAATACGTTACTAAAGCCGCTGTACTGCAAAAAATGAGCTGTTGTTTTTGTAGTTTAATACTGGCAGCAGAGGTTCCAGTTTAAAACTGTAAAATGCACAATAAACTGTGGAACTAGCAATTTTACAGTTTATTACTGTAAAATTACTATGAAATTAGCTGTATTACACTGTAAAAACCACATCAATTTTTCAGTGTGCTTACTATCTGCTAAAATATAGAATGAGAAGTTGAGTGGACCGCCTGTTTGAGCAAATTTAGTAAGTTAACTGATTTCTTAAATTTAGTAATTTTGCTTTCCCCGAAAATGTTTCCCGTGAAAAACTGCATCGTTTGTTTTCTGAGGCGGATGAAAAAATAGTTTTGGGGAGCGGTACCGAAAGTAAAAAGTGTCCCCTCTCATCTATTTTTTTTTTTTTTTTTTTTTTTTTATGTTCTCAGGAGGTTTTTTAAAAATATTTTTAAAGAGCAGATAAAGTTCATTGATACACTTTAAATTTCAGAAATATTGCGTAATAATTTACTTCAAATGTGACGGTAAAATATGTTTTTTAACATTTCGAGCCAATTAACAACTAATCCTGACATAATTTTCAAAAAATTGCATAATAATGCGCGGCATTATTTAGAAAAATTGTCATAATTTATAAAAAAAAAAAAAGATTATTAAAACAGTATTATCACTTTTTTTTCCATAAAAAGAGAACTAATGAACCAATAATGATATTATATACCCTTGGATTCGCTTTTCGCGAGTTTTATGTATTTTTTTACACTGCTCGACGAATATCTTTAATTTTACTGCATTAGAAAACAAAACTTTTACATTAAAATACGCTGCGTGAGTGCGTATATGAGCTAATATTTAGAAAAGTGCCAATTTGAGTCCCAAGTGAATTTTCACCAGTATTTCAATAGCTAGTTAAAAAAATAATTTTCCCCAGAAAGAAGATAAGTTTTTCTTTCATTTCATCTAATAACATCAGAAAAAACATTTTTTTTTTCATCAGAAAATATTGTGTTTATACATCAAAAATCAGATCGGTAACGTGTCCCAAGTAGCAAAGCTTAGCATGCAAACAGGTCATGCGCACTTTCTAACTTCCCAAAAAAACGCACTTGCACAAAAAACGATTCTATTTTTACCCCTTTGTTATTATTTTACTTCATTTTTGTTTTAATCGATTTCTGATTTTCTAGCTGATGCGAAATAAGCGTGTCCCAAGTTCCGCCGTCAGAGTGGTAACAATAACTTCCGATCTATGTTTAGGCTCCCAAAATCATTTCCTGCACCTATACCACGTGATACTGAGTACCTGGTGGAAAGTTTTATCGAATCGTAATTAAAAATTTGCATTTCTGCATCTAAAATTGTAGGTAAGATTTTTTAAAGTGATTTTATAAAATGTGTGTCATTTGAGTCATCAGATCGGTAACACGCTCTAAAATGCGCAGTTTTTATTATTTTAAAAATTATTTTATATATAAGTATAGTCCTTTGTTACAAGTGAAAAAACCACGTGTTTGATTTTGGTTTAGTGCGATCGACTCGGAAATAAAAAAAAAAAACTTTGTCAGTTTGTCAGATCGGTAACAGTCAGAGCGGTAACATTGAAAAACAGCAAATATGTTACAGAACTAACTCACACGTTTCAGAATTATAAAAAGCAAAAATCATACTTTAGCAATATATATTGAATATTTTTGTTCTTAAAAAATGAAAAGCAATGAGTTTTAGTACAATTGCTTCATTTGTGGTTTGTATGACCTAACAATAGAAGTTAGTAAAATAAGAAAAATTGACACTGCAGAAATTAAGTTAATTATTATTATTTATTTATTTATTTATTTATTTTATTTATTTATTTATTTTTTTTGGTGCTTCAATTTCTCATAACTTTGCTAAATAACTAGATAATAACTAGCATGCTAAATTTGAATTTCTGATCAAGAAATTAAATTTCCTGCAACTAATTAAAGAAAAGCAAGCAGCAGAGTTGTGTGTTGAAAAAGTTGAAGTTGTGTGTTGTTTTAAAACAAAACAAATGTTTTATTAGCTTGGATTTGGTAATCTCATAATTTATTTTATCTAAAAACCTTATCGCTCATTTTTATTTCCAAGAAATGCTTTTTCATAATGAAATTTGATTTTTTAGCCTAATATATATATTTTAATATAATTATCTTAATTCTATGTTAAAAATGCAAGGAAATGATATCATATTTAGAGATGTTAACGAAGACTGAAAGCATAAACTCAAATATGTAGCTCATATTAACATCAGATCTGTAACATTCATCAGATCTGTAACGACTTAAAAGTGAGTAATCTAAGGAGGGGGTAAATAACTTCCTTGACCTCCCCCCTTTTATTTTCTTGCATTTAGACCCAATTTAGACTTAGAATCCAATATTAGTTTTTTTCTGCAAAAAATTTTTTTTTCCAGAAAACTCCAACTTCAAATTGGCCCTTTTCTAAATATTGGCTCATATACTGTTTTGAGCAATGACAAATTGAAATGTGTTTCTTTTTTGGATTTCAAGCGCCATCTTTTCCCCCAAGAGAGTTTCCCAACTTGCCATCGTATCGCGTCCCGGTGCTGCACGAAAATGAATTGCTCACCTGCCCCTATAGAAGTCCCATGAGCACATGGTGGCGCAGCGAGATGGAGTCCACAATAATTCCATTGCACCATCATGCACTGCACCACCATGGTGCAAAAGGACCACACACAGGCACACACGACCGACTTTTCAACTTCACTCCAGGGTCCCCCACCTACCACAACACGCGGTTTTACTGGTTGGATGGGGCCCTGAACAGCGCTCCGGTCTTTTGATATAGACCATGAGACAAGTAAACCCTTGGTCCAGCACCCCCAGAAGTATCGACTCTCTTAGGGCCCTGCTCCACATCAGCGTAAAACGCGACCAAAATCGAAGGCAGAAACCGAAAATCCGGGTACTTTCTATAGGAACGGGGCTATGTAATCCATTTTACGTTTCTGCTCAATTTTTCTGCTTTACGTCAATGTGGAGCAGGGCCCTTAGAGGCCTTTGTGACAAGGGAAATTTTAACGCCCTACAGCCACCATTAATGACACACGACCTCCAAAAAACACACATAAACATGGCAACGCACGCGCGCATGCACACACTCCCACTTGTCGTAATTCGTCATTGCGATAAGCATAATTTGAATTCGATACGTCAAAATTCCTTTTTTCCCATAAATATTTTAAAATTTGTTAAATATGTTGTGAAGAAATAAATTTAAAAAGAAATAGTTAATGGTATAGTTAAATTAGTTTATCCCTTTGAAAGAGGAACAGGCTGCCTGCCACCTCCCCTCACCAAATCCTTCACTGTTTTTTTTAAGTTTGAATGTATGCAATTTCTTTAATTATGAACAAAAATGGTAAAGCTTCATACTGTAAAAAATGAATGCTGTTTTACAGTATAATATAGCTAATTTTATGGTAATAAACTGTAAAATAGCTAATTTTGCAGAACTAAACTGTAAAACTGCTAATTTTACAGCTTATTACCGTGCATTTTACAGTTTTAAACTTGAACCTCTGCTGCCAGTATTATACTGTTGTTTTACAGTATAATACAGCTACATTTTTCAGCAATAAACTGTAAATATCCTAATTTTACAATAAAACTGTAAAATTGCTAGTTTTAAAATTTATTACTATGCATTTTACAGTTTTAAATTGGAACCTCGACTGCCAGTATTATACTGTAAAAACAGCAGCTCATTTATTTAAAGCATAATTAGACAATCAATCTGAAGCTTAAGCTTAGCAACCAATTTTCTCCACTCGCTGTCTCTTTGAACCAAAATGTCGGAAGTGTCAGCTCCACACAGTGGCCTTACACAAACCGAATGCGGCACTGAATGCGTAGAATAGCGCCTGGAGGTTTTAATTAGGTTGAACACTATTAAAGCCTCGAATCTGGGGGCAGGACGAAAAGAGTCAAAATAATGCCATTCGAGGAAATGAAAGATTTGATTTTTATTTCATTGTCCTCGCGGCTGGCGTTATGTGTGGGAAAAATGGGGCGTCGAAAATTGCGGAGAATGATAATAAAGTTTAAAAAAAAAGTTATTGGGGTGGTGTGTCTGGTCTAATCGAGTTTAAATGGGAGCTGTGAATGAGGGGAAAAAAAATCTGAAATGAAGGTTCAATGAAATTAGCTGTTTGAGCGGAAGTTGTTTATTGAAATGTTTTAAAACACAGGTGTTTTAAAAATTTTTATTTATTTTTCAAATTGCTGAATTTGAATTAATTGCTTTTTGCATGTTGGAAAACTTGAGGGCTACGTAGAGGATGTGGTCAGGAAACAAAAAAATCCCAGTGTATTTTTATAATATAAGACGCATATAAAATATTTGAATGATTAAATTTTGCTATTACCCTGAATCTTATTTTCAAGGCTTTTGTTTCAAACAGCGATATTTACTTTTGTTTCAATTAGCGATATGATTTTGCTCACCCCCGAATGAATTTTGGGCAGTTTTTTCGACCTGTCAGCACGCGCATATGTTCCTACCAACATATAACCAGCCGAAAAATTATTTTCAACCACCCCCCAGTTGATTACGACAAGTTTCCTCGTGACGTCTATGTATACTGATGTATGTGCGTGCGTATTTATGTCGCATAACTCAAAAACTATTGCTGTAGAAACTTCTAGTTTGGTATGTAGGTTCTGAGGGGGGTCTAGTTGTGAACCTCTCCTTGTGGTTGCATTCGAATGTTCCCAAGGGGGCGTTTTACCCCCTTTTTAGGGGTAAATCAGTGTTAATTTCAATACAGACTAAAGTGATATGAATTGGCGAGACCACTTGGCGATATATAGCCAAACTTTTGGTCGCCTAGTGTTTGACGCCAACTTGGCGACAAATTTGGCAAAAAAAGTATTTTTTGAGTTTGGGTTCCATTTGGCGCTAATCTTGAAATTTTGCGAAAGGGAACTACACGAATCATCCTTAATAGCTGACACAGATTGATTGCATTACTTTATTTTTGATCAATTATTACAGTTTGCCCGAACTCTTTAATCACACTGCTTAATTAACGTGGGTTTTTTAATTAAAACACATATGTTCTAATTCCATAACGTTTAAATATACAGTACTTGCTTTTCAATTTTAACAAAATAATTAAAGAAATGAAAATAATATATTACACCTTCTATGGGGCTCATAAAAACCATTAAAAAATCTTCTGGAAAGAGAAAAAAAGAAAAGCAAACAATTTTCAGGAATATTTTATATATATATTAAGTAATAAAAAGTATTTTAAGTATTTCAGGTTACACAAAGCTTATCACTGGAAATGTTCAGATAAAGCCCTTAATAAACTACGTTAGTATTCAAACGTTTGCTGTAATTCAAGCGTGTTAGCTTCAAAATGAATCAATCATGTTTGCGAATCAATGGATTTCATACCTTAAAAAAAAAAAAGAAAACAAAAAGTCGATATTATTTCATTTGTTCAGAAACAATAGTAATGCGGTACTAATGCAGAAATGAGCATTTTCACTAATTTAACATATTTATTTAAAGGAAAAACAAAGCATCAGTTGCATAATTTATTAGTATATTTTATTACAAACATAAAAGCATTAACTCTATTTAAAAATATTCTCATTCCACAGATTTTATTTTATTTTTTTATTTTTTCTGCCAGTGCTTTTTGTTTTAAAATTAGTATTACTGTAACACCACAAAGAGCAAATTATAATTTCAGCGTTCATGAGCTCATGAGAGTTGAAATTATAATTTGAATTATAGCACTAAGGTATCTTTTTTTCTTTACTAAAAAGAGCATTTTATGTAGCTATTTCTGTGCCAATTTTCTTTTCTTTTTGCCTAAAAAACTATGACTATTTATTTTATTAATCTTGCGAGCTGATAGAGATTTTCTAGTATGTTCGTTTTCGTGTTAGTAATAGAAAATGGTTATACTACCAATACAACGGCAATTACTAAGAATAATTTAAAAGACAAATTACTACTATTAACTAGCAATAATAATAATAAATGATAACAATAATGCAATAGTTACTTTAAAAAGTGCACTAGTAGATTATTTTTCAGCTTTATTAAAAAAAAAAAAAAGTTAGATATTTAGAGTGGCATCTGAAAATAGCTACTACAGTAAATGTGCAAGGTCAACTATATTTTTCTGCATTTCAAAAGTAAGACAGCTATAAATTTAAATTAAAGCATATTTGACTCAATATATGCGCTAAGCAAAACTTCAAGTGAGAAGCGTTTGTTAAAAAGCGAGATTAATTCAGAGCGCAATTTCTGATGCATTAAAATTATGTTAAAGCATCCATCATGGCACGCTTTCATCGCACGTTCAGTATGGATAACCTACGCTGCAATATTACTCATTGGCTTATAAAAAATTCTTTCTTTAGCACAAGATTTATAGCTATTACAACTTTCATGTTCAAGGTCTAAAAAGTCTGCCACAGATTTGCTGATAAAATCTGATATATTATTTCATATAAATGCTATCCACATCTTTAAAAAAGAGTAGTAATGAGAGTCATCTTTTCTGCAGAGGAAAAAAAAAAGACTTCAACTTCTGTCTATTCCAGAAATCCCTAACACAAGTAAATTCGCACTACAAAACAAAAGAAACCGATGTTTATCACGAACGCAAAAGTGAAGAAAAAAAAATCTTGGTGGTTATAAAGCATCCTCATTTTTGATGCAAGATCTTGCCTCCATTCACCAAGACTTTTTTTTTTTTCTTTTTTGGACTGATCTCTTTTAACACTTGCTCGGAGAAATCTCTGGCATTGTCTCTTGACGCCTAGGGGTTCTTTTTTTTTTTTTTTTTTTTTAAGAAGGGGCGTTCTGATCTCTCTGCTCGTCCCACCTCCGTTTCCGGTGACCCCTTTGACCCTGGTCCACCCTCGGCTGTCACGCAATTCCATTGTGTCGCCCGGATAAAGATAAAAACCACCACTTTGCAGAAGGAGGGAAGATAATGTTCTTCTTCGCGGGAAGGGGATTGTAAACAGTTGTAAACTAAGTAGGGTTGTTGAGGACCGAGACGTTTAGACAACAATAATAAATGTACACTTGCGTGAAAAATGATATTTTCTGCACGAAAAAGTTAGTGCCAAATATTTGAGTCTAACGGTTCTCAACCTGGGGGGCAGAATAATTTTAACTGGAGGCGTGCGTGAACAAAAGATAAAAGCTAAGTAAAACTATCAATAAATTATTTAATTTTGGGGTCACATGTGAATTTTAAATAATGGTGTCAGCTAACTCATTATGTTGAGAAAGTGAACACATGTGCACGGGAATCTTACTTAGTTCCCCTTAGATTACTTTCAAAAAAAATGTTTATGAAAAGATTTTATTTAATTGCTTCCTAGATTTCATTAGTTTATCGGAACAATATGTTCAAAATAAAGTTTTGTGTAGTAATGTTAAATTGTGTGTGTGAAATTATTATAATTTTTATTTTTTCACTGACTTTGGTTTTATGAATCAGCTTCAGTTTCCTTTTGCGCTACTTTGTATTATCACATATGAGAACCAGGGGCTGGTAGGGCTTGACTTTATACCAGAGCTTAAAGGGGAGCGTTTACACTGCAAAAAAATAATAATAATAAACTGTTTGTTTTCCGGTACCATACTGGCAGTAGAGGTTCCATTTTAAAACTGCAAAATTTACAGTAATAAACCGTAAACTTGCTGATTTTACGGTAATAAACTGTAAAATTGCCAATTTTGCAGTTTATTGCTGTGCATTGCCTTTTTAAACTGAAACCTCGGCTTCTGATATTATACTCTAAAACAAGTTTCTTTTTTTTTTTTTTTGCAGTGTACCTTAAAAAGCTAAAAACCTCTTGTTTAATCCATTTTTGCTTGGATCTTTAGTAGGTGCATTTCAGATGTTTCACACAAACACATAAAGTTAATTTATCTTAACTGTTTCATTGGTTTTATTGTGCTCAAGAAGCACATTTTCACTAGTAGTTTTGAGTTCATACTAATAACATAAGCTCAAATCAGTACGCAAAGCAAAAACACTTCTCGGGCTGCACTTCAAATTTTTATGTTAATTTATAGTTACATCGTTTTTATTTAATGCTATCTACTTTAACTAAAAATTGTAATTGATTAACAATACTTAATACTTTGCTGGAAGGCGATAGACGTCGACTAAAAACACTGTAAGCTAACGCAAATGCACCCACAGCTCGTTCATAGGATCCTAAGACTGCAGTTTCGCCCTTATTATGGGCTCCTCAGTTAGGAATAGCCAATGATCGAGCCGGAGGCAAAAATCCTCTTAATGTAGCTAAGATAGCCAACAAACTGATAGATAAAGTGAATTTATCTTACCAGCGAGCGTCCGCAAACTATGGTGCGGCTCAACTCGAAATTTGAAGGCAAAAGCTGGGTAATATGCAATGAGTTACCGCCCAGAAGCCAGGGCTAAGGCAGAACTAACGCATATTAACCAGCTTTTGCCTTCAAATTTCGAGTTGAGCCGCACCATAGTTTGCGGACGCTCGCTGGCAAGATAAATTCACTTTATCTAACAGTTTGTTGGCTATCTTAGCTACATTAAGAGGATTTTTGCCTCCGGCTGGATCATCGGCTATTCCTAACTGAGGAGCCCATAATAAGGGCGAACCTGCAGTTTTAGGATGCTATGATCGAGCTGTGGGTACATTTGCGTTAGTTCTGCCTTAGCCCTAGCTTATACTGGGTGGTAACTCATTACACTGTAAGTTGGTAACTATTAAGCACGGGTGAATCGAAAGTTTGGTATAGAACAGGGTTTTCAATTTTTTGATGAAAACTTCAACAAAAGTCCTAAGAATGAAAAAAGACGATAACGTTAAAAGTTTTGATGAATTTGACCCCCAAGTTCAGCATATAATAGTTAGTTTTAATATTTATGTTCTATTTTTTCAAACTCACGTCTTCCTTAAAATTATTCCAAGCCCTCCGTGTGGTATCTAGAAGAATTTCAGGGCAAACCTGGGCAGGTCCTCCTCCTGGCGCCCCCAAGTCAAGTAACCAGTTAAAAAAACATAGGGTAAATATCTGGCAAATCAGAAAAAGACCATTTCGAGGCACACGAATAGTCTTCGGGCGACATAGTTAAGTGCTTAATGAAGTGATTGTAGGATGTATTTTTTGCCGGTTTTATCTGCCGACCCAAGTACTTTCCCCTTTTGACGCGACTTGATCTTCCTATGAGTTTAATCGGCGCCGGGTTAACAGCTTGCTCATGCCCATGACCTCTCTCGCCCCCTTCCCAAATGAATTTGATGCGAATTTCAGAGCAATGTGAACGCACATTTTTGGATTTTAAATATTACATTATTAAACATGCAATATGAATGTTATGAGTAGCATCATATAAAAGATGATCTATCACGTAGAGTAGTCTGAGGCATAGTGAAATGGTAAACTATTCTCACAATTTGCTACCCCATCTCTTTAACCATGTTTTTACCAATTTCATAAACATATAGTTAATTCCAGTCAAGAAATAATTTGCTATAAAGATCAAGGTATGTATAATTATGCAAGCTAGTTTCAAATTGCATACCCATAATGTTATATTTTGTAGTTTATTAAGAAGAGAAATATTCCTTATTAAATATGATAAGCGTTTTGTAATATTTTCTACCGTCCAGAAAAGTACTTACTTCGTAAATGTTAGGCATGCTCCGATTTCAAATGTTTATTTATTTATTTTTTTTTTTTTTTAAGTGTACGGCAAAAGAGGACGAAGAAAAAAAAGAGGATTTCCTGCTTTTATTTGAAGTTAAAACTTTAAACTTTTTAAACTTACCTTGTATAGAAATCTAGTTACAAGTTTTTAAATGATGGGTATATGTTTTGTAGTGTCGAAATTTCAAGAATCCCATCACCCCTTAACAAAAAAAAAAAAAAAAAACCTATGTTTTTGTCCCAGTGATATTTGTATCAAGATTTCTTATGATTGATGCAACTTACGCTCCATACAAGATGCTACCAAATGCAAAATGCATTTATTCGAAAACTGTAAATACGCAGTGAATGTGTGAAAATATAGATAACTATTAAATACGTTGCCCCATGAAAATGAGAATTCTCATAAACAGCTTTATTCTGAACCATAATGAAATCCGATGGCCTGCGATCCGTGATATTAGGACACAATAATAAAAGTTTTGGTCAAAAGGAATTTATTCGCTAAATGTTACAATGCTAGAGAAAGGGTGGATCAATTTCTCGTAAAATGTTAACCTCAATATCTCGCGAAAAATACGTAATCTTCCTATGACTGCATTTTGTTCGACGAACAATCAATGAACCGATGTAATGAGTGCACCGCCAAAAATACATGGTATGTTTACAGTATAATTCAGATAATTTTATATTAAACTGCGAAATTGCTAATTTTACAGTAATGAACTGTAAAATTGTTAACTTTACAGTTTATTATTGTGCATTTTACAGTTCTAAACTTAGACCTCTGCTTCCAGCATTATACTGTTGTTTTTACAGTATAATACAGCTAATTTTATGGTAATAAACTGTAAAATTTGCTAATTTTACAGTAATAAACTAACATTTTAATTTTACAGTTTATTAGTGTACGTTTTGCAATCTTAAATAGTAGTGTCTATTTCCAGTGCTATATTGCATGTTTAGCACAATCCTACAATCACACAACTTTGATACTCCAGTATTTCGTCCTGTAAAGAACTTATTTTATGAGTACACATTCAACTGCTGGTCAACTTTATCTATTCTTGTTGTTGAGGTGTCTATAGTTAACTAATACTGTGAAAATACTAAATACTATTGCCTAGAAAGACAGGATATCTTTATTTTCTTCACACATGACCGCGCTAGAACTCAATTAAGAATTTGGGAGCCCTAGTTCATACACTATTTTAGGGAACCCCCGTAGTCATAGGTTACAATTTTAGCCAGTGCTTAGAATAATTTTAACAATTTCAGGGTCCTTATAAATCTGGATCCCTAGTCCACGTCCCCGTTGGCCGATTCAGTAATCATGCGCTGGACAACACAAAAAAGGTTTTCAGCACAAATATAACAAATAAACTGAAGGGCTTCGGTGCGAAACGGAACCACGACCTCAGCACAAGCACGCACGACCACTCGGCCACGAAAGCTCCAACTTCATCCATTTTTGTGTTTTAGTGATAATATGTTGTGTAAATTTCAGATGGAATAATTAAAAAGTTTTTTAAGGGTATAATTAGTTAGATAAGTGTTCCTATTTTTACCAGCTAGTAACCTTTCTCACAAATCGTTTTAATAACTAAGACATGAATAAACGACTATAATTTTTCAAGACGAACTCGGTACTAGAGATATATTTGTATTATAGCAAGTAGAGAAAAAAGCTAATGGAGTTAGATGGCCTAATGTATCTATGTGTATGTTAGTGTTTTCGATACCGAGAAATTATTTTTCTTCTTTACTGTAACTGTTGCAGAAATTTACGTATGTTGCATGAATGCACTGTAGTATTTTTTTTCTTATTTATATATTTATTTTTTACTTATGAATTTGGTTTTTTCTATTGTTTCTAAATTTTATATATAGTTCTCCCTTTCTTTTTTCAATATTTTTTCTAATTGTTTCCCCTGTACACAGTTTCTATCATAAAAAAAAGCGTTGAAGATTATTCAACGTTTTAACATAAAATTAAAATTTTTACCAAACATTTAATTAAGTGTGAAAACCGTGCAAAACTTTATGTACAATACATATCTGAATGCTTTCACATCACCCCAAAACTTTCTTCGGTAAAGCCATTCAAATCCAATCATTGACTGATCAAATATTTTGTGGCACTTAGAAAAAGTCTTGTTCCACTAGAAACGATTTACTAGTGCTCCTATTTTTTGTGTTGCTTTCCAAGCCTTACTAAAGCCCCTTTCAGTTATTCAACCACCTTATACCTTCTCAAGCATGATACTGAATAGTGCGCATCGCTTGATGTGTATAAAAGAAAACTGAGCTAAATGCTTTTCATCAACCCTCTCTTACCATTAAATAAAAGAATAGGATTCGTTTTTTTTTTTTCTTTCCAGACCAGATCTTTCTTTTCCCTCCAAAACCGCTTTCCCTGTATCGCAATTGTTTAAATGCTACCAAGAGTGCAAACGTCGACTATTAAACACGTCATTAACAAAAATCATTAATGAGTAGAACATGTGGCACTTTTTTGGTTGAAAAAAAGTGAAGCGGAAACTGCCGTTTCATTGAAAGTTAGGGAAAAAGTTTTTTTTTTCAATGAATAATTATATTCATTAAGTGTGTTCGCTTCAAATTTATGAAAGAAATTCTAGGAAAATGGAAACGTTGTTTTAGTTTTTGAAAACCGAAATTAAATGTCTTTGAAGAGGTCTTTCGCAGTTTGTATTTTGTTTGTGTTATTTAGCGTGAATCATTTGTATTCGAATTTGCGGGAGTGGAAAGACATCATCCGGTTTCTGTGGATATTTTTGTTCGAAAGTGGGGAGTTGATATTTGTTATGTTAGATGTAAGAATTGAAGTTCTTACTCATCTTCTATGTGTTTGTTTATTTGTGAGTTTGTGGCGCGTGCCAGAAAACTGTCAGTACTAGAAACAAGAAATTCGGTGCTCAAATGTAGTTTTTACTGATGATTTGCACCTCAAAGCTCGAATTGAAAACAAAAAACTGTTTATGTGATTTTTATCACATTTTATTCAACAGATTACAAACTAAGGTGGGTGCCATAAATGAGGATATGTACTTCACTTCCCTTTTTGAGGTAGTATAGAAATTGTATAGTTTTGCAATAATTGCGTTTAAATAAGTTGTCCGATACTTGCCTTAGTTTCCGCTATCACGGGAGCTTCAGGAGCTCTCATGTTAACCCAGTTGCAAAGCGATTAATTTAAATACTGTATCTATATATTCCTTTTTATTAACCCATTAATGCCTAGCGTCCCTTTTTAGGGCCGGTCCAAAAGAGGGTCTGAATTTCCACAAAATGAACATTTCAACCAAATAATAGTGTTCAATTAGTACCTGGGTATTGTTTCAACTCGTTATTAACAGATTGCAGCACAAAACTATAGTAAAGTGTGTTCTGTAGCAGGTTTAATATGATCTTTATCAAAAATTACATCGTTTACAATCTCAAGAAAAAAAGCTAAGTTTTCAAAGTTATTCCCAGCTTGCCAGTTTATGTTAATTGCTGATTTTATTTCGTCTTATAAGATGTCTTTTTAAATATTATATCGTAGGCAGAAAATTTTTTTAGTAAAACAAGTATGTACCCTCTGGGGTCTATCGTAATTTTTAAGGGACGATTTTTCTTTCCTTAATAAAAAAAATATTTTTGACATAATATTTTTTTATTATTTTTTCTGTCCATTAAACACTGTTTGTAACCAGTATACAAAATATCTTTAGGGAAAAATATGTCAGGCATTAATGGGTTAATAATAATAATTTTATAAAATTAGTGATTACTTTAATATTTATTTGCAATGTTTCGTTTTTGTACTGATGAGTTTTATTTATCTGTCGTTTAATGGATTATGACTGCATAAGTAAAAGGCTAGAAAAAGCACAGCTTTAAAAATGTCTTTAAAAACGTTACTTTGAACTTGGTTATATTTTTAAAATATTTATTTATGTAACGCATTAGTAAAATTAATTTCCTATTCTTTTCAGATAGTTCTTTTTTGCAGAAGAAAAAACTGAAAAATGTATTTAAATGTGTTTTTTGTTTCGGATACATTGTTTGAAACTTGAATAAAACAAGCTTCATAAAACTCTTTCTTCATAAAAAACCTTACCAGGAATAAGTTCTTTTTTTTTTTAGAGCCGGGGGGGGGGGGGCTGTTAAAACTGTGTGTGGCTTTCCAGCATGATGAATATTGTACACAAATTAACCTCACAGCTTGGAACTGAATCATTGAAAAATAAACAATTAATGGGCCTCAAAATAATTTGGAATCTATATCCTCGTGAATGTTTAAAAATGTATTTAAAACCAAGAGCGTATCCCGAGTTGGAGGTAAAAAATTGAAAAATCCCCTCCTCCCTCTATGAAATTTAGAAAATGTTGTGTTTTAAATGTGCAAAAAGACAAAAAGTTCTCATATCCCCTTTAAGCTATCTGACTCTACGCAAGGGGTTAAATACCTAAATGAATTTAAAATACTATGCTAAATTTTATAACCTCAAGTTATATAAATTTAATAAAATTATTTTCAGACCTAAAACTAACTAGCAAAATTGTATGTCCCTTGGTTTATAGCAATGAGATATGCTGTACTAAAAAAATTCCAAAATGCCACACTTTATTTCCGAGTAAGGTTTTGGATTTGGGTGTTTTCACCTTTTTTCAGTGTATTGCTTCATGTTATATTAAGGAGGAAGGAGGGGGGGGAGAGATGATTCAAACTGTTCGTTTTTATCCAAATAAGTACTAGTAGAATTTAAGCACTTTAACTGTACATTATGTTCCAGGGAAGTCTAGAAAGTCTATGGGAATACTGTAAAAAATTAATTTCCTATCATGAAAAATGTACATTGTGAAATAAACATTTAGTCGGGTTGAACTCAAGGGAATTTAGAATCTTAATGCTTGTGACGGTTTGGAAATATAATTGAAATCAAGAACATAAATCAGTTATATAACTACATTATTATATTACTACATTTTAAGACTACAAAGAAGAAAATTCATAAAAATAGTTTCAGATTTTATATTTAGCTAGCAAAATATCCAACTTCGTGTGAGTCACTAATAATCATTAAAAACAATAGCTATTAGTTGTCTGTCTCAATAAAAACCGACAGAGAGGACGACCAACCGACAATACCGACAGAGCGGTCTAGTAATTAAGGCCTTGGTTTCCTAGAACGCGACAATCGTCGCCGACGCCGGGTGCGACTGCACGCTGGAATCAGAACCAGTTTGATTGGAGCGTGGCGTGAAGCGACGTCAATCTGCGGCTCAGGCGCATGCGCAGAAGGAGGCGGCGACCGTCGCCTGAGCCGCAGATTGACGTCGCTTCACGCCACACTTAGACGTCGACCTCTTTCGCCCAAAGGCGCGGGATCAACAACCGACTCCAGTCTGTGTATTTTCAAGCTGCAGAAAATTGACAGCGTCAATGTGGTATAATTATACGGCATTTAAAAGACCCCTCTAGTACTCGTTTGGCATTGAGTATTTCTTGGCAAAATTAAATTAATAGTGCAGTTTCGCATCGAATAGAGCCCAGGTGCCTGCATCTAGTGGGAAAACTGGGCGTCGAAATAGCAAATTGTAATTTGCAGTGCTAAAAGTAAAACAAAATAAAAGTGATTAATTAATTTTTTTATTTCTAACAAATCCAGTAATTAAAATATATTTTCTTCAAATTACCGTAACGTATAGTTCAGAGCGTAAAATGCCGAATGAAGTAAAAAAGAGGTAATGATTAAGAATAACAATTTGTAAGTCCGTTAGTCTCCGAACTTGAATACTATTTAATAAAAACAATAATGCTGTTATTTTAATTAAGCATTTTGTGCTCGTGCAATAAAAGAAAAATAATATTTCTGATTGCTATTGTATTTAGAAAATGGTACTGAAAAAAAAAAGAAAAGAAAAGAAAAAACTTCTTGACTTTTATCAAACTGTTTTGCTTTTTTTTTTCTATTATAACTCCGCATGATACTTTGATTATTATATCACTATTGCTACATACAGCACAAAGTAGAAATATAGATGTACAATTCAGATACATTTTTCAATTCTTCTTTTGCCAATTTCTCTCTTCATTTAACTTTATTATTTCTTCCAAAGGGTTTTCTTCAAGATCGCTGATTCGTAATTAGTTTGCTGTTGGATCTTATAGGATAGAAGAAAAAAGAACGACAGCTATCTGTTTCATTTTTCTCGCTCCAGTGCGTATCTATGCGTTTATTTTATGTTTCTTCACAAGTTAGAAAAAAAAATTGACTGCATATCTTTTTGTTTTGATGGGGTTATGAGCAGGTTTAAAATGTTTGTTGACGTAGCTTGGTCCAGAGACAATTAGCACAGAAATGATTAAAGTTTAACCCTTAACTTTGTATTTTTTATAATTTTTTCAAGTTCTATGAAAAAATTATATCAGCTACTTCTCAAGTAATAATAAAGAGAAAAAATATTTAAGAAAAAAAAAGCAATTTCAATTTCAGTCTTTTTTTTTTTTTTTTTGCAATGTATAAGTAAAATTAAATTTCTTAAATACTTTTTTCAATAGAAAATTAAAATTACTTTTAAATGGACATAAAATGTTTACATTTCTTTCCTGGTAATTTATTTCGTCAATAAACAAGAGGAAGTATAAAATATAATGTATTCTTTGTACAGCAAAGACACAGCTCTTGAGGCATAAGGTATTTTCATAATTAGTGAGATTTTTGGGGTAAATGTGCTATCAACTATTGACGAAACTAGCATGCAAAACTAAGTCGTTTCAATTGAAATAATTCATATGTTGCCGAAATACAACAGCGGAAAGTTAAGGGTTAATCACACTTCGCTCTTAAACACAAAAGCATATAATTGTTAAGATAAAAATTGTTATGATTGTCTTCAATTACAGAGAGAAATCATATGGCTATATAATGTGATTTATATGAACTTTATAAACTTAACTAATCAGAAATTTTCCAGTGCCAAAAATTTAAATTTAGTAACGTATGAGGTGCTACTTTTTTCAAAGTGTACATCACTCATATGAAATTGTCATAAATTTGCAAAAAATATCTAGGAAAGTGTTTCGAAGAATTTTTTAAAAACATATTTGATGTATTTTTGAGGTAAAGTTTTTGGAGCTTCAATTTTTGTTGCAAACAGTTATGAAGCGCAGTTATACATTGCTCCAATTATGGCTACTAATGAGAGATTAAAAAATTATATGTTAGTGAAGTTAGTCCAGTAAAAAGTATCTATAGGTTTGGAAAGGGAAAACTTTTACAATTTTAGGTTCTTGCTTAGCTCTACGAAGTTTACAGTCATAGAGAAAAATACGAAATACTCGCTCGTATTCGAAGACACGCATAATTTGTTATTTTTTTTAGGAATAATGTGTTTTACAAATTTATGTTGGTAAATTGTTGCTAAGAGGTCGTAATCAAATTTAAATTTTCATTAAGTTAAATTTTTTTTATGACAGCTCCATTTTTTATCATATATTCGTGATCAGTATCACCATTTAACTTTGTATACCAGCTCGTTTTAAGTTTGCTGCAGCCGTTGTTTTACAATTAAACTTATAAAAAAGCATCCCGTAATGTTAAAACGATTTTTGATACATGTGCATATAACACCTAAATAACGCTGGGTAAGACAAAGATTTTTTTTATATCAAAGTATGAACCGACCCAGCAATACAAACGCACTTTTCTTCCTCTCAGATAGTACGCCATTTAAACAAACAAAGTGGTTTTTTATTTTAATGAAATTAATATACAGTACAGCACATATAGAACACTATATGTGCTGCTATAGAATGTAAATACATTTTTTCACAAAAACTAACCTTCATTGTTACTAAATATGAAGGTAAACTGAAAACTATGTACAGTACTGTATGTATTCTGGGAGAAACTATTACAAAGTAATAAAATCAAAAAAAAAAAAAAAGACTAACTTAATAGAAAATACACTGACTTCATCTAAAAAAAGTTGAATTAATTTCCAGAAGAAAAAACTGACTCAAACTCGTCCAAAAATATCACTGGTGGTGCCTAAAGGAGTTTTGTAGTGTACATTCAGATTTTTGACATCAACTATATGAAGGGTCAGGGGGAAAAACCACGGTAGTCCACTTTTTGTTGAATTTAGACTGATGCTACCACCTGTTAGAAAAATAAGTGTAATTTCGTTTAGTATATGCAATATTCGTGAAAAAACACTGTAGTGCATGTATTATTATCATTTTAGAACAAGTATACTGGGGAAGTTTATGAGTTCGTAAAATTTATACTTCGTTTTTTTCAAAATGAATCAAATGTGACTACCGTAGTTTTTCCCCCTGACCCTTCATATATGTATAACCATTTTAAAATTTAAGTCTCATTTATTCAACGAAAAAAATAATTTTATAAATGATCTCATCACAGTACGAAAATGTAGCAGTTAAGAAATACAATAAACGATTTTATTGCTTATCTTAGCTTGAGTGATCCAATATATTTAATATTGAAAGCTACCCGAACAAAACAAAACAAAAATACAGAAGAAGAAAATTTCCAAGAAATGCTATAAAACTCTAGAAAGTTTCATTGACTCGTAGCGAGATATAACGTCTCGTTTCTCATTTCCCCCTTATGTCTTCTTTTCAAACGGATCTTTACCCTTGATTGCAGACACGTAATTAGTTTTCTGCTGCTTCTCACTTGGGATGGGCAGCAGATGTCTGATTTATCCAGTTGGTTTGATTGCATACCTATGCATTTGCTTTCATGTTTTTCATCAAAGGAGAAATCAATTTCGAAATGTATTTCTGCTTTTTCTTTCTTTGTTCAGGATAGTTTGAGCTGTTGTCTCGCAGACATTAGGAATTGTTGAGATTTCGATTCTAAATGGTTACTAATTAGTTTGTCTTAAATAGTGTCTTGTCTAAAATCACGTTGCAGTACTTCTTTCATAACTAAATGTGTTTTTTTTTGTATTTTATCACAAATCCTGAGAAGAAAACGTTTCGAGGTGCATTTATCTCTATATGAATTTTAAATAAGATTAATAAGCTGTTTATACATTTGAAGTTTGTAAGCTTTTTTACTAAATGATCTTGTTTCGTAAACAAATGAATTTTCGAGTATTTTGGCATAAGAAACGTTTTTTTGAGGAGAAAACTTTTCTAGGTGCATTTGTCTTTTAATGAGCTCTAAATAGCTTAATAATAGTCTCATATATTTGTTCTTTGTAAGCTTTTATAACTAAATGAGTTCGTTTCGTAATTAAATGTTTTAGAGTATTTTGGGACGAGCAGCAATATTTGAGGAGAAAACGTCTTGAAATTTTATTCACATTTATTCAATGACAAAAATAATATTATAAAGGATCTAGCCGATTCGAAGATGTAGCCGTTAGGAAATACAATAAACGTTTTTACTGCTTATCTTAGCTTGAGTGATCTAATATGTTTAATATTGAAAGCTACCCGAACAAAAAAAAAATGCAGAAAAGAAAATTTCCAAGAAATGCTATACGACTCTGGAAAGTTTCATCGACTCGTAGCGAGATATAACGTCTCGTTTCTCATTTCCCCCTTATGTCTTCTTTTCAAACGGATCTTTACCCTTGATTGCAGACACGTAATTAGTTTTCTGCTGTTTCTCACTTGGGATGAGCAGCAGATGTCTGATTCATCCAGTTTGATTGCATACCTATGCATTTGCTTTCATGTTTTTCATCAAAGGAGAAATCAATTTCGAAATTTATTTCTGCTTTTTCTTTTTTTGTTTGGGATAGTTTGAGCTGTTGTCTCGCAGACATTAGGATGTGCTGAGATTTCGATTCTAAATGGGTAGTAATTAGATTGTCGTAAATGGTTGCTTGTTTGAAATAACGGTGCATTGCTTGTTTTGTAAATAAATGTTTTAGAGTATTTTGGCACAAGCAGAAGTTCTCGGGAGGAAAACGTTTCGAGAAGCTTTGATCTCTATGTAAGCTCTTATAAAATTAATAGTTTTGTTTTATAGTTGTAAGTTTTTATAACTAAATTAGCTTGTTTCGTAAATAAAAGTGTTTTAAATTATTTTGGTCAAGCAGCAATTTTTTGGGGAGAAAATGTTTATATTTGTTGTTTTGTAAGCTTTTGTAACGAAGTGAAGTTGTTTCGTAAAGAAATGTATTTTAGATTATCAAAGAGTATATACAAGTAGCTGTTTAGAGCATATACAGGCAGCAATTTTTGGGGATAAAACGTTTAGGGACATTTTTTTTTTAATCATGCTTGTGATACAAAAACTGTAGTCTTGGAGTTTATAAAAATACTTTAGTAATCAATGAACTAACTTTGAAAAATTCAGATTTAAGGTACGCAGAAAATAATTTCTGCCATAAAAATATAAAAGCACGACGCACTGACGTTGCGTTTCTATTAATGCAGAGCAAATTACGATAAAATGCATTTAATTCAATTTTAGCGTTGACCTTTTAAATTGTTCGTCAGTGCTTGTGCGAAACCTTTTATTTACTTTAAATGTATAACTGCTTGTATTACAGCATTAATTAGAACAAAAATGTTTGAAAAAACCCAACATTATTTTATTGTAAAATAATAATAAAAACATGTTATAATTGAGTGGTCGAGTGATTAAATAAAATATTTTTAAAAAACAATCTCAATTTATCAAGTCTATGCTTCTTCCTTCATAAAATAATTTTCTTGTGTTAAGGGAAGATTTTTCACTCAAAAACTAAACTAAAATCGAGTATTTATAAACCAGAAACTAGGTTTTTATAGGCGACAGTTGTGCTTAAGCAGAGCTGTAAATAGCATCCAATACGTCTTTTGAGTGATATCTTCAAAAACCGTATCAAAATTTAAGAATTAGCAATTTGCACAAATTGCTACCAAAAATTAATTAAAATATTTCTTTTCATTCGTTAACGCACATGACTTTTCAAAAAGAAATTAATATTTTATCTTCACTTTATATAAGGCACATCCTTCTTTAAAATGAAAAAAGTTACATTTATCGTTGTGTACTAAAATATATTTTTGTCTGTACGTGCATGATCTAAAAAAAATGAGGTGATAACTCATAGCCAATCATTGAAGAAATTGAGCCAGAAACACAAAAAAAAAATCAATTTGAAGAAACTTCACATACCTGATTTTAAATCCTTGCCAAGAACAAAAACGAGTAGTAGTAACTATAAACTATAAGGGCCCTGCTCCACATCAGCAGAAAACGCGACCGAAACCGAAGGCAGGAACCGAAAATCCGGGTAATTTCCATAGGAACACCATTTAATCCATTTTACGTTTCTGCTTTGTTTTTCTGCTTTACGTCAATGTGGGGCAAGGCCCTAATTGTCAATCTAGCTAACAAATCTGTACCTCAGAACCAGACTAACGTAAGTCCATTTTCGTCATTTTTCGGTAGAGGGGAAAAACGATTGTCGAATACATCGTTTTTCCCCTCTACTGAAAAATGACGAAAATGGACTTACGTTAGTCTGGTTCTGAGGTACAGAAATTAATTTAAAGAATTAACTCAAGCAAACATTTGGCACATGAAACTTTTCAAAGAATAGACTTGCGAGGCTTTCCTTCATTCAAATAACTAATTTAGGAGCTCTTTTTTTTTTGTCATAGAATCAAATTATTTCTGTAATTGATAAAAACAGATTATAAAAGAGAATGAGGCGTTGACTTGATGATGCTGATGACTGACAGCGAACAGGAGCTCTGCAGTCCAGTACTAAAAATAGGAAGTACTGTTTGATTCTCTTAGGTAAAACCTTCCGCGTATTTACGCATGCGTCAAGTCTTATCTGATCTTCCCAAAATAGGAGTGATAGGAGAGATAACAATAAGGGGGAAAATAATAAGAAGCATTTTCAGTCGTATCAAACAACGTAGAACGATGCTAATTTCAAAAACATAGTTCAGTTGGAATATATCAAAGGGATAGCAAATGCAAGTTTTAAATTGAAAACTTCGGGAAGTCCCACCAACAACCCATTAGCCCTTTTTTAACCCTTAGTTAGGCAATGTATTCTACAGGATACATCACTTTCTACATTTTTTACTTTGAATTAGGCGCCCTCTAGGAGGCTGGCTTTTAACCTATAGCATTATTCGAACCTTCTTTTTCAACATATGTATTTACTGTGGCTATTTACAAAGCAACGCGTTCAGTATTAAGTTTATAAGTGTTACAGTGTGTTCTACCAAAACAACATGGCGTCACGTCGATTACAGGTATGTTCTCTTTTATTTTTTAATTTCTTTTGTATTTTGATTTATATAATAATTTATATATAGATGTAGTTGCATTGTAAATAAATACTTGATTAAATTTTATAAAAAGTCTTTATGTATTCTTATTTGCTACTTTGGCAGTGTATCCTACACGATACACAATTTATGAAACCGATTTTCTTTTCATTTTTTCGCATGAAATGTTTTTTAACTATATAATATTTATGCATTTTACCCCCCCCCCCAAAAAAAAAAAAAAAACTAAAATAAAAATTTTTTGTCAAAATTTTTAAATTTTTGATATGTGCCAAACTAAGGGTTAAGTGGAATGGTTCGCTAGTGCTAGGTGAGGCTTTCACGGACGGATAGTATTTTAATACTCCAGCTGAAAATGTGATAGAAGCTTTGAACTTAAATTTTTTTTCAAAGCGTCATAGAGAATTCTGTTACTCCTACGATTTTCAGTAAGAATAATACTTTGAATGTTTATTCATAGAATTTTAAACATCCCTGCTTTTATGCAGTTTTTTTAAACAGTAAAAATATCTATTCAAGGTCTAAGCAAAGTTTCCTGTGAAAGTTTGGAGACAAAGAACTTCTTGCTGCTGAACTTTAACAGAGAACGTAATATTTTGTTGTAAAGTTAAAATATTTTTATCGGCGAAATACTGAGCTTACTGTTTAAACATTTCTATCTTTGAAATAGTTAGAAAAACGTGGAGTTTTATGTGCAAACACATGAGCGAGAAACAAAGAACAGTTAAAAGAAACGTTTGAATTTACTTTAAGAAGAAACTTGCATATTCTTTGAAGTTGCTAGGAGATGAAAATATAACTGCTGAGCTTTTCAAAGAATTACACATTTTACGAACATCTAGATTTTTTTAAATTCTAGTTAAAGTCTTTCTTTGAAGAATCCAAAGGTTCCTGTGTATTTTTTACATTAAAAAAATATATTTTTTAAATAAATGCTTACGTTCTTTTTTTTAAATATATTTTTTTTTAGTTTTGCTCGTGTTATCTCAATTTAAAAGTTTTCCTTTTTTTATGCATTCAGTTTTGTAATTTTATTCTCTTACTCCAAAACAAGCTACAAAAGTCAAAACCAAAATATTAATGTACAAAATTACGAATGTTTTTTAATAATAATAGAGATGTTTCTAAACCTTCTTTTAAAAAAAATATGTATATATTTTGAGCTGTATAAAAATGTGTGTAATGAAGTTTAACGTAAATTCTGAAAAAAAAAATCGATTAGCGGAATATTATTATTTGTTTTTTCCTTTTTATTTTCTCTTTCATTTTTTTATGTAAGAGGAAGTAGAGAAAATCGATTCCATGTGTCATTTTGGATACATCAGCAAGGTTTAAAGTATTGTAACTAAATGGATATGTGTGAATATCAGAAAAAGTGCCAATTTGACCATGGAAATTTTAAATTTTCAAAGATACTCAGAAATTAAAATTAATAGGGTATTTCAAATACACATTTGTAACAATTTTTTTTAAAAATTAGGGGCATGGTCAAGGTGAGCATTTGCCCCCATTTTAGGGGGGTTGTCTTTGAGCGTTACCAACATGATGAGAATGCTACCGATCTGACAAATATTACAGACTTTACACTTAGTGTACAAAAGAAAACACATTCACTCACTACTTTTTATGTTTGAAAAGAAAATAATTACTTAGAATATAATAATACTTACACAGCCTGAACGCTTTTTTGTTTCATAAAAAAATAGAGACTAATTAAGAGTTAGTTAAAGTTTAAATAAGTGCGATAAATCAAAATAAAATAAAATTCATAACAATCTTTAAAAAACGAAATTAATTCAAGACTGAGTTTGGCGGGGGGGCGGGGGGTTGCACTAACCTGTTAGTAAGTTTTCCATTTTAAAACAAAATTATATTTTTGGGTGCAGTAGTTACGAACGAAAGTCTGAATATCGATGGAAAAGAAAAGAGGGTGAAAAATGGCAGTAATTTTGTTTGAAAACTCAAATTTTGCGGAAAAATTATTGTTTTTGAAGCATTTAACAAAACAATAAATAAACTGCTTTCAATAATGGAAAATTTGACGATGCACTTGAAATTATCTTTGTTCTTTCAAATTCAGCTTATCACCCATAACACAAAGAAAGAATTGCAGAAAAACATAGGAAACGCACACATCAGTTTCGTAACAAATATCTTCTACTGCGGCGCTGCCGTAATATGATAGCTCAACATCCCTAATTAAAGATTCGAAAATAAAAACACCTTATTATGTCTATGGCAATAGGTTTCTTTTCCATTATGCAAAAATAGAATGAAAAATTAATTTATTTTGTGTCTTAATTTTCGCTGCCGACATGACACTTCATTTGGTAGAAACAAAAAAGTCAAGATTGAAAAAATCTTACCTATAATTCAATGCAGCCGAAAAGAAAATTTTCTATCGGAACTGAAACATCACATATTAGAGCTTTACCCAGCGTAATATTTTGGTGCCAAAAGATGTTTTCTCTAGATTTTATCATTCCGGAAGTTGGCTTACATTTCATGTTATGAAAATTTGTGACAAGCAGAAATTGCTTTTTTTTATCGATCAAAATTCATTTTATCTAAAACACAAGAGTTAATCGTCATAGATGAACATGCTGTCTAATCTTTTATCGTAAAACCTTCCTCGCATTTGCGCATGCCTGAGGTCTCTTTGGATTTCCTCAATATAGGGGGAAAATGCGAAGTAACATTCAACAGGAAGTAAGAAGCGAAAGCACCGACAAGTGCGTCTCCTTATCCTATCACCCCTTTTTCAAATGGAAGAATGGAAGCGATTGTGACTGCCAGGCGCGCAAAACGCAGACAGACAGTAAAACATGTTATTTCCTTTTGTATTTGTTTCTGCTGCGATGTTTTACAATCCACAGGATTTTTTTGAACTTTGCGATTCGAATGTGTGACGCGCTGCCGACATGACATTGAGGCAATAAAAAGAGTTCTATTGTCACAAATGAAAGTAAAACCTGAAAATTTTATCATGGATTGTATGTGCGACGCAGTTTACTGTATGAGAAAAGAAAAATTTCTGGTTTTTATTTGGAAGTGTTTGAGAAATTTATTTGTGACTTAAATTAGCACTTTTCCTGATATTCACCCATAGACTGATTCAAAAGTTAAAGGTTCGCTTTGAAAGCGATGGTTTTTAAAGCATTCCTAAAAAAAAATTGAAAATTGTTTAGATTATTAACATGTAGATAATTTTCTATTTAAGAACTACTGTTTAGTGATTTCTGGGAGGAAAATAATCGAAGCAATGCTTCATTAAATTAACGTGTTTAAGAGAGTATACTGAATGCTAAATTAAGGATATATTCAACTCTACAATGCATGATTTTTTGTTCTTTGAAAGACATAAATATGTTTTTAGTGTAATAAGAAAACATTGGAACACATTTTTAAAAAATTAATTTTGTGGATCTATGGCTATATTTGCGTTAAAGATACCTAATACTTGATTTTTATGCTTGAGTTGCCTTATGCGTGGTCATAAGGAAAAATAATCCGTGTATCAAATTGGCAACGCTATGCAGTGTAGGGTTACATTCTGAAGAACTATTGTAGAATTGAACTTGTTTAAAATTTTTAATACGGGAACACTGTGACGAGAAAATATTTTGTGCATGCTTATAAGAAAATTCGTAAATCGTTGTTTTTTCCGTCTCTCTTTCTGTTTGTGGGAAGGGGGAGGTGCTCGAAATTCAGCTGGATGATTGCCGTAGAGTATTTTTTCTTTAAACTGTAAAAGAAAGAAAATCCAAAATTTCTTGGAAATGCGTGGGCAACATGTCGGGAAAAAAAATCAGGAAAGTTTCCCATTAAAAGTTAGTGACCCTCTTAAAGCATTTAGAAACTTCTGCAATAAAGCCAATTACATTATGGTAGTGAATCTGGCCCCTTCCTGTTTTTCCAGGATTGCCCTTGGAGCAGTTTAGAAAATATGGCCACAGCTAAGGCAGCAACTAGCCGTGCTTGAGAAAATGGCAAAACACTTAATGAAGAAGTTGGCTATACCTACAAACTGGTAGTTTAAAATATTTTTCATGACACGGGGAGTTCGCATTCATGCTACTTATATCAGTTTAGGAAGTTTTTTTTTTTTTTTGCAAAGACTTGATTTTTACAGGAAATGATTGGAAAATCACGAAATACCAGACCTTTACTCTAAAATGATCTGCAACGTTTTGGAGTTTAAGAGTTCTTACCCGCATTTAAAAAAATCTCCCTTCCCGTCCCTTAATGCAATTCTTGCCCCTCTTATGCATTATCATTGAAAAGATTCAATGAGTCGTTGTTTTTATGAGTCTGTTCCTCTAATTAATTTTGTTCACCAAAACAGGCGATTGAAAGAATTTCTCCAATTGAGAAGAAGAAACAAAACTTTTTATAATTTTAGTACTCTTAAAAATACATTAAAGTTCATAAAATTATTTTTCGTTAATTACACAAGCTATCTTCCACTAAGCATTTATAAAAACATTAACTCGTGGCAAAAATTTCCCAGAAGTTAAGTGTGCGGCAGATCCTCCTTTTCTTCAAATGTAATTAGTTTTCTCTCGCTTGGCTTGCTGTAAACAGGGCAAACATATTTTCTGTTATTTGCTTCAATGATCACGTATGATTTCTTTCTATATTTCTTAAAGTTTAATGAATCGAGCAAGAAAAAAGGTATTAAGCTATTATTTTGATCGAATGCTTTTTAAAAAGTTCACCATAAAAAGAGAAAAAGCGAATGAGTTTAATAGTGTTTTAGGGCTATGAGAAGAACAATAGGATGAGGAAGTTTTAACGCAATCAAGGATTGGGAGTTTCAAAATAACATGACGTTCCAAGCTTAAGAGCTTGGATCAGAGAACGTCTGATGTTATTGAAACTCCAATTTGAAAATCAAGCGGAAAATATTACACCTGTCAATACGATACACACAGTTAAAAAGTTCTGAAACATTACAGATCATTTCCGAATAAACGTTCCGAGATTTTTCCTGCTTAAAGCCACTTCCTGTAAGAAACAAGTTTTTTTTTCTTCTAAAAAGTGTCCTGAAATAATACAAGTTGCATGAATACGAGCTTCTCATTGCTGTGAAAATAATACTTTTAGCTGTCAGCTGGAAGGTATATCAAACGTCTATAATAAGTGTTTCGACTTTAGTTCGATTACGACCTGTCCATATTGACTTCTCCGCAATGAAGGGCATATGCAATCGTTGGATATTGTAGCTGTACAAGAATTGCAAGTCAATAAGCTGTTGAGCTATTTGATATTACCATATTTGTTGAACTGCTCTAGGATCCTTTCTGGTAAAACAGCAAGGTGCCGGCCTACATATCGCTACTAGAAATGAACAACGGCATATCTGCAAAACACGACTTTTCAGGAGAGCGTTTCAAAGTTTTTGCAGTAAAACGGCATTTTGAAGTAAAATGGTATTAAGGGTACTTATGTCGAATCAACTTACATAGACATAGATGATAGACACTCCAAGCACTTATTCAGAACTGACACATTGGCGGCTGTGTCGTTGTTTACTGGGAAAAGCGCGCCAAAATAATAACAACGCACAACGATATTAACGATTGCTGCGTGATATTTTGAAACTAGAGATATGCCGATAATACCACAAGAAAGAGTAAAAAAAACAATTTTTTGATGTAATAAAAAAAATCGATTTTTGCAGATATGCCGTTGTTCATTTCAAGCAGCGATATGTAAAATACATATACAACACAACATATGTAAGTGTTTTTGGAAAGCTTGTTTTGGATGTAACACACATATACAACACAACATATGTAAGTGTTTTTGGAAAGCTCTAAATTTGTTGCCGTAACGTAACTGATTTTTACTTAGCACGTTTCTGAATTCTTCAAGAAAAATGCTGACTTTAGCGGGGAAACCTTCCTGGTTTTTTCCAGACATTTTACTGGCAGAAATTTGGCATATCAGCTGCTCATTATTTCCCAGGAACGTTTCAGATTTTTTTTTACCGTGTAACTTTACTTGGGGTAAGAGGAAACATGTATTAAGTGGCAGCATTGTCACGCTTGTGAGCATTCTCGAAACTAAACAGATGGTTACTGAAAATGAGGTAACATGTAACAATACAAAACCAACTCGGTTATTCAATTCAAGGATTTCAATTTCGTGCTTGCTAGCACTCATCAGCCTGGAATAGGAAGTAACTGAGCTGGAGGCAGAAATTCTCTCATAGAAGTAAAGAGTGCTAAAAAATGTTTGAAGGAAACATGCATTAAGTGGAAGCATTGTCACGCTTGTGAAGATTTTCGAACCTTTACAGCTGGTTACTGATAATGAGGTAACATGTAACAATACACCACAAACTCGGTTATTCAATTCAAGGATTTCAATTTCGTGCTTGCTAGTACTCATCAGCCTGGAATAGGAAGTAACTGAGCTGGAGGCAGAAATTCTCTCATAGAAGTAAAGAGTGCTAAAAAATGTTTGAAGGAAACATGTATTAAGTGGAAGCATTGTCACGCTTGTGAAGATTTTCGAACCTTTACAGCTGGTTACTGAAAATGAGGTAACATGTAACAATACACCACAAACTCGGTTATTCAATTCAAGGATTTCAATTTCGTGCTTGCTAGTACTCATCAGCCTGGAATAGGAAGTAACTGAGCTGGAGGCAGAAATTCTCTCATAGAAGTAAAGAGTGCTAAAAAATGTTTGAAGGAAACATGTATTAAGTGGAAGCATTGTCACGCTTGTGAAGATTTTCGAACCTTTACAGCTGGTTACTGAAAATGAGGTAACATGTAACAATACACCACAAACTCGGTTATTCAATTCAAGGATTTCAATTTCGTGCTTGCTAGTACTCATCAGCCTGGAATAGGAAGTAACTGAGCTGGAGGCAGAAATTCTCTCATAGAAGTAAAGAGTGCTAAAAAATGTTTGAAGGAAACATGTATTAAGTGGAAGCATTGTCACGCTTGTGAAGATTTTCGAACCTTTACAGCTGGTTACTGAAAATGAGGTAACATGTAACAATACACCACAAACTCGGTTATTCAATTCAAGGATTTCAATTTCGTGCTTGCTAGTACTCATCAGCCTGGAATAGGAAGTAACTGAGCTGGAGGCAGAAATTCTCTCATAGAAGTAAAGAGTGCTAAAAAATGTTTGCTAATGTTAAATTAGAACACCAGCGAGAGACAGCACAAAAATACGGCACAACTATACTAGAATGCAACTTAACTTGACACTGAACGTCACTACGGGAGGAGCCAATGAGAGCTCACAAGCAGTCAGCGATCTTCTCTAATTCGCCAAGTAGGCTGTGATGTTTTATCTAGCTTGTTTTTCATAGGCTAACGTCACGCTGACGTCACGATGTTGTTGTCAAGAAAGATTGCAGTGTAATATAGTAATTTGAAGGCAGAGTTCGGGTATAAAGCATTAAATTACCTCTCCTAATCCAAGACTAAGGCAGTGACTAAGACACACATGTATGGTCACATAGGACCTACGGGCCACAGATAAAGTTATGTCAGTGCAAAAATTCTTAAGTTCACAAACTGATTGCTCACGGTGTGACTATCTACCTACATCAATCTCATTCAGAAATAAATGAGGTGTTTCTTCTATTTTTTTTGGCAAGTGAAAGAAAAACACAATGTATTCTTAGGATATTTATTTGTTACCGCATAACACAGAATTTTGCTCTTTTAAAACTGACATAATGTTTTAAGAAATAAAAGCATAATTTTATTATAGTTACGCATCAAGTTGGTAAAATCCACTTGATTCTTAACTTATAAATTACCACCCCTAATCCAAGACTAAGACAAACGCATGCATGGTCACATACGACCTACTGACCATAGTTTGAGTTATGTCGGTGCAAATATTCTTTGTTCATAAACTTATTAATTACAGTGTGATTACCTAATTACATAAATCTTTTCAGAAATAAATGAGGTGTTTCCTTTTGGGGGGGGGGGAGGGCAAGTAAAACAAAATGAATACTTTGGGATATTTATATGTTACCGCATAACACATATTTTTGCTCTTTAAAACTGAGATAATGTTTTAAGAAAGAAAAGCATAATTTTATTATAGTTACGCATCAAGTTGGTAGTATCAACTTTCTTTTTAAAAAGATACTTTCTGAGTAAAAACTTCGCAAGGAATAACTTAAAAGCTCCGAAAAATATGCGAACAAAAGTTAAAGGTTTTTAGTTAAAAAATCTCTAGAGACCATCTTCTTACTACCTAAACTCTGGGCTTAACCATAAAGAACAGCGCAAATACTTTCAAATTTATTATATTTATTTAAGAGTCAATCTGAAATCACCTGAGGCCAGAAATTTCATTCCTTCCTCAGTCACGAGGAAAGTTACATAAGATTATACTAGTAGTTAAACACGAAGCTTTACAAAAAAAACTTTCTAAAACTTTCAAGGCGACATTTTACGATAAATTTTTAATCGAAAAAGTCCCCCGCGTATTTTTTTAAAACTTAGCAGGACAAAAGTATATTTCACGAAAATACAATGAAAATATAAATAAACATATAACACCGTACTTGCTGAAGTTAAAGCTTTATTATAATGATGACAACGGTTAAACATAACAACGGTTCACAATTCCCAACGTGCATGTTCAATAACTCAGACTAAATACAAATTTTGGTGGATTAAATATCATTATACTCTGTTACTTTAAAATAGGCGTACCAAGTTTAGAAACTTTGCGTCGTCTCTATGGAAACCGTACGAAAGAAAACATCTCCACTTTTTTTTTAATGCACTGCAGATGTGGCATTTTATTTATTTTTATCGAATCAGGGTTACGCTTTTTTTTTCTCATACCTCAGTTATTTTTAAACGTTTTCCAACAAATCTAGGCATACACAAATAGAGCACAAATTTCTAAAAAAAAAGTTGTGCTTCGTTGATTTTTCAATTGAGTAATAACTTAAGCACAAAACAATTTTAATTGCTTACATTTAACCATTGTTGCAAAAGCTAAGTGTAAAAAAAGTCCATAGAGCTGTCATTATGACATCCACAAGGGAAAAGTGCGGAGAGTGTGAAATTAGACATGCCAACTCTGGTTACGCAGTGTATAATATTAGCTGAAACAGGGCCATATTTAAGTTGTGGATTTTTAAGGTTCAAACACGCACCGAAATTTTTTGAAACTATTACAAAAATGCTTTTTATAGTTTCTCACTAAAAATGTTATTATTGCTATTTTATTTTGATTTTCTTATTTACTTTGAAACTATATTTAAAAAATGAAATTATCATTATTAAATAATTGAAGTGCAAATTAAGTGTTTTTTCTGCAGTATTTATATTGTTAGTGTATTTATTGCAAACATTATTTCTTAGCAATACACTTTTCCCTTCAAATTTTTGATACCACTAAAAAAAAAGAAACATCAAAATTCTTCGAATTCGTAAGTACCAAACTCTACATTTTAACACATCTTACAAGTGTCGTAAGATAGCAATTTCAAAAGTACTCCTTCGAATGCGAGTATATGAGTAACCTCATCTATCCAGATTTTTTTTTTCTTTATTAAAAAGCTGAGTCAATTTTTTTTTTACATTTATCATGTCTATGACCTTTTCAACATCTACTGTAACAAAAATGGACAGAATATAGAGCAGTAAATAAAATTTTATTGACTTAATAGATTTCACGAGAAATAGGTTTGGTAAAACCCTCTCAAAACTAAGGTCTGGTTACGGTCCTGCGCTAAAAAAACTTTGATCATATTTTTACTGTAGAATATTATGAAAATTGTATATTATCTGAAGAAAGGCGGATCCAATCTTTTGACATTCACTCAATTACATCAAACTATTCTCTTTTGAAGTGTTTTCTAAGGTATCATACTATACATAATGAATCTTTTTATTATTTTTGTTCACTCATCTATTTTTTCATTTCAATTCAAAGATTGAAATGGGAAGGACATGCGAGTAGGATGAACAAAAGGTTGTTATGACGCAATTATTTTCACTGCTCTTAAAGAAAAGTTTCAAAATTCAACTGACAAGAAACTTGACCTTATAGACGAGGTTAACTGCAATGTTAATGGCACCGTGGACTATCGGAAAAGATTTATCGGGCATGATGTATTAGAAGGCGCGGAATAGTATTACTACTGAGGGATAATTTTCCAGGTGTGTCAGAATTGTGTCTAAATCTATTTTTTTTTTAAAACTATGTTTAAAATAAGATGAAAAACAACACAAAACAACAATTGATGCTTAACGTGAAAAACTGTGACGTGCTCTGCTAACACTCATTCCATGTGCTGCTTTAAACGTTGTATCTTCTTTATAAATGTTATTTATAAAGAATATATCCTTGATAATTCATTTTCACGAGGATTTCAAGTCAACTAAAAGTCATAAAATCAATTTCAGCTGAATTGAAATTACATCTGCTTTCATTTTGGTTATTGTCTGTTCCAGACTGTTGAGCTCATAATAATTACGAAACTGCAGCCTCCGGATGACATAACTTGGCTATCAGTATATTATATATATATATGTTACATTTATTCATTTATACAGTGATCTAAATAGTTAAAATGGCTCCAAACCTATATAGTTTCGTACTTGTACCGTTCCGTCACTCCAATAACTTGTAATAAGTCTAAAACTGGTGAATTATTTTTCATTCGCTGCATGCACATATCTTACTTGATATATAGTTATTTATTACTGCAAGTGATGATGAGAACACTTACTTAGTTTCGTTGAACCTTTTAGTTTTCTTTACTCGGAAAAAAATTCCCTTTCGTACGAGTCCCATTCCGTCACAGTCATTTCGATGCATATTTTTCAGCAATTAACTTTAAAATTACTAAATTTTAGTATTCGACGTGTATGTACCACAAATACTTACTATTGATGCCAAAACGAATATTCCTATAGTTCATTTTAGTTGTATTTATGGAAACAAACATACCGACAAAAGTGCTCCGAATGTCCCGTTCCGTCACATGGAATGGCCCATGTTTTCTTTTTGTACCTCTGTTATTAGGTGGTCCTTTTTCAGATTGGCACTCAGCCAGCGTGGCGTGTCCACTAGCCCATAGTGATTGTCAAAGGGTGTTCCGCGAACCCTAGCTCAAGTGTTTTCCCCAAGTTTCTTCTACATAGAAGTAATTATGAGAGTGAATCATTATCATGTAGTTCTTTAGACAGTCACAAGAATGGGGTTCTTTGAAATAACTGTAAAGCAGTAAGAACCCCTGACCGAAAAAGTTTGGGACCGCTGCACTAGCTCTTGCTCTCCTACCATGCAGAACACGGTGACACGCTACTAGCAGCAGATGGCGCCATCTGTTGAGATGCCGGGTCACCAATATTTGGCATACGGATGTGTAACTAGATCAAACGCCAAGTGCGTGAACATCCCATGTGCAAAGTACCATGTCGAACACCAATGTCGAGCACCGATCCCAGTCACACGTAATACCCCTCAGCGAAGCCGCTTGTTGTAACATCAAAAGGGCTGGTTTCCTAGAATCGTCGCCGACGCCGGGCGCGACGCACGCTGGAATCAGAACCAGTTTGATTGGAGCGTGGCGTGAAGCGACGTCAATCTGCGGCTCAGGCGCATGCGCAGAAGACGGCGGCGTCTGTCGCCTCGCCAGAGATCGACGATTTCACTCCTAGGAAACCGGGCCTTAAGGCTTAACGCTAAAAAGTACCCAGGTAGCACAAATAACCTTTAAACGTTTTATAAACGTTTTCAAGCGGTTGTTACAACGTTAATAACCATTTTACAACCTTTAAAAAACGAAGTGTGCTACTTGTGTAGGCTGAGGTGAAGAAAAGAGACCTTCGGGAAAGTAACCATGCTGTTAAAACACTGAACCAAAAGAACTTTAAGGCTCGGCGGCAAAGTTGGGCATGTGCTCTCTGACGTACGCGACACACTTGTCACAACTCGTCGTTGCGAAAAACATAATTCAGAGACATAAAAACAGAAGGCCAAAATAAAGCTAATTATGTGCACTGTAAAAAATACTGTTTTTTTTTTTTTTTTCAGTATAATACTGGCAGCAGATGTTTCAAACTAAAACTGTAAAAGCACGGTAATAAATGTAAAACTAGAAATTCTACAATTCATTATATCAAAATTAGCTGTATTATACTGCAAAAACAACAGTATAATACAGATAGCAGAGGTTTCAGGTTTGAAACTGTCAAATGCACAGTAATGAACAGTGAAACTTGCAATTTTGCAGTTTACAGCTGTAAAATTAGCAATTTTAGTTTCTTACTGTAAAGTTACTATAAAATTAGCTGTATTATACAGTAAAAACAGCATCATTTTTTGCAGTATAGCGGAACCAGTTTATTAACCCTACACTGCATGATTTTTTATTTTTCGTAGAAAAAAATATATGTGTTTGTCAATGTAATAAGAAAACATGGAAAAATATTTAAAAAAATTTAACTCTAAATTTTCACCCCTTTCTAATTAAAAATAGTTTTGTTGCCAAATGGCTACACCATGCATTCAACAGATAAAAAAGATTTTAAATGATAGTCTTGAAATTAGTTCTTTTTTGTAAAAAAATGGAGGAATTGAACATTTGGTGCACTGTACTCTTGTAATCCTTTACATTTTGACATTTTACATTATTTTTTATGTGTACTTGTACTTTCCGATGATCATTTCAGTCAAATCTGATGTCTTTTGGAGGCTCTCTCGCGCAAGCTTTCTTTCTTTTCTCTCTTTTTTTTTTTGTTTGTAACTCTAGTTTATCTGTAGCTAATGGTTTCTTTTTAATACACTTTTATTAATTTCACATGTGGGTTTGTTTGTATGTATGTATGTATGTATGTAACTCTGAATAAAAGATAAAATTTACGTTCTTTGCAAATATAAAAGTAATATATTTAATATTATTTTTAATACTAAAGGCTAAACTGTATTGCATATTGATGTATTATAAGTGCATGTAAACTTAAGTGCGATATTCAGTAGTTTTGAAAATCAGAGGGAAACCCGTGATGATCACAGCGCATTCCAATGTAAAAGCGTATTTTTTAGTTTTTTTCAAAACTATATTTTAAAATTATTAATGACTTTACTTGTCCGTGTAAGCACAACGTTTGTGCTAACTGAAATCTAAAATGAGCACGTTTTGAAGGCTTTTCCCTATTGATTTTTTGTTTGTTTACTCTGTTGAACATCAACTAAGCATTGATAATTGCGAGGTCTTATAAACGGTAGAACAGCCGAAAGTACCACTTTTGGGTCCGCATGATTATATTATACCTTCCAAAAAGAGAAAGAAGCTAGCGCGAAACATAAACAAAGCACATACTTCATGAACTATAGAGATGAATCGAAGTGTTCTCTGGATGCTTACTGCATAATGTTGCCAAATGGCTACAGACGTGTATTATGTCCTAGATTTTTTCCAAATCATTATTTTGAAGTAAAACGCATCTTAAACGAAAGATAAATGTTTATTTTATTCATGTTATTTTTTTAAAAGACAAAGAAAAATATTTCATTGTAAGAAATAATTTCAAAACATGGTAGTTTGAGTGATTTTAAAAGCTATCCATATGGATTCATTTAAGAGCATGTAACAGACCAGTGCTGCCATGTATGGAGTATAAAGGGTGATAATTGCTTTAAATATACCCAATACTTGCTTTTTATGCATTTAGTTGCCTTATGACTACATTCTGCTATTCATAAGGAGGACAAATTGTCCATGTAACCAATTGGCAACACCATGCAGTGTAGGGTTAAAATGAAAATTTAAGTATATAGATGGTGCTTTTCCAACATAATCGGTAAGCTTTGCAAATTCAGAATACACCTATTGCTTAATATATCCGAGTTTAGTTGCGATTTTAAACTCAATCTTTTATTTTTTTTTCCAGAAAAAAAGGAACGTTATCGCTAAAACAGGTTCATTATTAGAATAGTAATCTCAGAACCTAACTTTAAACTAATGCCCAATGCACTTTAATTTATAAATCCTCATTTCTATGCCTCCTGGACTTCATTATAAATCGAAAAAAGAAATGAGGATTAAAATATCATTAGTAAATAAAGAACAAACATTTAATCAAAAATTTTGTTTCAGTCTAACTTTATTTCAAAGCAATGCATTTTTCCCAGAAGACATTTTGTTACAAATTGTCTACTATTACATTTCCAATTCACAAAACAGTTTTGGAAAATAGACTTTGCTCTTTTATTAATTTAATCCCTTAGCGCCAAAAACAACTGAATAGAATATTGTTTTATTTCTAAATGGAGATTTAATCTCTCCAACTACAGTAGGTTTAAAGAAAAGACAGTGTACTCTTGTTTTTTTCGTTTTATTATTAGATAGTTAATTCTCTATTTTACATGATTACTTTTATTCTTTTCAGTTTTTTTTTTTTGTATTCTTTTAATTTTTAAGTACACACACACACATAAATGTCTCAATGTAGACTGAGATATCGCCTTTCGTTTAATTTAATCAAAAGATATAGTAAATTAGAAAATCTTCCTTTATCATTTGTTGTTTTTGGATTTGATTAAAACACAAATTTTAACTTGTTACTGGTTTTTATTATTCCAATTTAACGAACACAGTAGAATCATCTGAGACATTCAAAGTTAAATTAGGTCAAATCAAATTCCACATAACCCACTTTAGCTCTTAACATTTACTTCATTAGCAAAATCGATTATGTTTAGAGCAGGGACGCGCCGTCTGGGTAAGAAGGGTAGGCAATGCATTCCCGCGAAGGAAACAGACCAACCTTTTTCTTCATTCAATGACATTTAATGCTTTGATTCGAAAAAATATTTCGGTATTACGCATCGAGTTTAGCCAAAAAGAAAAAAAGGGGAAATTTTATATTTTTGTACAATTGAAAAGCATTGAGCATCGCTGCTTTTTGTCCACCATCTCTACTATGCATAACATCAAGAACACCCCGTGTCTCACTATTTTCTCCCTTCGCTTCAGCCAAAGCGACGGCAAAGGCAGAATAAAATGTGCCTCTATGCGTAGCCGACGAGGATCCTGGCTTTATGCAACGTTAACCTCGTAAGCTACACTCTAGCGATGTGCGTTAGTGAATTTCTCACTTGTTTAGTTTTTTCTGTGGTATTTTGTTTTCTATCAAATGTTTTCGTCATTTTCAAATGTTTCGTTTTTTTATTTTTCATATTATTTTCTATGTTTAAATTCAAACCTTAAGATAGTTGTTCCGTTTAAACTTTTCGAAAAAAAAAAAAATACTCACAAAGAAAAGCGAAAAATTATTGAGAATTTCATGTAATTAGTTTCTGAAAGTATAGTTCAAAAATTAGTTTTTGCAGTTGATAAGGATACATTTACAGTCTAACAAAGTACGGAGACTTTTTTGACATTATGAGGCTGATATGTTTATCAGACATTTATGGGAATAAGTTTTTTCCACAAATGTATAAGAAATGTGGTTGATTTTATTTTTGAAAAATGAACTGAGCCAATTGTTTTCAGAAACTGAAGTTGTTGCAGTTAATTTTGCCTATACCAGCCGCAATTGTTTTTGTAGAGTGAATATTTTCGGCAAGAAAAATAATTAAAAGCCACACAAGGAATGGAATGATAAATTAACGATTTCATCTCTCTTGTTTTGATATCCAGAGAAAAAGAAAGTGCACAAAATGAAACAAGACCCCACTTTTCATTTTTATCTGAAAGTCACGGATATTTTCACTACAATGAAAGAAAAAGAATGGATTTTTTACTTAATTAGATGGATTATTCATATCTAGGCACTAAGTAAATATCTTTGATATTCATATACTGTTTTGTTACGGTTAATATTGAGGATGCACCAATAAGCAAATTGGCCGATTACCGATTAATCGGCTTTTGATAATCGGAAGATTGATGATCAAGATGGTTATTTTTTAATACTGCCAATTTCACCATCACTGTTCTCTTTCTTTTACAATTTTACAATTCCGATTTTAGAAATAGTAACTAATTAGTTTCTATTTTTGAGGAAATATATGTTTTTTCTTATTTTCCTTATCTTCCACAAAATAATTTCAAAAGTTCATCAAACTTCTTTGAACCAATTTTTTTCTTATTGTTTATAAAATTACATTAACACATAACATAATTTACACATTGTTAATTATGTTAACTAGTCATGACACTTTTAAAAAATAGGGGAAGGTTGTTGTGCGTACAACTTACGGGGAGGAGGGGTTCAATTTAAATTATTTTTTTCATTATTAGAAGCCATTTAATTCAGGACTTTTATTCTTTGTGAAAAGTAGAGGTTATCTAAAAGCAGCTAATGAGAAAAGTATCGACACATAAAAAACGTAGTAAAATTGTCTACAGGTGTATTTTTATTCAAAATTGGAAGATTCATTTTCTAAACAAATTATATTAACTGTGATGATACTTTTTTCACACTTCACTCTTTGACTTTTTTTTTTTTTACTCACTTCACTTTCGTCCTATATGTTATACTTTTGTTTGCAAAAAAATAATTATTTCTTGTTAATAAATTTATGCATCGTAGTTTCTTGTATAAGGCATACTAAAAGTGTTAAAATGTAATTCTAACACCAGTTCTTCGGAAAAATTTGACTGATTATACACTGAAGTGACAAAAGTCATGGGATACCTCTTAATATCGTGTCGGCCCTCCTTTTGCCCGGCGAAGTGCAACAACTCGACGTGGCATGGACTCAACAAGTCGTTGGAAGTCTTCTGCAGGAATATTGAGCCATGCTGTCTCGATAGACGTCCATAATTGTGAAAGCGTTGATGGGGCAGGATTTTGGGCACGAACAGACCTCTCGATGGTGTCCCATAAATGCTCAATGGGATTCATGTCGGGCGATCTAGGTGGCCAAATCATTCGTTGGAATTGTCCAGAATTTTCTTCAAACCAATTGCGAACAGTTGTGGCCCGGTGACATGGCGCATTGTCATCCATAAAAATCCCATCGTTGTTTGGGTACATGAAGTCCATGAATGGCTGCAAGTGATCTCCAAGTAGCTGCACATAAGCATTTCCAGTCAATGTTCGGTCCAGTCGCAATAGAGGACCAAGTCCATGCCATGAAAAAACAGCCCACACCATTACGGAGCCACCACCAGCTTGAACAGTGCCTTGCTGACAGTTTGGGTCCATGGCTTCGTGGGGTCTGCGCCACACTCGAACCCTACCATCGGCTCTTACCAGCTGAAATCGTGACTCATCGGACCAGGCCACGGTTTTCCATTCATCTAGGGACCAACCGATATGCTCACGTGCCCACGAGAGTCGCTGCAAGCGATGTCGTTCTGTCAGTAAAGGCACTCGAGTCGGTCTTCTGCTGGAATAGCCCAAAAAATCCAAATTTCTCCGCACAGTTCTAGCAGACACGTCCATTGTACGTCCCACATTGATTTCTACGGTGATTTGACGCAGTGTTGCTTGTCTGTTAGAATTTACGACTCTTTGCAGACGTCGCCGGTCTCGATCTTTAAGTGCAGGCGGTCGACCACTGCGCTGTCCATGGTGGGATGTTATGCCTGAAATTTCATACTCTCGGCACACTCTTGACACAGTGGATCTGGGAATGTTGAATTCTCTAACGATTTCCGAAATGGCATGACCCATGCGTCTAGCTCCAACTAACATTCCGCGTTCAAAGTCTGTTAATTCACGTCGTGCGGTCATCATCACGTTAAAACCTCTTCACATGAATAACTTGAACAGAAATGAAAGCTCTGTAAAAGCACTGCGCATTTATACCTGTTCTATGCGATGCTACTGCCATCTGAAAATTTGCATATTGCTATCCCATGACTTTTGTCACTTCAGTGTAGATAAAATGAAATACTCATGATTTCGCATTCCAATTTAAAAGTTCGAGAATTTATTTATAGCAAATAGTATCGCATGGATATCAGCGTTGAGGGTTATGTTTTGATATTCAACTCAGTTTTACGCTCTGTATGAACTACTCCTTTTGTTTTTAGTCTGTACTTTCATACTTAAGGACTGCATGTATTAACTGTTAGTAATATTATGCATTATAATTTTTTTTGGTAAAGATTTTTTTTAAATAATATTTAAAGCATATTTTTCCACCAATTAATCGGTAAAATTTTGATGAATCGGCAAAGTGAGCAATTATGGCCGATTATTTGATGCATCCTAATGATAATAATGATAATGTTAATGAGGACGATAATGTTAATAATATTGATGATAGCGACGAGAAGAAAGATAATAATGTTGATAATGATGATTATTATTAAAGTAAAAATGTTGATAATGAGAATAATCCTAGTTAAAATAATCACACTGATAAGATAAATGATGATAATTATCATATCATTTATTAATATAATGATGATACTACTTTTAATAATGAAAGTAATGTAATCATGATAATAAAGATATGATGTTAATAATGAGGATGTCAATGATGTTAATGAAGATGACAACAATGAAAGTGATATTGTTAATGGAATGATGATAAGGATAAACTGAATAACAATACTGATGAGAACAATAGTTGTAATGCTGGTAATTATGATGATGATGTTCATGAAGATGATATTAATGGAAATGTTAATGATGATGATAAAAATAATGTTGGTTATAATGATGATAAGAATGACAATAATGTTGATGATAATGACAATTTTATTCGAATAGTGATAATAATAAGAATAATCTTGATTAAAATAATCGTGATGATACTATTAATGAAAATATTTGTCATTATATTAGGTGCGATAATGAAGATACTTCTTTAAAAAATGAAAGTAAAATAACAAAGATGTTGATAATGATGATGTCAATGATGCTGATGATAATGACAATGAAAGTGATAATGTTAATGAAATGATAATGATAAACTGAACTACAACACTGATGTTGAAAAAATAATTATGACTTTGCTAATTATGATGATAATGGTAATTATGATATTAATGACAATAAAGTTGATTATGATAATTATGATCTCGATGATGATAATAACCACGATAGAGATGGTGATGATAATGATGAAAATTTTAATTCCATTAACAATAAAGTTGGCGATAATTAATGGTAATAAAGATGATACCTATTATTTTGCAATTATTAGTATGGATGCACCGTAAGCAAATTTGCAGGTTACCGATTACCGATTAATTGGCAGAGCCAATCAACGGTCATGGCGATAAATTTTACTAGGAATGCACCAATTATTCGGCAATACCGATTAATTGGCTGTAATCAGCCAATTAATAATCGGCGAAATCTGGCCGATTAATAATCGGCGAAATCTTGCCGATTAATCGATGGGGGGAATATTTTTTAAATATTGCTTTTTAAAGTATACCTTCAGCAAGAACCTATTAAACAGTTGTATTAAGAGTAAAAAAATGTAATTTTCTGGAATAACATGTGGTATGAAAGTGAACAGAGTAAAAAAATATATATATAAATATTCTATGCAATGCGGAAAATTGATTGGAATATTCAAAGAAAACTCTGTTATATTACTGAAATTTTCAATTGGAATACGAAAACATAATCTATTTCATTTCATTTATAATCAGTCAGGTGTTAAAAAAAAAAAAAAAAAGTTTCAAGGATGCTTGAACAAGGAACTGCGTCGGAAAAATTTATAAACAAGAAATAAATAAATTTCTGCGAACAACAGTATAACATGTAGTACGAAAGGTTAGTGTGGTAAATAAAAAAATAATAATTCAAGGAATGAAATACAAAATAGCAATAATAATAATAAAATAATAATGATAATTATAGTCCTCTTAGTTGATACAAATGATTTAATAATTTGATATTCCTATTTCAATAAATACATACTTTGACTATGTTGCAGCATTTTTCATTTGTCAATATTTTTCTCCTTAGCCGTACTGCTTTTAGATAACCTCTAATTTTCAAAGAATAAGGACTTGAAATAAATAGCCACTTATAATTTAAAAAAATAAATTGAATTAAAAACACCAATAAATTAAAGTGCTCAACACAGCTTCCCCTAATTTTTTAAAATCATTTTCATCTCTAGGCTATTAATGCAATTTTTTTCACAAAAATACGACAATTGGTTCAAACAAATTTGATAAAATTTTGAATTATGCATTTTGAGAAAAATTGGAAAACTAGAGAAAAACAAATCTTTTCTCGTTAATAAATAAGTAGATATTTCTGCAATCGGAATTGCAAAAGAAAGGTGAAAATCAGTAAGGGTGAAATTTGTAATATTAAAAATAATAATCCTAATCAATTATCGGCTCTACCGATTAATCGACCGATTATAATTAGCCAATTAAATGGTAATCGGCGAATTAGATATCGGTGCATCCCTAAATTTTATTACTGCCAAATCCGCTCTCAGTCCTTTTATTACAATTTCGATTTTTTAAATAGTTACTTAGTTGTTTCTGTGGGATAATTTATTTTTCGCCATTTTCCTAATTTTTGCAAAATAAATTCAAAATTCCACGCTATTTTTCCGTATATTGATAATAAAGTAACATTATGTTAACTAGATATCAAAATTTAAGAAATATGGGATACAGTTGTGGTGATCCGTTAATTTTGGACTACTTTTAATTAAAATTTATTTTTTGATTATCAGCAACATTTTATATTTGTGTTATTCAATTTAGAATAGTAATTTATTAAAAAATATATATTTACTGTTAGGATTATTTTTTATTCTTTGTTTATTAAATTTTTTGTTGTGTTTTAACTCACTACCCCTTTCGTACTACATGTTAGACATCTTTGCGAGCACCTTTTTTTTTCGGCTCATAAATTTTTTCATCATAGTTTTTTATTGAAGGTATAATTGAAGTAATTTTTTTTCAAACACATTTTTTCGCTTGTTAATAGACAAAATTTGTCTCATTATGAACAAAATAAAATAGTTTTGCTTTTCCCATTCCAGTTATAAGTCCTGAAATTTAAAGAGCCCTGTGAAATTAAGCTTTTAGGGCTATTATTTAACAATCCATTCGGTTTTAAGCACTTTCTGAACTATTCAAATATTTGTTTGATTTTTATTCTATGTTTTATACCACATGTTAAGGTGTGTGCGTGATGTTTGCATAGAAATTACATTTACTTACTGTTAGTAAATTTATTTATCATAGTTTCGTGATAACGGGCACTTAAAAAATGTTTTAAAAATTATTTTCCTACGATTAATCGCAAAATTTAGCCGATTATATATAATCAGCAAAGGATGCTATTATGGCAGATTAATCGGTGCATCCATAGTTAATATCATATGCGTTTTCAAGAAATGTATCATTATTACACAAATCATCTATTCTGCCTACCCTGGGTTTTCGTTTATGGCACGTACCTGGTTTGGAGCTCAAGTGGATCAAGTCGAAATAAGCATGATGCACGTTAGCTCTGAATACCTCAACTGTTCTACTGTGTAACATTCATTAATAACCTTGTCTGTACCTTTTTTTTTGTATTATTCAAGAAGATTTTAAATTTTGTATCTTTTTTTTTTTTTTTTTGGTAATTGGAATAGTTTAAAATTACTTTCAGAATTTAGTCCTTTAAAATGCAAGTTTTGGCAATTATATTTTTGTTGAACATCGGCGCTCCAAACGTTTCAAAAATCAAAGCAATTCTCTTAATTTTTATAGCACATTTTAATATTTTTTTTCGACATTAAGAATATTTTCAGCATTCTCAACCTGCATTTCTTTGACTCTCATCTAGTTACGACTATATAAATTTGCTTTTAAAAACGTAACTATATTATGCTTTAAGTTTTATTTATCATCTCATCAGTGATTAAGTTCTTAGTAAATTAAATAAGTTGCAATGTTTTATGGATTAAAAAAAAATGATATTATCCTGCTTTCTACGCCAATTGAAATCGTGCATAACGTTGTTCTGCAAATCAACAGTTTATGCAGTTCGTGATTATTTCTGAAATTATGATCAGACGTTCGGTTAGAAACAAATCAGCTTCATGTTTCCATCTCCTACTAAATATATATATTAGTTAGGTCTATATTAGATTAATTGCTGCTTTTCACGTCATCATTTAACAGAGATTCCCTGAAAATCGCAAACCAGTATTTGTTGGTACATTTTATTTGCACTATACTAAAATGCAACTTAACGTAACACTGAACGTCACTACGGCGGAGCCAATAAGAGCTCACAAGCAGTCAGTGATCTCCTCTAATTCGCCAAGTAGGCTGTGACGTTTTATCTAGCTCGTTTTTCATACGCTAACGTCACGCAAACGTCACGCTGACGTCACGATGCTGTTGTCAAGAAAGAGTGCAGTGTAGTGCAGTACTTAGTGTTGAATCATAACGCATTTTTTTTTTTTTTTCGAATCTTAATTTCTTAATAGAGATAATATTGCAAGTTAAATTATGTTTGCACTTGTTATGGTGCACTGCTCTTCTTGGATATGATTTTAAAGGTAGTTCCTTATGCTTCTATTTCTCTCTTATGTTTCATGAAAAACATAAATACGTCTTTTGCTAGAAAACTTGAGAAAAGCAAAATTGAGTGAGACATGTCTATAATGTTTTCTGGTATTGGGAATGTCCTATTAAATGACGCTTAGGAGAGGCATACATGCTTTTGACTTATAGGATTTCTTCATGAAATCATATTCAAAGTTTAAAACCATCATCGCTGACACCTGCGGGTGGTTATTGGATTGCCCTTTGTTTTATTCAATTTTTACAGTAAATTTTAAGACTCATAACGGAAGGAGGAAAAGCCCTGCAATGAAAAAGCTAGCAGTTGCAATGGACACAACCAGATATGTGACGACGTCACTGATGGCGTTTTTCACACCACGCTTGTTTTGCAAGTGGTATTTTTAAAAATTCATCAAAAATCAATCATTCTATTTTTTTAATTCGGCTATGGTGAACTTTTGAGTTTTGTAAGTCTCTTAAGAATGTCTAGTAGTCAGGGTAGGAACATTTAACAGTTTATACTTCCCTATTGACCCTTTTTCTGAACACTTTCAAAGTATTTTTATTTACTTTTATTACATTAAGTCTTGCTCATGTCTTCACCAACAATCTGTGATTTTGTAACTTCCGAATACTTATCTTCCTTTCTCTCACTTATTCATTCAATCTGTTATCCGATGATTAAGATAGTTTGCGTTCCCTTCTTTATCTCCCGCTCATTGAAGAAGCTCTTCAAAGAGTAAGATAGTTAATGCTTGTCTCCCAATCTCGTGACAGAGGTTCTCTTAGGTTTAAAGAAGCTTATGATTGTGTGTGTCTATCACTTGATCTGTGAAGTGCTTTTTTATTGAGCATCGGTAATTAAGATATCTTTCACATGTCTGTCACTCTGCGGACGAGATTTCGTGGAGTAATGCAGTTAATGGTTATTTCTTAACCTTTCACCACGCATTTTTTTAGCCTGCTTTCAGGTAAAAGTTTTTGAAAAATATAAAATGCCCTATGTATCGTACAAATATCCCTAATACAGTCGAACTCGTTTATAACGAGCTCGGATATAACGAGAACTCGGATTTAACGAGGGAAGCGAGAATATTTGGTTGGATCAATGTTAAGTCTATGGGACAGAATTTGTTTTTAACGAGCAAGACCTGTTTTAACGAGCAAGTTTTTCTGTCTCGCAGTCTTTTTTTCTCATCTTTCTAGTCAAATTCCTGTCTTATGAGCTAATATTTAGAAAAGTGCCAATTTGAGTCCCAAGCAAATTTTCCCTAGAATTTCAATAACTAGTTAAAAAAATAATTTTCCCCAGAAAGAAGATAAGGTTCTGCTTTCATTTCTTGTAATAACATCAGAAAAAAAAAATTTTTTTCTTCAGAAAATATTGTTTTTATACATCAAAAATCAGATCGGTAACGTGTCCCCAGTAGCAAAGCTTAGCATGCAAACAGGTCATGCACACTTTCTAACTTCGCAAAAAAATGCACTTGCACAAAAAACGATTCTATTTTGACCCCTTTGTTAATATTTTACTTCATTTTTGTTTTAATCGATTTCTGATTTTCTAGGGAATGCGAAATAAGCGTGTCCCAAGTTCCGCCGTCAGAGCAGCAACAATAACTTCCGATCTATGTTTAGGCCCCCAAAATCATTTCCTGCCCCTATACCACGTGATACTGAGTACCTGGTGGGATGTTTTATCGCATCGTAATTAAAAATTTGCATTTCTGCATCTAAAATTGTAGGTAAGATTTTTTAAAGTGATTTTATAAAATGTGTGTCATTTGAGTCATCAGATCGGTAACACGCTCTAAAATGCGCAGTTTTTATTATTTTAAAAATTATTTTATATATAAGTATAGTCCTTTATTACAAGTGAAAAAAACAGGTGTTTGATTTTGGTTTAGTGCGATCGACTCGGAAATAAAAAAAAAGAACTTTGTCAGTTTGTCAGATCGGTAACAGTCAGAGCGGTAACATTGAAAAACTGCGAATGTGTTACAGAACTAACTCACACGTTTCAGAATTATAAAAAGCAAAAATCATAGGTTTTAGCCATATATATTGAATATTTTTGTTCTTAAAAAATGAAAAGCAATGAGTTTTAGTACAATTGCTTCATTTGTGGTTTGTATGACCTAACAATAGAAGTTAGTAAAATAAGAAAATTTGGCACTGCAGAAATTAAGTTAATTAATTATTATTATTTTATTTATTTATTTATTTATTTATTTATTTATTTTTTTTGGTGCTTCAATTTCTCATAACTTCGCTAAATAACTAGATAATAACTAGCATGCTAAATTTGAATTTCTGATCAAGAAATTAAATTTCCTGCAACTAATTAAAGAAAAGCAAGCAGCAGAGTTGTGTGTTGAAAAAGTTGAAGTTGTGTGTTGTTTCAAAACAAAACAAATGTTTTATTAGCTTGGATTTGGTAGCCTCATAATTTATTTTATCTAAAAACCTTATCGCTCATTTTTATTTCCAAGAAATGCTTTTTTATAATGACATTTGATTTTTTAGCCTAATATATATATTTTAATATAATGATCTTGATTCTATGCTAAAAATTCAAAGAAATGGTATCATATTTAGAGATGTTAACGAAAACTGAAAGCATAAACTCAAATATGTAGCTCATATTAACATCAGATCTGTAACATTCATCAGATCTGTAATGGCTTAAAAGTGAGTAATCTAAGGAGGGGGTAAATAACTTCATTGACCTCCCCCCTTTTATTTTCTTGCATTTAGACCCAATTTAGACTTAAAATCCAATATTAGTTTTTTTCTGCAAAAAAATTTTTTTTTCAGAAAACTCCAACTTTAAATTGGCACTTTTCTAAATATTGGCTCTTATCTTCATTTCTTTTACCCTGCGGTTCAATACTTTTGTCTGAAAAATTCCACCAGTATTCCAGTGTCAATAGTGAGAGTTCACAAATCCGGTATAACAGGTGGGGCTTATTGTTTACAGAGAAATCAATAAATAAAAAACAGTATTTAATTTAATTAATTTATGTAATTAAAGTATTAATTAAATTATAAATAAACTTAATTATTTGACCTCCTAAGCCCCCATCCCTTCTGCTTGTACGCCGGCCGAAAGGACCCGTTTATTACGAGCACTCGGATTTAACGAGCAACATGTTACGGTCCCTTCGTGCTCGTTATAAGCGAGTTCGACTGTACCTGAAAAGGTCAAACTTTTTATTTCTATTGAAATCATTTAAAGGCTATTCAATGGGAAAACACAGAAAACAGGTTTTCGTGATGAGTAAAAATATGCATCTGTTAGTCTGTCTGGATGCCCATTCTCCGCTAGCTAATCAGAATATTCTCTTTTAAGGGAAAAATCTGATTCACTCAGCTAAAAACATGTAGCAAAAAATTTGCAAAGGCAAATTTATTTTGAACTCTTTTAAAAAGATTTCTGCAGATTTTTGGAAGACAAAAAAATCTGTAAATTGTGTCTTCAATCTAATCTACAGAAAATTCACATTTTGGAAAAAACCCTAAGCCAAAGAAAGCAGATCCTATTTTACTGATATTGGACAATCACTCTAGACACATTTCCGTGACAAGTAAGAATACTTATAGAAAATGAAGAACACTCGTCTCCAGACTCAAAGAAGTAAATTTGAAATATTTTGCTCCTCTGAAGTCAGCCTTCTCCTTACATAAAAGTCAAGAGGATAACTCAGTAAGAAGTAACCTGTAATATGTAATATGTCAAAATCCGTTTTCTGCGTATAAAAAAGTAAATCGTACAGTATGATAGTTGCTAGTTTATAACTACCATTACATTCCGAGTAGGGTAATTTTGCTTACAGCAAGTTTTCAGTTTTTGTCTTATTAATTCATTTTATCCATAGAAAATGCAAGTTTTAAATTGAAAACTTTTGAAAGTTCTGACTCACAACCCATCACCCCTTTTTTAAGTAGAATGGTTCACGAGTACTAGGACGGATAGTAAATGCGTAGTATTTAACCTCTTTGTGGTAGGGTATCAGGGAGTCGCAGTAATGCTACTCTATTAGCCTCTATTTTGAGTGAATTTATTTATTTGAAGTGATTAATATTATTTTAATTTAATCCATCATACGTATATATGCAATGTGGAAAATGTTGCTTTTATAACCAAAAGAATAAATTAGAAGCAAATGAAATAAAATCACTGCAATGACTGAAATAAGTACAATCCGAAGTACACAAAAGTCTAAGAATCTGTAAACCGATTGATATCCAATTTATATACATCAACTTCAAAAAATTATATAAATGCAGTTTTTATTGTACAAAAAAAGGTGTGGGTTAAATGCAAAATCAGTGCTTTTTCTTCACCCTTTACAAAAAGAATTAGCTTTTCTCCGCCAAAAGGAATGTAAATTAGTTTTCCCGTGGATTAAGCGAATAAAAGTCGCATTTCAAGATCTGCAATCCGTGTCAATAAATTAAGCGCACTGCAAGCGCGGAGTTTGCACGGTGGGCAATAATCCCTTAAAAATTTGCATTTTAGGCGAAACTTTTTAGAAGTGGAGTGCGAAGAATGGCTTTAGTGAGCCACAAATTCTGCAAATAAACACTCACCGCGCGTGAATTAGCTTTAAGCATTTAAAGATTTCGAGCAATTTTATCGCATTCATATGCAAATTTTACTCGAATCGGTAGCAGTGGGGGTTTCAAAGCGGCGTATAAGGAACTTCTCTATTCCTTCTTTGGGAGTGTAAATGTTTGGGAGGATTCTTTTTCACAAAGAACTAATGCCGTTTTCGAGTTTTATGCTTTACATCATGGGGATTAAATGGATATCGTGGCAGTCTTGTGTCACCTGGATACTTTTACGTATTCTTTACACTTGTCGTCTTATTGCAAAGGTCTTGTTATAAGGGATTTAGAGTAAAAGTCAAACTTAAGCCATGTGTGTGACGGTTTTTGTTGTTCTATTGGCGAACTTGCGAATATGCTGATTTTTTTTAAGCAGCTGGAGATGTGCTTAAGTTCAACGCGCATTTCTTATGAAGTACATATTTGTTATTAAATTAATACATTAGATAAAATTTGCTGTGTCTCTAGTTATTGCTGTAAGAGCTATTTTGAAAATATAACTAAATTTTACCCACACTGTATTAATGATTCGATGAAATAATCCCATATACACACACTGCTGTAAAATTAAAAGAAAATGACATAAAAAAAATCTAAAAAAAGGAAATGTTTTATTAAATGGTTTACAGTGCACCTATAGAGTGCAACATGAATCATTCAGAGCTAAAGTGGATCAACTGTAATCAGGATTTGCTTAACTTACTGGACTTAAACTATGCTTAGCATACTGGAAAGATGTTGAGATCGATCGATCAGGCCTTGCACCTTTCGTTCTTTAACCCTTAGTTTGGCACATATAAAAAATTAAAAAATTTTGACAATTTTTTTTTATAGTTTTTTTGAGGTAAAATGCATAAATATATAGTTTAAAATAATTTCATGGGAAATAATGAAAAGAAAATCGGTTCAAGATTTCAATTCTTAGAAACGGAAAACGGGGGTAAATAATTTGTGTAAAAAATGTCTTAATATGCTCTTTATATCCATATTTAATTTTTGTTTCTATTGTTACACTTTTCGTATGGTTAATCATACTGCTCTAGGTTAACTAGTAAAAATACTAGTTTACGTACTCTTACGAGTGAACTAGTCAGAAAAGTGAGTCAGTCAATATATCAATATAAATACTTTGGGTGTATTATAGTTTTTAAGAATAAATCAGTTACAAATAACTTTTCACCACAATTTCTTATAATTAATACGCTTTTGTTACTTTCACTTGTGGGTATGTATACAACTCTGAATAAAAGATAAAATGCACGTTCTTTGCAAATATTAAAGTAATTCATTTTTTTTACTATTATTAATATTAAAGGCTAAGCTATATTTTTAAACTATAGTTTTATATTACATGCTAATGTATTTATTATAGGAGCTTATAAAAGCTTATTTTTTAGTTTTTTTTTTTAACTAACTTAAAGATAATTTTTATTCGTTATTGAATAAAATGTACCACACTGTAAAATTATTGCTAAGCTTTTACATAGAAATAATTTTCTTTCTTCTTTTATTGCGAAACAAATATCACTGATTGCAAAAAAAAAAAATTCCACTGCAACAGCATGTACCTTTCGTGTCACTACAACCGAATAATATTTCCTCGCCTTCTTTTAAATTCTAGCAAAGCAAAATTCCCAAGATCATAAATCGCTGGAACGTCAACACATTTGATGCAGACATAAACAAACCACCCAAGAACATTTTCTACAATCACCGCTTCTGTCTTTAATCTATACTCACGTCATGAATAGGGCTGTGGTCTCCTAAGAGGCACTAATAACAGCAAAACAACACAATATTGACACAAAGTCAGCAAAACTTGTGCTTGAAAGCGTATAAACGGCACAATATTGGCACATCATTTAAAATTTCACAGAAAATAAAAGAAAGTTTTCAGTCATTTACTAAGGGCAGTAACTTACTCTACTGAAACTAACCAATAAAAATAACATTAACAATCCTCTGGGCACATTGCAGTTTTTGAGCACGAACCAGTTGAAAATAGCGAGAAATCTCGGTATTCTCGAATACTATAAAATATCAAGAGAGAATTCATATTTTTTTAAGAACCGAAACACCGACTATATCTTGAATCGTTATCAATTTTATGCAAAATTTAAATTTATTTTCCCCGAAAAGAAGCAGAAGCACAGCTTTACAACACCAAATCAACCCTACCATACGATTTATTTTTTCTCCAATTTGCTCACATTTTTTGAAATTTTTTGTCCTCAATTATACCCTGTGCACCGAGAGCTGGAATCTCAAAGTAAAGTTAATTTCTCACTCTCCACACTTTTCCCCTGATGATTGTCATAGTTACGGCGCTATGGACTTTTTTTCCACTTAGCTTTCACAACAATGGTTGAATGCAAACGGTTAAAATTGCTTTGTACGTATACTATTATTCTATTGAAAAATCAATGTTAATAGAGCACAACTTTTTCTTAGAAATGTGGGCTCTTTTTATGTATTCCTAAATTTGTTAGAAAGCGTTTAGAAATAATTGAGTCATGAGAATATGAATAACAGCGTAAGCCTAATTCGATAAACATAAAACAAATGAAACGCCTCAACGGCAGTGCATTAAAAATAATGGAGCTGTTTTCTTTCGTACGTCTTCTTTCTGCCGTGCTAGGCACAAAAGTCGTATCTGTACTTTTTAACAAACTTGAGTTATCGCCATCAGGTGGCTCTTTGTGACGTATTTTACCTAAATACAAAACTATACTACACTGCAACCTTTCTTAACAACGTCGTGACGTCAGAGTGACGTTTGCGTGACGTTAGCCTATGAAAAACGAGCTAGATAAAACGTCACAGCCTACTTGGCGAATTAGAAGAGATCGCAGACTGCTTGTGAGCTCTTGTTGGCTCCGCCCGTAGTGACGTTCAGTGTCAAGTTAAGTTGCATTTAGGTATATATGGTCATTTGAGGACGAGACATATTTTTAAAAAAATCCTGAAAAAATTATCTGAATTATATACATGGAGGCGCAAAACTTTAAAGAGTGTTATCTTAGTTTGAGCTCGACTGCAGATACCACTTTTGCGCTCAGCACGGCAGCATAGTTGCCATGCGCCCTTTTATAAAGATATTGTACTTTTTACATAGAAATAATTTTTCTTCCTTTTTATGCAAAACAAATGTCGTTAATGGCGAAAATGGTTTTCCATCTCAACAGAAAACACCTTTTCTGTCGCAAAATCCGCAATAATATATCTCCTCGCCATTTTTCCCAAAAACAAAATTCGCACGCTCGTAAATCGCCGGAACGTCAACAATATCCGATGCAGACATAAAAAAACCACCGAAGGATAATTTATACAATCATCGCTTCTGTCTTAATTTATACTCAGGGCTTGAATATGGCTGTTATCTTCTACGTGGCATTAATAGAAGCAACACAATACCGATGCAAAGGTATTAAACAAAATTAGTGCGTCAAACGACCCAATGAATTCCTGCACATCATATACAATTGTTCAGCCAGAAAAAAGTTTTGAATCGTTTACTAAGAGCAGTCGTTTGCACTATAAAAACTAGTTATTTAACATAACATCAAAAAATTTTGGGGCACATTTGTATTGTAGTTTTTGAGCATAAATCAGTTGAAAATAGCATCACGTAAAATCTTGATTTTCCCTAATACTGTAATATCAGAGGGATGTTTCGTGAAATTCCCAGTACCGAAACGTCAATTAAATCCTGAGTCGCGATCAATTTGATATAAAATAAAAAATAATTTCTCCAGAAAATCAGAACCGGAACTTCATTCTGGCACCAAATAAACAGTGATTTTTAATATTTTTTTCTCCAATCTTCTTCCCGCTTTTGAAATTATTTTTTGCGCTATTAGATAAAAGGGGCAATTTATAAAAATAGTATTGCCTTTCTACTTTATTAAAAATTAATTTTCCTCTTTTTTAATGCGAAACAAATATCGCTACTTTGCAAAAATGATTTTCCATCGCAACAGAAAACACCTTTTCTGTCGCAAAATCCACAATAATATCTCCTCGCCTTCTTTTCCCAAAACAAAAATTCGCACGCTCGTAAATCGCCGGAACGTCAACATATCCGACGCAGACCCAAACAAACCACCCAAGAACAGTTTATACAATCATTCTTACCACCCCGGCCGAAAGGTGTTGACAGATTGGACACGCTGAAAGCATTAACCTTTAGTACGTTTGCCAGACCACCCCGGATGAATGTTGTTCGAGTTTATGGAACACCATAAATAAGTGGAGTTGACCCTCTTCACGTGGTGTAAGCTGCTTTAGCGCGGAAGCTGTTCTCTGCGGAAAGTATCTGTTGAGAGATGGTTTTATCGACTTTATTGACAGGTGGGGAAATGGTGGCGAGATTTTACGATTTCTTTAAGATAAAGGCATTGCAACAACGGTTTTGTTTAGATATTTGCTTGTTAATGATGATTAGAGTGGATTTATTCGTCTTTGTTGCACAAATATAAGTAAATTAACAAAATTTTAAATTAATTGATGCTCTTCTTTTGAAATTGCCTTTTTAAAAAATGTTCGTATAAAAATATTTATTGCTTCCGAAGCCACTCTGCACAAACTAAACCGTTGTTTTTACAGTATAATAATGGCAGCAGATGTTCCAGTTTAAAACTGTTAAATGCACAGTAATAAACTGTAATATAGCTAATTTTACAGTTTATTACTGTAAAGCAGAAATTTTACAGATTATTACCGCGATTTTCCAGTTTATTACTGTAAAGCAGAAATTTTACAGATTATTACTGCAATTTTACAGTTTATTTCTACAAAATTGGCTGTATTATACTGTAAAAACAACAGTATAATAATACTGTAAAAACAACAGTATAATACTGGCAGTAGTGGTTCCAGTTTAAAACTGAAAAATACATAGTAATAAACTGTAAAATTAGCAATTTTACAGTTTATTACCGTAAAATTAGCAATTTTTACTTTTTGTTACTATGAAATTAGTTTTATTTTACTGTAAAAACAACATCTTTTTTTACAGTGCAGACAACACCATAAAATGATAAAACTTTTTTTCTGGCACATTCTAATTGCACTCATGGCGAAAAGTTGCCGTAATTGGTTACTTATTAAAATATTTTAATAGTTAGCTTTTGGCCAAACGTTGCCATCAAGTACACGAGTTAAAAGGACTAACTTAAATTTACTGCACATTTTAAATAAACTGAGTTGATACAAACGTTTTAGAAAACATATATTGCCCAGCTCTTCCGTTTTAATTCTCAATCGTGAAAAGTCATTTAAGCACTATTTTTAAGAATTACTATGAGTGAGTGCTCTCACCATTTTATAAATTAAAAAGAACTTACTTACATTCAATGAAAATGAATGATTTGTTTGAGACGAAATATATAACTGCAATAAGTATTAAAAAAATATTTTGAGCAATGTCCTGTCTACATATTTAAATTTAATGTTAGAAATTAGTTTTGAGAACCTACATTTTGATGACTCATGAGCCGGGAGCCATCCCTATAGAACTTTCCAAAGAACAAGCACTTTCAATCATTTTTAGCCAGTCCCTTTTTTTTTATAACGTTCCCTAATATTTTTTGCTATTGTAATTGTAGTAAAGTTTCGGTTTCGCAACTAGGGTGAGTTCTGGTAAGTGCGTACCCTTTTTTTCAAAGTTCATGTTCTCATGGATGCTGCTCTGTTGAAAAATCCTGTACACTCACAATTTTTTTTTAGTTTTCTTTCCAGATCCTTTACTAAGATTTTCAAGCATATAATATGTTAATTAAACCATCAGCATAGGTTTTGTGACCTGGTTTATGACACCTATTCTAAGGTACGCACTTTCCCTATCTAGCGGGGTAAGTGCGTCCACCTTAAATTATGTGAATATGAGCAGGAAAAAACTTCTGGCACATATTAAATATGTTAGGTAATTGCCTTGGGATAATTCCTAATACTAGAGATCAGCACTTGCTTGCATGGATGAAACGCAATCAGTGATATCCCACGTGTCTTACGAACAACTGCGATTTGAAGATTGAGAGAGTTGTGTCTGTGATTCTTCCTTTGTTCTTTTAATAAGACCAAGTGAGCAAATGTAAGTTGTTTTTATTTAGTAATAATCACTTATAGTCTACATAGTTTATTTTGGTTTAATACATTAATCAGTCTGTGTTTAAGCCGGGGTTCGCACTTACCCCTTCTTAAATGTAAGATCAGACATGTGCGTCCATTAGTGTTGTTGTAAGTGCGTACCCCTGTGATTTTCTTTAATTCTATTTGTATGGTAGATCGTTAGGTGACCTAAGTGAACAATTCGTTTTTTTTTTCTTTCTTTTTTTTTGAATAAATACGGTTTTAAAATATTTTTCTTATTAGAATCAGCAGCACTAAGATAAAACACAAAATGAAGAGCAAAAAAAAAAAAGAAAGAAAATAATTGATCATGATATGATACTTGTATTTTTTTTTTTTTCTTGTACATTGAAATAGTTTTTCACAAGGTGTTCTTAATTTTCTTAAATATAATTTATTCATTACTCCACCTTCGTTTTTGAATCAGTTTGCTCCATATTTAGTGTTTCACTTAATTTCATTGCTTCATTTGTCATTCTGGTTTAAATTAAGTATAGCTAATGATAGCTATTTCCAACGAAATGTTTAGTAACTAATATCTAAAAGCCAATATATTTCAGAGGTAATGAATAAAATTGAAATCTTATGCCGCATTCAATGTAAATATAAATACTTGATGGAAATGACGTCGGATTTATAATCGGCTTATAAAAGAGTAATAAGCAAAATTAAAGGTGAATTACGAGAATTGGATTTTCTACGTAATGGTACACACTTGCCTCATCATAATGGTACGCACGTGCTCCTCATAATAGTACGCATATGCCTCATGATAGTAGTACGCACTTGCCCCATCATAATGGTACGCACTTACCCCCACCTTACTTTAAAGAAAGGGAAAGTGCGTACCGTCATATAAACAAATTTTAGTTAGAGTATTTGATCAAAATACCCGATGTATGTTATTAGTAGCTATTACTCAAAAGAAAAAATTTGCATTTCTTGACTTCAATTGCTTGGTATGACTACAAGAGAAACTGAAACAAAACCTTCTCAATCTTTACTTTAGAGTTTTTTTGGAGACATTTAAGTTGTCTCTGATTGTGTTTCGTCTATTGAATCTAGGCCTGAATTTTACCTATTGAAATTATCATCAGACAGCTATCTAACATAGTCGATGTGTTGCAGAAGCCATTTCAGGACAGTGTTCGTATAATTCCCAGTGGACGCACTTACCCCGTGGACGCACTTACCAGAACTCACCCTACTCATTTTTTCTTCGATTGTCATTTTGTGTATAGTAAGCATTCGAAGAGAAAAAGGCATAAATCTGTCAAAAACAGCTTAAATAGCGAAATTATTATGCATGTATGGCACAGCACCTCATTTCTATATAATTATTCACTATTCCCCGTACTGCCATCCCCCATAGAGAATACAAAAAAACATACTCTATATCGGTACCAGTGAGTAAATTTACGGAAACAGATGGCGCCATGCATTATACCCATTTGGTAATAATAGCTTTATAATACATGGACTACCTTTCAAATTTGATTTCAAAACCGTGTACTAGACACGACGATAAGCCTTGGAGGATCCATTATTCATCTATAAGTTAACGGTTGCACTTTTTGTGTTGGGTCTCTGGGGCTCAATTACGCCCATTTTTGGAATCAAAAAGGGGAAAAAGTGGACAAAGGCTGAAAAAGGACAGAATAAAGCCAAGTGAGGCATATATCATTGCTATTTTCACTTTCATGAATGTAAAGCGGTGAAGCTTACATTTGCAGAATAATGGTTTTAATTCTAAGTTATAAATGAGGATGGAAAAACGTATCGTATAGCAGGGAATAAATGGAAGTGGATGTCAATTATGCACAGATGATTTATCATTATCAATATTATTGTTGCCGTTTATAATATATTATTAAAATTTGGTCACAATATGTAGTCGTTGTTCTATTTATTAATATGATTATTAAAATAGGTTTTATCTAAATACATTTTAATAGTGTTACTTAGAGCTATCCCATTTAACTTTATTCCAAGTCAAACACTTTAGTTGATTGCGCTTTTAGAAAGCAAGGAGACCCTCACCTGGTAAAGTTATGAATTTATTCTTCATCATATAAAAAAAAAGAAAAAAAAAAACGAAAGAAAAGAAAGCAAGGATAAAAGGATGAAAGAAAAAAAAAAAAGGGGGGGGGGGCAATAATATACACCCACTAATTGTATCATTTCATAATTCTGAAGTTACTGTTTGAAGGTATTTTATGAAATTGTTGAAGGTTCTTTTCCTAAATTGCAATTTTCTATGCAATATTAAAAAATATTAAAAATAAAAATGTTATGATGATATGAAATACTAAACATTTCATTTTGCTGTGTTAAAATTTACTATGTTAATTAAAATCAAATCATTTCATTAAAATTAATATCATTTCTGACGTGGGTCGAGGTCTTAAAGTGAAGCTATTTCTGAACCAGGTTAATAATTCAATTCAAATATCATTTAAAAACCAATATAATTATTCATTTTCAAGAAGTGCAAGTGCACACCTTGCACTTCCCTTTCGATGTCTGCACCTGTTTATGCGAACAATAATCAGGAGGCTATTGATAATTTTTATACTTACGCGTTAAGAACTTATTTCATGCACCTTTTCAAAAAATTATTTTTCCACTATTTAATTAAAATTAGACTTTCATCTCTGTTTTTCTCAAGTACTTCAAACATTCAACGGCTAAAATAATAAAAATACACCTCCCGAGTAAAGAATGATACCCAATCGATAATAAAATCGCGTGCAGGCAGAGAGCTTTCCGTTGTCTTTCCAAAATTGGCTTGATTGGAAAGGGTTGTTTTTAAGCGGAGGAGATATCTGGGGAAGTCTGGAATTCAATTCAAACTCACTTTTGTATTATTTGAGAGAAAATTACTGTCTTGATGAGGTTATCGATTCAATTTTCATGCCCTTCATATCGCACAACGGGCTCGGAGAGTTTCCTCTCCAAGAAAATGAGATATGAAAATTTTTGTTTTAAAATGAAATTTATTCGATTGAATTCGAGGTTTTATTTTTTGTGAAAGGTTTTTTTTTCGGGGTAGGTGAAAGGTGGGATGTATTTTTATGATTATTATTTTGTACACTAGAGGGCCAAATTGCAAGCTCTTGCGCTTACTTTTTTCCATTTGATTTATATAGCTTTAAAATACAATATATTTTAAAATTATTCAATTGGCTATATAATTGATTTTTTTACATTGAAAACAAAAATAACGAACTTGTTTAAATCTCGAAACTATAGTCAGTTTTAACCATCTATTTATGAGTTCAACACTAAATGTTTTATTTATTCAATTAAATTCAAAGTGTTATTTGTTTTAAATTTATTGTTATTACTATTATTAAACATTTATTACTTTTTTTGTGAAAGGCTTCTTGAAGCAAATGAGAGACGGATACATTACATGATTGCAATTTTGTATGCTAGAGGGCTAAGTTTAAGTAACCTTGCATCAACAGTAAGATATACAGGTTTTTGACGTGAAATGAATTTTCTAAATTGCTCTGCTATAGCGAATGCCTTATGTGTTCGTATCTCTCTCACTGATTTAAATTTTGTAACTAAGATTAGTTTTAGCCGTCTTTGTTCAGTTATTAGTGCCCACATGCTTTATGATATTCTAACAATTTTTATCTTGACAGGCGCTTCCTTAATACGAGTCTAAATCTAGGCACCAAAGTCAGCGAGGATGCCAACAAGAAGAAATAAGTTCTTCATGCAAAGATTTGGACCTTGATCAAATTTATTTTTGATTTTAATGAATTTCATTTATTGGACTGTATAAACTGCAAATCTGTAACATTAGGGTGATTCAAAAAAAATTTTTTTTGGAATTTCTCTGGTCTTACCCCGCAGTTTTTTTTACACTATTCATGAATGTGATGTATGTAAAATTTTAGCTCAATCGAATAATATTTAGAGGTTGCTCAACGCGATCGAATTCTGTTGAAAACTAGCAATTTTGAGAGTTGGAGTATATAACTTCATTACCCGAAATAATATTGTTCTTTATATCAAATGGAATTATTTAAAATGTTAGTTTACTCTAATAAGTAATTAGTCAATAAAATAATAGCTCAAAGTGAGTTGTAACGATTACCCCCCCTCCCCCCCCCCGCTCCAAAGCTACATTATCTCTTACCTGAGTTTGGGTAGAAAATGCAGCTGCAAGCTCGGGCTGTGGTTTCTGTTTTCTTTTCGGTTGTTTGAGGTGTATGAGTTTATTTGGCTAAAACACCTAGCATCCACTCTAGACAGGGCCCAGTATAAGTGACAGAAAGCCACTTTGATAGTAGCTGCTACAGTACAAAGTATGGGTCAAAATGGGGAGGATTTGACAACGTCCATAAAACGGTAAATGCAAACTATTCGCTCTGAATTGGCCGTTAACTTACAAAAGTCGTTTAAATCTAGGACTTCCTTTGATAGTTCACTGGAACGAAACACTTATGCAAAATATATTGGGAAAATGAAGGATGATCGGCGGGTTTCATACCAGTATTAGTATCAGGACCACAAGCATTGATGATTTACTTCTGGGTTCTAGTAAGTTAGTCAGGCATTGGAATTGCTACGGAAAATGCTGCTATACGATAACCAGTTAGATAAATGGGAACTTACTGAGCTCGTACGTGGTATGTGTTTCAATACGACATGCATTGCCGGTACTAAAGTTGGAGCATGTTTGAACTTGGGGAAAAAAAACTAGGGAAGCAACTTTTATATTGTGCTTTCCGCCATTATATTTTAGACATTGTGTTTTCTGTGGTATTACAACCGAAATCTATTCTACTCTTGGTCTCTCGGTATTTTAACCGATAAACCAAGAAATAGGTAGAATTGGGGTATTTGATTGCGTGCAATGTCAGATGCGATGTTCACGCAATTGCGTGGAACCATCCACTGCCATTGGATCTACAATACTGCTTTTTAAGCGGTTTTAGCAATCATAGTCCAGAATAAAACATTCTAATTTTAAACCTGGAGTGAGGAACGATGAGGTTGAGGAGTTGGTAGCACATTCAGAGCAACGTGCAACTAGTAATGGAAGTTGCGCAAAGTTAACTTCTGATGACCCATGTAAAAGAAGTGTCCAAGGAAGATACTAGAGCTTAGTGCGATTTTCTTGAGCAGAGCACCTTCTCTTGGTGTATGTTTTCGTGTCCCAGGAGTGGTTCCTCGTGTTATATCTGTGTTAAAGATTCTTTATGGCTTCAAGTTATGGATATTTCCCAACCAGTTCAAACTTGCAGCTGGACAAACAAAAGGTATTCGTAACATATGAATGTGATTTCTTTCACATTCTTATCGTTAATGGGAAAGAATATCTAAGAGCTGGGTTCCCAGCAACCCTTTTTGTGCAAGCACTAAGAAATGATTTGGAATATTTTTAGCGTCCTTATTCATGTAAAGAAGAAACTCAAAATATATCAGCTGTTTGATCCTGAGCATTCGAATCTTTAAGATAACTACCGACAAGGTTTTATACTACCAAAGAAACTGAGGATTGTAAACGACAATACGGAGCGTGGCATGGCCCTTATTGAAGCATTTGTTAAGACTATCACTAACGACGAAAAACAAAGACAGTGTCTTCTTCAAGTGGTACAGGAACACAGAAAAGGTTTCAAAGTCAAAAGTATTGCAAGAATTAATGAGCGAATTACTATATATTTAATGTATTTAAATTTGTTTTTTATATGTTTTCCGTATTTGATTAGTTTTCATACTTTTCTGCATTTCATTGGTTTTTCAGATATATAGTTCATTTTGTGAGTGCACGCTTTTTTTCTTCGGAGATATTAAAAAGCAATAAAGTAACTTTATTATTATTATTATTATTTACGTTCGCATTTGTGCCACTATCACAAAATTTGAAGTAGGGGAGAGTGGTAATGAATGGGCCACTTTTTGGTTCTGAATTTTTGTAATTTTTTCTAACACTTTGTTTTAACTCTAAATTGGTGTTTTAGTTACTTTACTTATCTGGCTATCTAAAAAAGTCACAAAAGTTGGATTAGCACCTGTCTATAATGAATTATGATAGAAAATAAAAATTTTGAAATTTGGCCCATTCAACCCCACCTATGGGGTTGAATGGGCCATCGAAGGTAATGAATGGGCCACTAAATGAATTCAATGAAAACATGTGGATTTAATCTTTTATTTGCTGAATATGACAAAATAAATGTGGCACTTGACATGATTATGCAAAATCATACTGATTTAAAATTATATAAACATCAAAATTGATGCAATTAAAATAAAACTGATGCATATCAATTGTGTAGCAGAAAAATGACTAAATAATGAGATTGTAAGAAGTAAATAACATCAAATATATATAAAAAAAATAACAGATAATACACACTATGATTTAACAAAATTTATATATTTCAAAAATAATATTAAAAATCACTTTCAAAAACTTCATCTTCATTTTCAAACTTGTCAAAATTCAAATTTTTTTTTTAAATTTACTAGACTTTGGGAATAAGAAATATCTAACTTAAGTTACCAAGAAAGAAAATGAAATTGTACTGTGAGGAATATAATATGAAGGAGAGAGGGGGGCTTTTTCAAGCCACGCACTGCGACCAGAGGTCTATTGTACTATAGGAATATAATATAGATCTGCAAATTATATTTAGAAGTTACTACAAACCTATTTTGACGACAGTAATCTTATCTATCTATGACAGTCAGTTGTGTTTCATATTAATGCGAAAATCCAAAGAAAAGGAAGAAAAACAATATTTTAGGTGGCCCATTCATTACCATGACATAGTGGCCCATTCAGCCCCACCTATACTTTTGGAATACATTTAGGTTTTTTGAGTACATTGAATTTAGATAACATCAAAATACATCTTAAGATTAGTTTTTAGATATGGAAAGACTAGCTTATACATATGTATGCAGTGAAATACTTGGTACATTTTAGCTAGGAAATGTTTTACTAAAAAGGGAAAAACTTACTTTTCAGTCAGATTCTTGACCATGCCACTCTAGTTTGAAAATGGCTCAGCGCAAACGAATGAAAATTGGATGAGTTTAGTGGAACAAATAGCTACATCTATTGGTGTCATCAAAAAAACATTCATGCAAATACTTTTTCATATTTTGTTAGTGGCCCATTCATCACCATGGCCCATTCATTACCACTCTCCCCTACTCCTAAATGTAAATATAGTTTACTAAAATTTTGGGCGAATAATTCAGTGTATATAAAGGGCCTAAATAAGACGGTAAGACGAATAAAAATACAAAGGCTACTTTTTTCTATAGATATCATTTACGATCACGTTTTTGTCAATATCACAAAATTTCAAGGCGTTTGAGCGACCTCTAAATATTAATATATTTTGCCAAAATTTTGCACAAATAATCAGTGTATATAGTGGCACAAAATAAGAGGGTAAGACGCACAAAAATACAAAGGCTACTTTTTTCTATAGATATCATTTACGATCACGTTTGTGTCAATATTACAAAATTTCAAGGCGTTTGAGCGACCTCTAAATATTAATATATTTTGCCAAAATTTTGCACAAATATTCAGTGTGTATAGTGGCACAAAATAAGAGGGTAAGACGCACAAAAATACAAAGGTTTTTTTTTTCCATACATTTCTGAATCACCCTACTGTAACATAGTACTTAAATAGCATTTTTTTATGTTTAATGGTATGAATGTTTAGATCTTTCAATATTTTCTCATTACAGCTATAGATCACAATCCAAATTTATTTAATTTAGAGTTATACTTATTTTTAACTATAATACGTATATCTATAAATAGTACTGATTTTACTATGCGGAATAAAAAAGTTTCTTTTCAGAAGCTCTGGAATTTTGAGCCCGAGTTTAATTATTTGAAGTTAAAAATCAACTTAAATAAAGCACAAATAAGGTAGAAAGTACTAGTTCTCTTAGATCTTTCATGTTTTTTGCTAAGCTTCTTGCACTCAGGAAGGGGCTCTAATGTAGCCTTGAAATAGCTATTTGCGGTACTTTCTACCTTTTTTTGCTTTATTTACGTTAATATTTAACCCCGAATATATTTGTTTTTTGAATTTATGTAAATTCTAAATATGATCATTCTTGTACTGAATTAGATAATCTTCAGTTTAAAATGCAATCTGCTCTTTGGAATCAAAATACGGAATGCTGCAAATAGTGTGTAAAACAAAGTTAGATTTAAGAAAACCGATTCAGAATCCCGCATCTTCTACGTACATGATCATTAGTATATCCCAAATAAAATTAAATAATAAAAACATAAATAAATAAGTAAAACAAAATATTAAAATTATGAAAATATCTCATTTTCATCACAAGAGTAATTTAACCACACACACAATTGAAGGGTTTGAGCGATGATGGGGCTATGTTACATTTTAAAAAATGAACACTCTGGATACTGGTAAGCAATAGAAAAAGGTAAGCAAATAAAAATTGGTACATCAAAAAGTAGATGTCATTGGACCAACTCCATACGTACACTAACGACAAAATCAGAAGACGAAAAAGCTACAATAACTGCAGCAATAAAACTTTGAAATTTAATTGCTCGCAATTTCTGTTTTGTCACATAACCCCTTCATCTACCAAACCCTTTATTTGTATTTATAAAGTTATATTTTGCTTAAAAGTATAATTGGCCACTCTGCGAATTATTTCACAACTCACACAACATATTTTAGAAACACAATAATACTAAGCTCGAAAAGGTATGTGTAGTGAAATAGCGATCTAGTATTTTCAGTTTTATAATAACACTTTCTCATGTTTTTAACCCTTTTGGATCAAAAATTTTGGTTCATGTAGAAATTGCGGTTTTTCTTTATTTTTATTATCTTCAATTTTATTATTTTTATTTTTCTCAAGTTTTGGACCGCATTGAAAAATCTTCCTCGGTTTGTGCAAATTACTAAGTTTGCAACTGATCTCAAAGTTTTTTTTTTTTTCAATTTTTTATACAAATAAAAAGGCAATAAATAATTTGGAAACATCAGAAAACAAAAACGTGTTGAAGTTCATTAGTATATCACAGTATTATAGAAAATACTTAAATCTCTAAGCTAATTTTGTTAAATGTAAAAGTCATTAATTCCTATTGTGATACTCATGTAATGATTTGAATTAATTCATGTAATTAAGATCACTTTTATTGATTGCAATATGTTTTTTGATGTTATTTAAAGGGGAACGAAATGTCTGACTGGTGTAATACAGCTTTTGTTTTTTAATATAGATAATTTATTTCGTATTTATTGGTAATGATACAGTTTTCACCGTATCTGAATTACATTACGAAAGGTAGGATGTATTATCTTTAGTTTTGTATTGATAAAGCAGTTTCTAAAAATAACTTCTTCTTGGTGAGACTTAACATTCCATCTTACCTCAAATCAAATAACTTTCATTAGAAAAGTTTTGTTTTTCGCTTAATTCCTATTAAACATAAAATAATCGTTGTTTTTTCTAGTCTTCCGAAGCAAAATAGATTATACAGTACAACATATTATTATCCATATTTTTTCAACTTTTAGATGTATATAATGATTATATTATAATTTATGAAAAATAATTTTCTATGATTAAACGTTTCGAAAATATTTAGCTAACTTAGATTGTTTACTTCAGAACTTGAAAACATGTTTTTCCAATTCTAAATAAACAACAAAAATACTTCTAACAATGCTGCTCTTTCAATTTCTAGTACTTCTTTTTACTTCTACTTTCTCTAAACATATTATTTTCTTGATTTTGTTTTCTGAAAAAAATCTTCACTCATGAACATAAAAATATCCCTTGTTGTTTAAAACCGAACCCAATCGATAGTAAAAACAGATTGTAAATTCTTTTGGCCAACTTCCTGAAATTGGCTCGATTCAAAAGGTTTGTTTTTAAGTAGGAAAAACATCTGGGAAAGTCCGGAATTCAATTCAAACTCGCTTTTGTATTATTTGGAAGAAAATTACTCACTTGATAAGATTATTGATCCTACAGGTATTCTCGTGCGCATCTTATTCATGGCACGAACTTGGGAGACGTCCACTCACAGAAAATGAGATCTCAATATTTTCCTTTAATGTCAAAATGAAGTTTATTCAATTTATTCCGTATAATATTATGAAAACCTATTTTCGGAAAACATGGAGAAAATATTTTCGGGTTTTAAAAGAGAATTTAGAAGTGGCTGTCTAAATTCTACTTACATTAAATTTAATTGTGGAAGTAACATGTCAGAGCAGATGTGAAACTTTTTTTCTGCAGTAAATGCATTTTAAACTTCTAGAAATACGATGGATGTGATGAGTAATCATGTTGAATTTATTACTCAAAGCAGCTATTTGATTCAAAAATTCATATTTTTTCAATCTGAAAATAATTTGTAAAATTCATAGTTTGGTAGACAAAATTAAATTGATTTCTAATCTGAAAATCGTTAAATCTAACTAACTTGAATTCCGACACAACAATAAAATGGCTTGCCAGTTCCATTCCTTAACGATATTGCTTACTTTTTTTATATTTTTGAACGTTATGTATTTAGGTCAAACTGGTGCAATAATATGCATTTTTAACACGGCTAAACAAAAAATATTTCTCACATAAACGCGCTAACTGTGAAAATTCATGTTTGAAAATTTGCCCAGACAACAAATCGTGACCATATATTTTGCCCCACAAAACTTACATAATATTGTAAATGCCACTAAGGCACCGAATTGTGGTAGCATGCAAGAACCGAGTTTTCTAAAGAAATCTGTAGAAGCTTGTTTCGAAATTACTAATATACTATATACCATATTTAGTGACGGAGGAATACTACGTCATAGTTACTAGATTTGTAAACGTTTAGCAATTATAAAGAATTTCCCACTGTTGAATTCACCATGTTGCTGTTCACTGTACATTTAAATTCCAAATACTAGAGAAAATAGGAGCCAAAATGCAACACAGAACGTTTAAGCAATTCAACGTATCTTCGAGCATTCCAGCACTGTACTAGAAATATTTAGACAGTTTTTGCACACGTTTTGAGCATTTTTTTGATCACGAACACTTGTCTTTTTCATAGAACGTTTTGAAGCGCACATTTCGAACACTTTTCAAAGCACTCATTTTGTTCTGCCAATTTTAAAACCTTTTTGGAACTTCTTTGGGCATAAGAACTTTTCTGCCGAACATTTTCGAAACACTTGTTTAGCATCTACGGAATCTTTCTTTAATTTTACCAGTAGTTTTTTTTTTTTTTGCTGATGTCACTGTAATATTGCGAGATATTCGCAACCGTCGCCGGGAAATGCATGGTCTATGACCAGGGAAGGTGGCATCTTTTTCAACGGCTTTCGACTTACTAAAAAACAGTGATTCATCACGGAAAAATACTAGTATCATAAGAAGACATCCTGTTGACTAGTAGTTAAAAAAAAAAAATGTTGACATTTTTATACGAAAGAAAGCAATGATTTCATAAAAGATCCCAAATATTTACCCAAATTCGGATTCTAATCCTTTCTCAAGTTTAAAGTTAACTAGAAAATTACGCTGAAGACATTCAAAACCGATTCAGAATTCATAATAATACACTTTTCTTTTAACAAATTACATTCGGAACAATTCACTGCTCACTGATCCAAACGGATTTTTTTTCTTAATTAAAGTACTACTAACGTGTTTCACATGTGTTCTGTTGGTTTACAGCATGTAAAGTAAGTAGACAAAAATGTCATAAATAAAAAAAAGGAATAAAAAAAAACCCCACCTGTTTACAAGTTCAGAAGAAGCATTAAGCATTCTGAAAATACGTAAATTCTGATTCGATATTTGGTTTGAATACTTAACTCCGTAATACTATCGCTGGAATATTTTCGAATTGCAAGAGTTGATTTGTAAAATATGACAGTGGTAAATTGCTTGTAATACCACAGAAAAAAACTTTAAAGATGCCTGTCGAATTATTTCCGTTCTAGTTTAA